>JACEFZ010014720.1:237500-392500 GCA_014155875.1 Cepaea nemoralis | reverse complement strand
ATGGGATGGAAATACTGGCCAATTATTCCAATATTTTTCTGGGCACTCCGGCATACAAGATGTGACGTTTAACACTTCATATACCTACAGTAGGTTCCTGTTTATATTTGTATGTGAATTACCTAATCAAAGTAGGTTCTTGTTTATATTTGTATGTAAATTACCTAATCAAAGTAGGTTCCTGTTTATATTTGTATGTAAATTACCTAATCAAAGTAGGTTCCTGTTTATATTTGTATGTGAATTACCTAATCAAAGTAGGTTCCTGTTTATATTTGTATGTGAATTACCTAATCAAAGTAGGTTTCTGTTTATATTTGTATGTGAATTACCTAATCACAGTAGGTTTCTGTTTATATTTGTATGCGAATTACCTAATCACTGTAGGTTCCTGTTTATATTTGTATATGAATTACCTAATCACAGTAGGTTCCTGTTTATATTTGTATGTGAATTACCTAATCACAGTAGGTTCCTGTTTATATTTGTATGTCAATTACCTAATCACAGTAGGTTCCTGTTTATATTTGTATGTGAATTACCTAATCACAGTAGGTTCCTGTTTATATTTGTATGTGAATTACCCAAGGACAAGGGAGAGGTGGCCGTGCGCTTCAGGGACTAGGTGGAGAAGACGGGGGAACGGGTGGAGAAGACGGGGGAACGGGTGGAGAAGACGGGGGAACGGGTGGACAAGACGGGGGAACGGGTGGAGAACCCGTATGTGGAAAGAATGGATTACGGGGGACTGGCAGGGGTTCTGGAAGAATCTCAAAACTGAGAGTGAAGAGCAGGAGAACATTCGATTAAATTGCGGTGGGAACTATTAGTAGTGTGGCTCTTCGCTGGCTGTTGAACAAGGGGACGAAGAGTGTACGGGAATGTCCTGAGTGCAGCGATGTTGGTTCTTAGCTAAACTCAACTCATTTGTATGTGAAACAGAAGGCTGTGGACGGACATGATCACCAAACACCTTCTGCATGGACTATAAGAAGAATAGCAGTTAGAGCTCCACACAGCACACGCCTTCTAACTGAGCACCGCTTGTTTTGGTCAAGGGGTCCTTATTGAATATTCATGACTAACACCTATATCTGGAAGCCACACCCAGGAATACTAACCTGGATAAAAAAAACGCACGCTAAAGTCGGATGTGTTGGCCTAAGGGTTTTGGCCCAAGGAATACACCGCAATTATGTCTGGAAAAAAACCCCCCACTCCGGATGAACGCAGAAGAAGAAGAAGAAGAAGAATAAGAAGCAGAAGCCACCCATCCCGACAACCAACATACAGTAGACACACTTTGTAGTTAGACGAGCTCCTTCCCTAGAAGTTAGTGGCATATAGTTTACAGGACATTGCAGTCAATCTTTGCATTTGCTTGTGATTTCTTGGCAGTTTTACGTTAAGTAATAAATACACACGTATTGTTTGGCGCTCACAGAAGAAGGGAAAGAATTAGAGACTAGAGGATGCACTAGACAACATAAAAATTGAAAGCTATAATTACAAACCGGGATTCGAACCAGTCATCTCCAAATTACGACAGCGCCTCACTGCAGGAACAAGTGTACTTCGACGCAACTAGACATAATTTACGTGAGTATTTATTTATGAACTGTCTAAGTGTCTTCTTCTCCCCCCTCCTCCTCCTTCTTCTTCTGCGTTCACCCGTAGAGTTTTTTCGGACGTGATTGCGTTGTGCCTGTTTACAGCAGAGCTGCGTTTTTGCGCCGTTAGGCCGACATATCCGACTTATGCGGGCGTTTGTAGACCGGGTTAGCCTTCCCGGGTGTATCGAAGGATTTTCGGCTCTCACTGTTGTGGTGTGTCCAGATCCCACCTAGTCAAGTTAGAACGGCCAAAGACATCACGGTCAACCCTCAAGGGAAGGCAGGAGCAGACCATGGGCATTCCCCGCCATCCTAGGAGGCTTCCGTAATTGCATAGCCGACACGTAGTGTTCTGGTACTGGGCTCACCCAAGGAATCTTCACGTCCTGCATATGGCTACTTCACTTCCTCACTTCTTTATATTGGGCGTTTCATTCACCACAGGCCGCTCCCACACAAACCAGGAGAGATCAGTCTGCAGACGACATCCACTCAGCGAGCTTTTGGTTTGGACTTTCCGCAAACTGGGTTTGCTAGCCTAGAAATATTCCCATTCGTGCCGTAGGTTGCTTGCTCGACTCTTACTGTTTTGGTGTCATCCCTATCCAAGCTGACTTACCTAGAACAGTCGGAGACATCCCGGTTGGTCCTCAAGGGAAGGCATGGGCAGACCATGGGTATTCCCCACCATCCAAGGAGGCTTCCATAATTGCAGAGGCAACACATAGCGCTCTGGTACTGGGCTCACCCAAGGAATCGTCACGTCCTGTACATGGCTACTTAGCCTCACTTCTGTATATTGAGCCTCACTTCTGTATATTGAGCCCCCCCCCCCCGTTCATCACAGACTGCTCTTCCGAAGACCAGGAGGGACCTGTATACGGATGGCATCCACACAGCAAGTTTTCGCTTCAGACTTCCACTAATGGATTCGTTAGCCCAGCAATATTCCATTTCGTACCATGAGACACCTTTTCCACCCTTCATAATGCTCATTCAATTAGCTTTATATACTGTTCATAATGGGCTTTTCTTTTAACTATTGGTAACGCTTACGAGGTAGGCTGCAGATGCTGCCAGCTCAGCATCTCACCTCCATGCAGCAGAGGTAGTGACGGCCAGGCCTTCACATCCTGGGGATATTGATGTAGAGGCGTTCAGCCATATCCCTCAGCTGAGAGCCGGAGAACAAGTGTCTGGACCAAGCATGTAGGGGCACCTTGCAAGTGATTCGAACTTTATACGCAATGGATTTGCTAGCCAAGGTACATTCCATTTCACTTCACTCTGCCACTGAGTTGGCATTGTTTATGGTCAAAACTACGAAGGTATCTGATTGTCTTCACGCATCTGACTTTTGTTCTTGATTAATGAAAACATGTTTGACAAATGCTTTCGCAGTAGCTCGTCTTGCGGCAATTCAAGAATTTCACCTCTAACACTGCAATACGAATGCTCCCGTTTGACCCTGTTAATCACTACCTCCAGTTCTGAAAACCAACAAAATAGAACCGAGGTCAGCAAGTCCGTATGGCCGAATGGGTAAGAACATGAGTTCTTAAACATCCGTTGTGCTGATGCCGAGGTTAGGGGTTCAAACCCTGCACCGGACAGCTGGACTAAAATGTTGACCTGTCGTCCTTGACGTGGGGAGTAAATTACAAGTACCTCTGAAGTCAGAGTGGGTTCGCCTGATGTGAGGGACACTGTTAATAGGGAAAGCTAATCAAACAAAATTCCGTCCATCACTACTATAAATAGTATGCATGGACTACACATGAGTTCAAAGTGAGCGAGCGCCAAAAAAAAAACAACAAAAAACAAAAACAAACAGGTCCTATTTCATTATTCCATGCACCATTATTCAGACAGCCGAGGCCTGCTTTGAACACTCTAATTTTTTCAAAGTAAACGCGCCGGCCACCCAGGACACTCAGCGAAGTGCACAAATGGGACAGAGCCAGCAGAAACAACGGGCAGTGAACCGGTGCGAGCCGGACTACCCGCCTGCAATTGAGTTTCAACTACAAGCATTTTAACTGCAACAACTTTAATACACGCTATTAAAGCTGGAACTACTTCGGTTGCTGGCACCAGACTTGCCCTCCAATAGATCCTCGTTAAAGGGTTTAAAGTGTACTCATTCCAATTACGGGGCCTCGATCGAGTCCCGTATTGTTATTTTTCGTCACTACCTCCCCGTGCCGGGAGTGGGTTAAGTTGCTCGCCTGTAGCCTTCCTTGAATGTGGTAACCGTTTCTCATGCTCCCTCTCCGTAATCGAACCGTGATTCCCCGTTACCCTTTACAAACATGGTAGGCATGTCACGTACCATCGACATTTGATAGGGGCGACATTTGAAAGATGCCTCGCCGGCACGTATGGCCATGCGATCAGCACAAAGTTATCCAGAGTCACCAGTACGAAGGCCCCTACCCAATTTGTTTTAAACTAATAAAAGCGCTCTTTCCACAAGGGTTGGAGCTTGGTAAGTATGTATTAGCTCTAGAATTGCCACAGTTATCCAAGTAGGATCGTGTCATCTAAGAAACCTCGATTGATTTAATGAGCCATTCGTGGTTTCACCGTGAGGCAGTGTGAACTTAAACATGCATGGCTTGCTTGCTTGCTTGCTTGCTTGTGTTCGTTGGCTTGAGCTCCAACGTGAAGTCCTGTATGTCGGATTAAGGCATCCTGTTCTCCAACATCAGTGTGATGTCATACAGGACCTGAGTTTTGCGTGAGTATCCGTTGTCCCATGTCTGGCTTATTGGTGTGCAGATGGTGGTTCCTCGCCGTACAGGCAGACACTCTCCGACTTCGGAGGAATCGGCGATCCTACTGACTTTAGCCAGGACCCCGAAGGGACCTATTGCCCAGGACGCTCGACGAGGACGCGTCAATAGGTCTTGGCCAGTATATAACCCCGCCCTGATGCCTTGGAAACACCTCTGCGTCCCTAACATGGCTTAATCTTTGAGACAAGCATATGACTACTGGCAGAATCAACCAGATATCTACCGCACAGACGGACTATTCAATCACACGCCGGCCAAGAGTAGCAATCGCTCAGCGCACTCCCTCGGTACCCGGTCATATATGAAAAACCACTGGAAGCCTACTGACAAGCTTTCAAGCTGCACCAAGCAGAATTGACCGAAAAGCTATGCCAGCTTACTGACTGCAGACCCACCACTTATGGAGAGAGAGTGGGCACTTATCCAGACCTTGTCGATCTTACACAAATTGCTTTTCACCCGCTCAAATCGCGACTCCGGCTTCGCGCTGCGATCACATTCTCGAAAAGCCTGTCTCGCTAACTTACGTCGGCTGGCAAGTCCCCGATTGAGTGCATCTCACACAGTCATCCAAGACAACGAACGCCAGACGCGGGACTGATCTTACGAACCAGACCAGCCCTACCGTCTAAGTGGCCTCAAAGGGTTCCCTAATTTGTAATTACATTTAGTAGTATTTCATCTCTAGGGGGAATCAAATAACACTAGTCGTATATCTTCTTCTGAATTCCTCATTCAAGGGTAATGGGTCACACCTGGTTATGCACCTCAAAGGTCAGCTGTATTGTTAGCCCCGAGGTAATGGGCCCTATCTACCCAATGGTTGGTTTTCTTTCCTATTTATGGTTTTCTTTCCAATCAATTTTGCCAGAGCAGTTGTCTACTGTTTGAGTTACCAACTGCATTGGGATTTGTAACAAGCATGACCTGCACATAAGACTTCCCGTTTTTCACCCTTTGAATGAGTGAACAAACTTTATTTTCAAGGGGTTAAGAATTGGGCAAGCAGGCATATTTTGACATTCTGTCCTCCTTATCTGTCTGCTCTCATACTATACTTCATTCACACATCACTTATGAAGCTAATCCTAGACAACAGTAGAACAATATGCATTAAACCGCATGGAAAATGTGCAAAAAGAAAGAGTACGAGACATCTGGCTGAAGAAGTAACTTGAATAATCCAAAAGCACTGCCCCACTCCAGTCTCTCTCTCTCTTTTTCTTTCTTTCAGCATCTCTCTCTCTCTCTCTCTCTCTCTCTCTCTCTCTCTCTCTCTCTCTCTCTCTCTCTCTCTCTCTCTCTCTCTCACACACACACACAGAGAGAGAGAGAGAGAGAGAGAGAGAGAGAGAGAGAGAGTCAGCATCTGTTTTTCTTAATAAGGAGAGAAAACAATTAAAATGCATAAAACATTTTGAATTATTAAGTTAGTTAATACAGGTAATATTTATAAACACACATTGCGAAGTGGTCAAGCCGTTTGACTCGGGCTCCGAAGGTCTTGGGTTCGATTCTGGGCCGCGTCCTTCGGTTCACAGGTGAAATGTTTTGGAGACTCCTGGGGGATCGTCGCTACAGAGTTCGTACTTTGTGCCACGATTTCCGCTCTGAGGAAAGAGACCGAGCCAAATGGGATAAAACCCGGTGCAATGAAGTCGACCCTGTCGACCTTTTAAGCGACTTTTTAAAGCGAGAAACAACACTCCTTAGCACTTAAACGATGAAGGAAATGTCCCATTTAAAAGTAGACTTTACCGTCAATGACTTCCAAATAGGCAGATTTGAAACTAGATCCGATGGCATTTCTAACCAGACAAGTGTACTTGGCTTCATCCTCTTTAGAAACATTATGCAGAATCAGTATTTCTGGGATGCTGTTGTTAACTGAAGGGTTCTGGGGGTAAACAAATAGTTTGTTTAATTTCCTAAACTAAAATTCTGAAAGTTAAAAAACAAGAACTATACATTTTGTGCCAAAATTATTACAAATCAAAGAAAGTTATTATGCAAAATTGTGACTTGAATTCTGATTACCTCAAATATTTATTTTGTTTTGTGCATTGGTTTCAGACGTTTTTGCAATCGCTGCAGAACTACTCGATTAAAAAAACTGACAGATTTTCCAATCAGGTCAGGACTTGGTTTTGAAATCTGGCATGTAAAGATATACACATATCATAGATGTTACTGACCATACAATCACTACTAGTGACAGATTTAATACCTGACAATAAAGGAGTTGATTACATTCAGTATGAAACCAAGATATATCTACTGTGGCAGTAATGCAATACTTGTACTCTGATTAATGAGAAATCCTGAAAGAAAATTACACATTCAACAAAAGTATGTAGATCTAAATGCCTTTAATAGTCAACCTCATAACTGAAAGGTATCAAAACATGAGAAATAAGGCGTGAAAAACAAAAAGAAGAAAAACACACACATAATCAAGCCGACTATACAATGGAAGGTTGCTGTAGTGTTATGGCTAGGCTCTTTGCCTGTCGGCCAGCAAATTCTCAATGCAGCAGATTTAATCTGTTCTGGGCTATCATGTCAACCCAGCATAAAACTGATACCAGAAAATGTCTGGGGCAGTAAAGGCAACTGGTGTGATGTTGGCCACACCACCCAATGATCATCAATGGGCCTGTAAAAACATGGGACCTGCATTATATAAACAATATGCCACAAGGCATGTGAAAGGGCTCTTTAATTTACTTAATATGGATCTGGGGTTGACAGCCTCATAAAAATTAAAACTGGAAAATGTTTAGAATCTTCTGGGATTCAGGTGGGATTCAGGTGGCGAAGAAGGGAAATGGGGAAATTAGTACTGGAAAATGTTTAGAATCTTCTGGGAAGGACAGGTGGCGAAGAAGGGAAATGGGGAAATTAGTACTGGAAAATGTTTAGAATCTTCTGGGAGGGACAGGCAGCGAAGAAGGGAATTGGGGAAATTAGTACTGGAAAATGTTTAGAATCTTCTGGGAAGGACAGGCGGCGAAGAAGGGAAATGGGGAAATTAGTACAGAAAAATATTTAGAATCTTCTGGGAAGGACAGGTGGCGAAGAAGGGAAATGGGGAAATTAGTACTGGAAAATGTTTAGAATCTTCTGGGAAGGACAGATGGCGATGAAGGGAAATGGGAAAACTAATACTGGAAAATGATTAGAATCTTCTGGGAAGGACAGGGGGCGAAGAAGGGAAATGGGGAAATGAGTACTGAAAAATGTTTAGAATCTTCTGGCAAGGACAGGCGGCGAAGAAGGGAAATGGGGAAATTAGTACAGAAAAATGTTTAGAATCTTCTGGGAAGGACAGGTGGCGAAGAAGGGAAATAGGGAAATTAGTACTGGAAAATGTTTAGAATCTTCTGGGAAGGACAGATGGCGATGAAGGGAAATGGGAAAATTAGTACTGGAAAATGTTAAGAATCTTCTGGGAAGGACAGGCGGCGAAGAAGGGAAATGGGGAAATTAGTACTGGAAAATGATTAGAATCTTCTGGGAAGGACAGGCGGCGAAGAAGTGAAATGGAGAAATTAGTACTGGAAAATGTTTAGAATCTTCTGGGAAGGACAGGAGGCGAAGAAGGGAAATGGGGAAATTAGTACTGGAAAATGTTTAGAATCTTCTGGGAAGGACAGGTGGCGAAAGAAGGGAAATAGGGAAATTAGTACTGGGAAATGTTTAGAATCTTCTGGGAAGGACAAATGGCGAAGAAGGGAAATGGGGAAATTAGTACTGGAAAATGTTTAGAATCTTCTGGGAAGGACAGGTGGCGAAGAAGGGAAATGGAGAAATTAGTACTGGAAAATGTTTAGAATCTTCTGGGAAGGACAGGTGGCGAAAAAGGGAAATAGGGAAATTAGTACTGGGAAATGTTTAGAAACTTCTGGGAAGGACAAATGGCGAAGAAGGGAAATGGGGAAATTAGTACTGGAAAATGTTTAGAATCTTCTGGGAGGACAGGCAGCGAAGAAGGGAAATGGGGAAATTAGTACTGGATAATGTTTAGAATCTTCTGGGAAGGACAGGCGGTGAAGAAGGGAAATGGGGAAATTAGTACAGAAAAATGTTTAGAATCTTCTGGGAAGGACAGGTGGCGAAGAAAGGAAATAGGGAAATTAGTACTGGAAAATGTTTAGAATCTTCTGGGAAGGACAGATGGCGATGAAGGGAAATGGGAAAATTAGTACTGGAAAATGTTTAGAATCTTCTGGGAAGGACAGGCGGTGAAGAAGGGAAATGGGGAAATTAGTACTGGAAAATGCTTAGAATCTTCTGGGAAGGACAGGCGGCGAAGAAGTGAAATGGGGAAATTAGTACTGGAAAATGTTTAGAATCTTCTGGGAGGGACAGGCGGCGAAGAAGGGAAATGGGGAAATGAGTACTGGAAAATGTTTAGAATTTTCTGGGAAGGACAGGAGGCGAAGAAGGGAAATAGGGAAATTAGTACTGGAAAATGTTTAGAATCTTCTTGGAAGGACAGGTGGCGAAAAAAGGGAAATAGGGAAATTAGTACTGGGAAATGTTTAGAATCTTCTGGCAAGGACAAATGGCGAAGAAGAGAAATGGGGAAATTAGTACTGGAAAATGTTTAGAATCTTCTGGGAAGGACAGGTGGCGAAGAAGGGAAATGGAGAAATTAGTACTGGAAAATGTTTTAGAATCTTCTGGGAAGGACAGGCGGCGAAGAAGGGAAATGGGGAAATTAGTACTGGAATATGTTTAGAATCTTCTGGGAAAAACAGGTGGCGAATAAGGGAAATGGGGAAATTAGTACTGGAAAATGTTTAGAATCTTCTGGGAAGGACAGGTGGCGAAGAAGGGAAATGGGGAAATTAGTAATGGAAAATGTTTAGAATCTTCTGGGAAGGACAGGTGGCGAAGAAGGGAAATGGGGAAATTAGTACTGGAAAATGTTTAGAAACTTCTGGAAAGGACAGGCGGCGAAGAAGGGAAATGGGGAAATTAGCACTTCAAAATGTTTAGAATCTTCTGGGAAGGACAGGTGGCGAAGAAGGGAAATGGGGAAATTAGTACTGGAAAATGTTTAGAATCTTCTGGGAAGGACAGGCGGCGAAGAAGGGAAATGGGGAAATTAGTACTGGAAAATGTTTAGAATCTTCTGGGAAGGACAGGCGGTGAAGAAGGGAAATGGGGAAATTAATACTGGAAAATGTCTAGAATCTTCTGGGAAGGACAGGCGGCGAAGAAGGGAAATGGGGAAATTTGTACTGAAAAATGTTTAGAATCTTCTGGGAAGGACAGGTGGCGAGGAAGGGAAATAGGGAAATTAGTACTGGAAAATGGTTAGAATCTTCTGGGAAGGACAGATGGCGATGAAGGGAAATGGGAAAATTAGTACTGGAAAATGTTTAGAATCTTCTGGGAAGGACAGGTGGCGAAGAAGGGAAATGGGGAAATTAGTACTGGAAATGTTTAGAATCTTCTGGGAAGGACAGTCGGCGAAGAAGGGAAATGGGGAAATTAGTACTGGAAAATGTTTAGAGTCTTCTGGGAAGGACAGGTGGCGAAGAAGGGAAATGGGGAAATTAGTACTGGAAAATGTTTAGAATCTTCTGGGAAGGACAGGCGGCGAAGAAGTGAAATGGTGAAATTAGTACTGGAAAATGCATAGAATCTTCTGGGAAGGACAGGAGGCGAAGAAGTGAAATGGGGAAATTAGTACTTGAAAATGTTTAGAATCTTCTGGGAAAGACAGGCGGCGAAGAAGGGAAATGGAGAAATGAGTACTGGAAAATGTTTAGAATCTTCTGGGAAGGATAGGCGGCGAAGAAGGGAACTGGGGAAATTAGTACTGGAAAATGTTTAGAATCTTTTGGGAAGGACAGGCAGCGAAGAAGGGAAATGGGGAATTTAGTACTGGAAAATGTTTAGAATCTTCTGGGAAGGACAGGTGGCGAAGAAGGGAAATGGAGAAATTAGTACTGGAAAATGTTTTAGAATCTTCTGGGAGGGACAGGCGGCGAAGAAGGGAAATGGGGAAATTAGTACTGGAATATGTTTAGAGTCTTCTGGGAAAAACAGGTGACGAAGAAGGGAAATGGGGAAATTAGTACTGGAAAATGTTTAGAATCTTCTGCGAAGGACAGGCGGCGAAGAAGGGAAATGGGGAAATTAGTACTGGAAAATGTTTAGAATCTTCTGGGAAGGACAGGTGGCGAAGAAGAGAAATAGGGAAATTAGTACTGGAAAATGTTTAGAATCTTCTGGGAAGGACATGTGGCGAAGAAGGGAAATGGGAAAATTAGTACTGGAAAATGTTTAGAATCTTCTGGGAAGGACAGGTGGTGAAGAAGGGAAATGGGGATATTAGTACTGGAAAATGTTTAGAATCTTCTGTGAAGGACAGGTGGCGAAGAAGGGAAATGGGGAAATTAGTACTGGAAAATGTTTAGAAACGTCTGGGAAGGACAGGCGGCGAAGAAGGGAAGTGGGGAAATTAGCACTGGAAAATGTTTAGAATCTTCTGGGTAGGACAGGTGGCGAAGAAGGGAAATGGGGAAATTAGTACTGGAAAATGTGTAGAATCTTCTGGGAAGGACAGGCGGTGAAGAAGGGAAATGGGGAAATTAATACTGGAAAATGTTTAGAATCTTCTGGGAAGGACAGGCGGCGAAGAAGGGAAATGGGGAAATTAGTACAGAAAAATGTTTAGAATCTTCTGGGAAGGACAGGTGGCGAAGAACGGAAATAGGGAAATTAGTACTGGAAAATGTTTAGAATCTTCTGGGAAGGACAGATGGCGATGAAGGGAAATGGGAAAATTAGTACTGGAAAATGTTTAGAATCTTCTGGGAAGGACAGGCGGCGAAGAAGGGAAATGGGGAAATTAGTACTGGAAAATGCTTAGAATCTTCTGGGAAGGACAGGCGGCGAAGAAGTGAAATGGGGAAATTAGTACTGGAAAATGTTTAGAATCTTCTGGGAAGGACAGGCGGCGAAGAAGGGAAATGGGGAAATGAGTACTGGAAAATGTTTAGAATTTTCTGGGAAAGACAGGAGGCGAAGAAGGGAAATAGGGAAATTAGTAATGGAAAATGTTTAGAATCTTCTGGGATGGACAGGTGGCGAAAAAGGGAAATAGGGAAATTAGTACTGGGAAATGTTTAGAATCTTCTGGCAAGGACAAATGGCGAAGAAGGGAAATGGGGAAATTAGTACTGGAAAATGTTTAGAATCTTCTGGGAAGGACAGGTGGCGAAGAAGGGAAATGGAGAAATTAGTACTGGAAAATGTTTTAGAATCTTCTGGGAAGGACAGGCGGCGAAGAAGGGAAATGGGGAAATTAGTACTGGAATATGTTTAGAATCTTCTGGGAAAAACAGGTGGCGAAGAAGGGAAATGGGGAAATTAGTACTGGAAAATGTTTAGAATCTTCTGGGAAGGACAGGTGGCGAAGAAGGGAAATGGGGAAATTAGTACTGGAAAATGTTTAGAAACTTCTGGAAAGGACAGGCGGCGAAGAAGGGAAATGGGGAAATTAGCACTTCAAAATGTTTAGAATCTTCTGGGAAGGACAGGTGGCGAAGAAGGGAAATGGGGAAATTAGTACTGGAAAATGTTTAGAATCTTCTGGGAAGGACAGGCGGTGAAGAAGGGAAATGGGGAAATTAATACTGGAAAATGTCTAGAATCTTCTGGGAAGGACAGGTGGCGAAGAAGGGAAATGGGGAAATTAGTAATGAAAATGTTTAGAATCTTCTGGGAAGGACAGGTGGCGAAGAAGGGAAATGGGGAAATTAGTACTGGAAAATGTTTAGAAACTTCTGGAAAGGACAGGCGGCGAAGAAGGGAAATGGGGAAATTAGCACTTCAAAATGTTTAGAATCTTCTGGGAAGGACAGGCGGCGAAGAAGGGAAATGGGGAAATTAGTACTGGAAAATGGTTAGAATCTTCTGGGAAGGACAGGCGGTGAAGAAGGGAAATGGGGAAATTAATACTGGAAAATGTCTAGAATCTTCTGGGAAGGACAGGCGGCGAAGAAGGGAAATGGGGAAATTTGTACTGAAAAATGTTTAGAATCTTCTGGGAAGGACAGGTGGCGAAGAAGGGAAATAGGGAAATTAGTACTGGAAATGTTTAGAATCTTCTGGGAAGGACAGATGGCGATGAAGGGAAATGGGAAAATTAGTACTGGAAAATGTTTAGAATCTTCTGGGAAGGACAGGTGGCGAAGAAGGGAAATGGGGAAATTAGTACTGGAAATGTTTAGAATCTTCTGGGAAGGACAGTCGGCGAAGAAGGGAAATGGGGAAATTAGTACTGGAAAATGTTTAGAGTCTTCTGGGAAGGACAGCTGGCGAAGAAGGGAAATGGGGAAATTAGTACTGGAAAATGTTTAGAATCTTCTGGGAAGGACAGGTGGCGAAGAAGGGAAATGGGGAAATTAGTACAGAATAATGCTTTGAATCTTCTGGGAAGGACAGGCGGCGAAGAAGTGAAATGGTGAAATTAGTACTGGAAAATGCATAGAATCTTCTGGGAAGGACAGGAGGCGAAGAAGTGAAATGGGGAAATTAGTACTGGAAAATGTTTAGAATCTTCTGGGAAAGACAGGCGGCGAAGAAGGGAAATGGAGAAATGAGTACTGGAAAATGTTTAGAATCTTCTGGGAAGGATAGGCGGCGAAGAAGGGAACTGGGGAAATTAGTACTGGAAAATGTTTAGAATCTTCTGGGAAGGACAGGTGGCGAAGAAGAGAAATGGAGAAATTAGTACTGGAAAATGTTTTACAATCTTCTGGGAAGGACAGGTGGCGAAGAAGGAAAATGGGGAAATTAGTACTGGGAAATGTTTAGAATCTTCTGGGAAGGACAAATGGCGAAGAAGGGAAATGGAGAAATTAGTACTGGAAAATGGTTAGAATCTTCTGGGAAGGACAGGTGGCGAAGAAGGGAAATGGGGAAATTAGTACTGGAAAATGTTTAGAATCTTCTGGGAAGGACAAGTGGCGAAGAAGGGAAATGGGGAAATTAGTACTGGAAAATGTTTAGAATCTTCTGGGAAGGACAGGTGGCGAAGAAGGGAAATGGGGAAATTAGTACTGGAAAATGTTTAGAATCTTCTGGGAAGGACAGGTGGCGAAGAAGGGAAATGGGGAAATTATTACTGTAAAATGCTTAGAATCGTCTGGGAAGGACAGGCGGCGAAGAAGGGAAATGGGGAAATGAGTACTGGAAAATGTTTAGAATCTTCTGGGAAGGACAGGTGGCGAAGAAGGGAAATGGGGAAATTAGTACTGGAAAATGTTTAGAATCTTCTAGGAAGGACAGGCGGCGAAGAAGGGAAATGGGGAAATTAGTACTGGAAAATGTTTAGAATCTTCTTGGAAGGACAGGCGGTGAAGAAGGGAAATGGGGAAATTAATACTGGGAAATGTTTAGAATCGTCTGGGAAGGACAGGCGGCAAAGAAGGGAAATGGGGAAATTAGTACTTGAAAATGTTTAGAATCTTCTGGGAAGGAGAGGTGGCGAAGAAGGGAAATGGGGAAATTAGTACTGGAAAATGTTTAGAATCTTATGGGAAGGACAGATGGCGAAGAAGGGAAATGGGAAAATTAGTACTGGAAAATGTTTAGAATCTTCTGGGAAGGACAGGTGGCGAAGAAGGGAAATGGGGAAATTAGTACTGGAAAATGTTTAGAATCTTCTGGGAAAGACAGGCGGCGAAGAAGGGAAATATGGAAATGAGTACTGGAAAATGTTTAGAATCTTCTGGGAAGGATAGGCGGCGAAGAAGGGAACAGGGGAAATTAGTACTGGAAAATGTTTAGAATCTTCTAGGAAGGACAGGTGGCGAAGAAGGGAAATAGGGAAATTAGTACTGGGAAATGTTTAGAATCTTCTGGGAAGGACAGGCGGCGAAGAAGGGAAATGGGGAAATTAGTACTGGAAAATGTTTAGAATCTTCTGGGAAGGACAGGTGGCGAAGAAGGGAAATGGGGAAATTAGTACTGGAAAATGTTTAGAACCTTCTGGGAAGGACAGGTGGCGAAGAAGGGAAATGGGGAAATTAGTACTAGAAAATGTTTAGAATCTTCTGGGAAGGACAAGCGGCGAAGAAGGGAAATGGAGAAATTAGTACTGGAAAATGTTTAGAATCTTCTGGGAAGGACAGGCGGCGATGAATGGAAATGGGGAAATTAGTAATGGAAAATGTTTAGAATCTTCTGGGAAGGACAGATGGCGATGAAGGGAAATGGGAAAATTAGTACTGGAAAATGTTTAGAATCTTCTGGGAAGGACAGGTGGCGAAGAAGGGAAATGGGGAAATTAGTACTGGAAATGTTTAGAATCTTCTGGGAAGGACAGTCGGCGAAGAAGGGAAATGGGGAAATTAGTACTGGAAAATGTTTAGAGTCTTCTGGGAAGGACAGCTGGCGAAGAAGGGAAATGGGGAAATTAGTACTGGAAAATGTTTAGAATCTTCTGGGAAGGACAGGTGGCGAAGAAGGGAAATGGGGAAATTAGTACAGAATAATGCTTTGAATCTTCTGGGAAGGACAGGCGGCGAAGAAGTGAAATGGTGAAATTAGTACTGGAAAATGCATAGAATCTTCTGGGAAGGACAGGAGGCGAAGAAGTGAAATGGGGAAATTAGTACTGGAAAATGTTTAGAATCTTCTGGGAAAGACAGGCGGCGAAGAAGGGAAATGGAGAAATGAGTACTGGAAAATGTTTAGAATCTTCTGGGAAGGATAGGCGGCGAAGAAGGGAACTGGGGAAATTAGTACTGGAAAATGTTTAGAATCTTCTGGGAAGGACAGGCGGTGAAGAAGGGAAATGGGGAAATTAATTTTGGAAAATGTCTAGAATCTTCTGGGAAGGACAGGTGGCGAAGAAGGGAAATGGGGAAATTAGTAATGAAAATGTTTAGAATCTTCTGGGAAGGACAGGTGGCGAAGAAGGGAAATGGGGAAATTAGTACTGGAAAATGTTTAGAAACTTCTGGAAAGGACAGGCGGCGAAGAAGGGAAATGGGGAAATTAGCACTTCAAAATGTTTAGAATCTTCTGGGAAGGACAGGCGGCGAAGAAGGGAAATGGGGAAATTAGTACTGGAAAATGGTTAGAATCTTCTGGGAAGGACAGGCGGTGAAGAAGGGAAATGGGGAAATTAATACTGGAAAATGTCTAGAATCTTCTGGGAAGGACAGGCGGCGAAGAAGGGAAATGGGGAAATTTGTACTGAAAAATGTTTAGAATCTTCTGGGAAGGACAGGTGGCGAAGAAGGGAAATAGGGAAATTAGTACTGGAAAATGTTTAGAATCTTCTGGGAAGGACAGATGGCGATGAAGGGAAATGGGAAAATTAGTACTGGAAAATGTTTAGAATCTTCTGGGAAGGACAGGTGGCGAAGAAGGGAAATGGGGAAATTAGTACTGGAAATGTTTAGAATCTTCTGGGAAGGACAGTCGGCGAAGAAGGGAAATGGGGAAATTAGTACTGGAAAATGTTTAGAGTCTTCTGGGAAGGACAGCTGGCGAAGAAGGGAAATGGGGAAATTAGTACTGGAAAATGTTTAGAATCTTCTGGGAAGGACAGGTGGCGAAGAAGGGAAATGGGGAAATTAGTACAGAATAATGCTTTGAATCTTCTGGGAAGGACAGGCGGTGAAGAAGTGAAATGGTGAAATTAGTACTGGAAAATGCATAGAATCTTCTGGGAAGGACAGGAGGCGAAGAAGTGAAATGGGGAAATTAGTACTGGAAAATGTTTAGAATCTTCTGGGAAAGACAGGCGGCGAAGAAGGGAAATGGAGAAATGAGTACTGGAAAATGTTTAGAATCTTCTGGGAAGGATAGGCGGCGAAGAAGGGAACTGGGGAAATTAGTACTGGAAAATGTTTAGAATCTTCTGGGAAGGACAGGTGGCGAAGAAGGGAAATGGAGAAATTAGTACTGGAAAATGTTTTACAATCTTCTGGGAAGGACAGGTGGCGAAGAAGGAAAATGGGGAAATTAGTACTGGGAAATGTTTAGAATCTTCTGGGAAGGACAAATGGCGAAGAAGGGAAATGGAGAAATTAGTACTGGAAAATGGTTAGAATCTTCTGGGAAGGACAGGTGGCGAAGAAGGGAAATGGGGAAATTAGTACTGGAAAATGTTTAGAATCTTCTGGGAAGGACAGGTGGCGAAGAAGGGAAATGGGGAAATTAGTACTGGAAAATGTTTAGAATCTTCTGGGAAGGACAGGTGGCGAAGAAGGGAAATGGGGAAATTAGTACTGGAAAATGTTTAGAATCTTCTGGGAAGGACAGGTGGCGAAGAAGGGAAATGGGGAAATTATTACTGGAAAATGCTTAGAATCGTCTGGGAAGGACAGGCGGCGAAGAAGGGAAATGGGGAAATGAGTACTGGAAAATGTTTAGAATCTTCTGGGAAGGACAGGTGGCGAAGAAGGGAAATGGGGAAATTAGTACTGGAAAATGTTTAGAATCTTCTGGGAAGGACAGGCGGCGAAGAAGGGAAATGGGGAAATTAGTACTGGAAAATGTTTAGAATCTCCTTGGAAGGACAGGCGGTGAAGAAGGGAAATGGGGAAATTAATACTGGGAAATGTTTAGAATCGTCTGGGAAGGACAGGCGGCAAAGAAGGGAAATGGGGAAATTAGTACTTGAAAATGTTTAGAATCTTCTGGGAAGGACAGGTGGCGAAGAAGGGAAATGGGGAAATTAGTACTGGAAAATGTTTAGAATCTTATGGGAAGGACAGATGGCGAAGAAGGGAAATGGGAAAATTAGTACTGGAAAATGTTTAGAATCTTCTGGGAAGGACAGGTGGCGAAGAAGGGAAATGGGGAAATTAGTACTGGAAAATGTTTAGAATCTTCTGGGAAAGACAGGCGGCGAAGAAGGGAAATATGGAAATGAGTACTGGAAAATGTTTAGAATCTTCTGGGAAGGATAGGCGGCGAAGAAGGGAACAGGGGAAATTAGTACTGGAAAATGTTTAGAATCTTCTAGGAAGGACAGGTGGCGAAGAAGGGAAATAGGGAAATTAGTACTGGGAAATGTTTAGAATCTTCTGGGAAGGACAGGCGGCGAAGAAGGGAAATGGGGAAATTAGTACTGGAAAATGTTTAGAATCTTCTGGGAAGGACAGGTGGCGAAGAAGGGAAATGGGGAAATTAGTACTGGAAAATGTTTAGAACCTTCTGGGAAGGACAGGTGGCGAAGAAGGGAAATGGGGAAATTAGTACTAGAAAATGTTTAGAATCTTCTGGGAAGGACAAGCGGCGAAGAAGGGAAATGGAGAAATTAGTACTGGAAAATGTTTAGAATCTTCTGGGAAGGACAGGCGGCGATGAATGGAAATGGGGAAATTAGTAATGGAAAATGTTTAGAATCTTCTGGGAAGGACAGGTGGCGAAGAAGGGAAATGGGGAAATTAGTACTGGAAAATGTTTAGAAACTTCTGGAAAGGACAGGCGGCGAAGAAGGGAAATGGGGAAATTAGCACTTCAAAATGTTTAGAATCTTCTGGGAAGGACAGGTGGCGAAGAAGGGAAATGGGGAAATTAGTACTGGAAAATGTTTAGAATCTTCTGGGAAGGACAGGCGGCGAAGAAGGGAAATGGGGAAATTAGTACTGGAAAATGTTTAGAATCTTCTGGGAAGGACAGGCGGTGAAGAAGGGAAATGGGGAAATTAATACTGGAAAATGTCTAGAATCTTCTGGGAAGGACAGGCGGCGAAGAAGATAAATGGGGAAATTTGTACTGAAAAATGTTTAGAATCTTCTGGGAAGGACAGGTGGCGAAGAAGGGAAATAGGGAAATTAGTACTGGAAAATGTTTAGAATCTTCTGGGAAGGACAGATGGCGATGAAGGGAAATGGGAAAATTAGTACTGGAAAATGTTTAGAATCTTCTGGGAAGGACAGGTGGCGAAGAAGGGAAATGGGGAAATTAGTACTGGAAATGTTTAAAATCTTCTGGGAAGGACAGTCGGCGAAGAAGGGAAATGGGGAAATTAGTACTGGAAAATGTTTAGAGTCTTCTGGGAAGGACAGGTGGCGATGAAGGGAAATGAGGAAATTAGTACTGGAAAATGTTTAGAATCTTCTGGGAAGGACAGGTGGCGAAGAAGGGAAATGGGTAAATTAGTACAGAATAATGCTTAGAATCTTCTGGGAAGGACAGGCGGCGAAGAAGTGAAATGGTGAAATTAGTACTGGAAAATGCATAGAATCTTCTGGGAAGGACAGGAGGCGAAGAAGTGAAATAGGGAAATTAGTACTGGAAAATGTTTAGAATCTTCTGGGAAAGACAGGCGGCGAAGAAGGGAAATGGGGAAATGAGTACTGGACAATGTTTAGAATCTTCTGGGAAGGACAGGCGGCGAAGAAGGGAAATGGGGAATTTAGTACTGGAAAATGTTTAGAATCTTCTGGGAAGGACAGGTGGCGAAGAAGGGAAATGGAGAAATTAGTACTGGAAAATGTTTTACAATCTTCTGGGAAGGACAGGTGGCGAAGAAGGAAAATGGGGAAATTAGTACTGGGAAATGTTTAGAATCTTCTGGGAAGGACAAATGGCGAAGAAGGGAAATGGAGAAATTAGTACTGGAAAATGGTTAGAATCTTCTGGGAAGGACAGGTGGCGAAGAAGGGAAATGGGGAAATTAGTACTGGAAAATGTTTAGAATCTTCTGGGAAGGACAGGTGGCGAAGAAGGGAAATGGGGAAATTAGTACTGGAAAATGTTTAGAATCTTCTGGGAAGGACAGGTGGCGAAGAAGGGAAATGGGGAAATTAGTACTGGAAAATGTTTAGAATCTTCTGGGAAGGACAGGTGGCGAAGAAGGGAAATGGGGAAATTATTACTGGAAAATGCTTAGAATCGTCTGGGAAGGACAGGCGGCGAAGAAGGGAAATGGGGAAATGAGTACTGGAAAATGTTTAGAATCTTCTGGGAAGGACAGGTGGCGAAGAAGGGAAATGGGGAAATTAGTACTGGAAAATGTTTAGAATCTTCTGGGAAGGACAGGCGGCGAAGAAGGGAAATGGGGAAATTAGTACTGGAAAATGTTTAGAATCTTCTTGGAAGGACAGGCGGTGAAGAAGGGAAATGGGGAAATTAATACTGGGAAATGTTTAGAATCGTCTGGGAAGGACAGGCGGCAAAGAAGGGAAATGGGGAAATTAGTACTTGAAAATGCTTAGAATCTTCTGGGAAGGACAGGTGGCGAAGAAGGGAAATGGGGAAATTAGTACTGGAAAATGTTTAGAATCTTATGGGAAGGACAGATGGCGAAGAAGGGAAATGGGAAAATTAGTACTGGAAAATGTTTAGAATCTTCTGGGAAGGACAGGTGGCGAAGAAGGGAAATGGGGAAATTAGTACTGGAAAATGTTTAGAATCTTCTGGGAAAGACAGGCGGCGAAGAAGGGAAATATGGAAATGAGTACTGGAAAATGTTTAGAATCTTCTGGGAAGGATAGGCGGCGAAGAAGGGAACAGGGGAAATTAGTACTGGAAAATGTTTAGAATCTTCTAGGAAGGACAGGTGGCGAAGAAGGGAAATAGGGAAATTAGTACTGGGAAATGTTTAGAGTCTTCTGGGAAGGACAGGCGGCGAAGAAGGGAAATGGGGAAATTAGTACTGGAAAATGTTTAGAATCTTCTGGGAAGGACAGGTGGCGAAGAAGGGAAATGGGGAAATTAGTACTGGAAAATGTTTAGAACCTTCTGGGAAGGACAGGTGGCGAAGAAGGGAAATGGGGAAATTAGTACTAGAAAATGTTTAGAATCTTCTGGGAAGGACAGGCGGCGAAGAAGGGAAATGGAGAAATTAGTACTGGAAAATGTTTAGAATCTTCTGGGAAGGACAGGCGGCGATGAATGGAAATTTGGAAATTAGTAATGGAAAATGTTTAGAATCTTCTGGGAAGGACAGGTGGCGAAGAAGGGAAATGGGGAAATTAGTACTGGAAAATGTTTAGAATCTTCTGGGAAGGACAGGCGGCGAAGAAGGGAAATGGGGAAATTAGTACTGGAAAATGTTTAGAATCTTCTGGGAAGGACAGGCGGTGAAGAAGGGAAATGGGGAAATTTGTACTGAAAAATGTTTAGAATCTTCTGGGAAGGACAGGTGGCGAAGAAGGGAAATAGGGAAATTAGTACTGGAAAATGTTTAGAATCTTCTGGGAAGGACAGATGGCGATGAAGGGAAATGGGAAAATTAGTACTGGAAAATGTTTAGAATCTTCTGGGAAGGACAGGTGGCGAAGAAGGGAAATGGGGAAATTAGTACTGGAAATGTTTAGAATCTTCTGGGAAGGACAGTCGGCGAAGAAGGGAAATGGGAAAATTAGTACTGGAAAATGTTTAGAATCTTCTGGGAAGGACAGGTGGCGAAGAAGGGAAATGGAGAAATTAGTACTGGAAAATGTTTTACAATCTTCTGGGAAGGACAGGTGGCGAAGAAGGAAAATGGGGAAATTAGTACTGGGAAATGTTTAGAATCTTCTGGGAAGGACAAATGGCGAAGAAGGGAAATGGAGAAATTAGTACTGGAAAATGGTTAGAATCTTCTGGGAAGGACAGGTGGCGAAGAAGGGAAATGGGGAAATTAGTACTGGAAAATGTTTAGAATCTTCTGGGAAGGACAGGTGGCGAAGAAGGGAAATGGGGAAATTAGTACTGGAAAATGTTTAGAATCTTCTGGGAAGGACAGGTGGCGAAGAAGGGAAATGGGGAAATTAGTACTGGAAAATGTTTAGAATCTTCTGGGAAGGACAGGTGGCGAAGAAGGGAAATGGGGAAATTATTACTGGAAAATGCTTAGAATCGTCTGGGAAGGACAGGCGGCGAAGAAGGGAAATGGGGAAATGAGTACTGGAAAATGTTTAGAATCTTCTGGGAAGGACAGGTGGCGAAGAAGGGAAATGGGGAAATTAGTACTGGAAAATGTTTAGAATCTTCTGGGAAGGACAGGCGGCGAAGAAGGGAAATGGGGAAATTAGTACTGGAAAATGTTTAGAATCTTCTTGGAAGGACAGGCGGTGAAGAAGGGAAATGGGGAAATTAATACTGGGAAATGTTTAGAATCGTCTGGGAAGGACAGGCGGCAAAGAAGGGAAATGGGGAAATTAGTACTTGAAAATGCTTAGAATCTTCTGGGAAGGACAGGTGGCGAAGAAGGGAAATGGGGAAATTAGTACTGGAAAATGTTTAGAATCTTATGGGAAGGACAGATGGCGAAGAAGGGAAATGGGAAAATTAGTACTGGAAAATGTTTAGAATCTTCTGGGAAGGACAGGTGGCGAAGAAGGGAAATGGGGAAATTAGTACTGGAAAATGTTTAGAATCTTCTGGGAAAGACAGGCGGCGAAGAAGGGAAATATGGAAATGAGTACTGGAAAATGTTTAGAATCTTCTGGGAAGGATAGGGCGGCGAAGAAGGGAACAGGGGAAATTAGTACTGGAAAATGTTTAGAATCTTCTAGGAAGGACAGGTGGCGAAGAAGGGAAATAGGGAAATTAGTACTGGGAAATGTTTAGAGTCTTCTGGAAGGACAGGCGGCGAAGAAGGGAAATGGGGAAATTAGTACTGGAAAATGTTTAGAATCTTCTGGGAAGGACAGGTGGCGAAGAAGGGAAATGGGGAAATTAGTACTGGAAAATGTTTAGAACCTTCTGGGAAGGACAGGTGGCGAAGAAGGGAAATGGGGAAATTAGTACTAGAAAATGTTTAGAATCTTCTGGGAAGGACAGGCGGCGAAGAAGGGAAATGGAGAAATTAGTACTGGAAAATGTTTAGAATCTTCTGGGAAGGACAGGCGGCGATGAATGGAAATTTGGAAATTAGTAATGGAAAATGTTTAGAATCTTCTGGGAAGGACAGGTGGCGAAGAAGGGAAATGGGGAAATTAGTACTGGAAAATGTTTAGAAACTTCTGGAAAGGACAGGCGGCGAAGAAGGGAAATGGGGAAATTAGCACTTCAAAATGTTTAGAATCTTCTGGGAAGGACAGGTGGTGAAGAAGGGATATGGGGAAATTAGTACTGGAAAATGTTTAGAATCTTCTGGGAAGGACAGGCGGCGAAGAAGGGAAATGGGGAAATTAGTACTGGAAAATGTTTAGAATCTTCTGGGAAGGACAGGCGGTGAAGAAGGGAAATGGGGAAATTAATACTGGAAAATGTCTAGAATCTTCTGGGAAGGACAGGCGGCGAAGAAGGGAAATGGGGAAATTTGTACTGAAAAATGTTCAGAATCTTCTGGGAAGGACAGGTGGCGAAGAAGGGAAATAGGGAAATTAGTACTGGAAAATGTTTAGAATCTTCTGGGAAGGACAGATGGCGATGAAGGGAAATGGGAAAATTAGTACTGGAAAATGTTTAGAATCTTCTGGGAAGGACAGGTGGCGAAGAAGGGAAATGGGGAAATTAGTACTGGAAATGTTTAGAATCTTCTGGGAAGGACAGTCGGCGAAGAAGGGAAATGGGGAAATTAGTACTGGAAAATGTTTAGAGTCTTCTGGGAAGGACAGGTGGCGAAGAAGGGAAATGGGAAAATTAGTACTGGAAAATGTTTAGAATCTTCTGGGAAGGACAGGTGGCGAAGAAGGGAAATGGGGAAATTAGTACAGAATAATGCTTAGAATCTTCTGGGAAGGACAGGCGGCGAAGAAGTGAAATGGTGAAATTAGTACTGGAAAATGCATAGAATCTTCTGGGAAGGACAGGAGGCGAAGAAGTGAAATAGGGAAATTAGTACTGGAAAATGTTTAGAATCTTCTGGGAAAGACAGGCGGCGAAGAAGGGAAATGGGGAAATGAGTACTGGAAAATGTTTAGAATCTTCTGGGAAGGATAGGCGGCGAAGAAGGGAACTGGGGAAATTAGTACTGGAAAATGTTTAGAATCTTCTGGGAAGGACAGGCGGCGAAGAAGGGAAATGGGGAATTTAGTACTGGAAAATGTTTAGAATCTTCTGGGAAGGACAGGTGGCGAAGAAGGGAAATGGAGAAATTAGTACTGGAAAATGTTTTAGAATCTTCTGGGAGGGACAGGCGGCGAAGAAGGGAAATGGGGAAATTAGTACTGGAATATGTTTAGAGTCTTCTGGGAAAAACAGGTGACGAAGAAGGGAAATGGGGAAATTAGTACTGGAAAATGTTTAGAATCTTCTGCGAAGGACAGGCGGCGAAGAAGGGAAATGGGGAAATTAGTACTGGAAAATGTTTAGAATCTTCTGGGAAGGACAGGTGGCGAAGAAGGGAAATAGGGAAATTAGTACTGGAAAATGTTTAGCATCTTCTGGGAAAGACAGGCGGCGAAGAAGGGAAATATGGAAATGAGTACTGGAAAATGTTTAGAACCTTCTGGGAAGGACAGGTGGCGAAGAAGGGAAATCGGGAAATTAGTACTAGAAAATGTTTAGAATCTTCTGGGAAGGACAGGCGGCGAAGAAGGGAACTGGGGAAATTAGTACTGGAAAATGTTTAGAATCTTCTGGGAAGGACAGGTGGCGAAGAAGGGAAATAGGGAAATTAGTTCTGGGAAATGTTTAGAATCTTCTGGGAAGGACAGGCGGCGAAGAAGGGAAATGGGGAAATTAGTACTGGAAAATGTTTAGAATCTTCTGGGAAGGACAGGTGGCGAAGAAGGGAAATGGGGAAATTAGTACTGGAAAATGTTTAGAACCTTCTGGGAAGGACAGGTGGCGAAGAAGGGAAATCGGGAAATTAGTACTAGAAAATGTTTAGAATCTTCTGGGAAGGACAGGCGGCGAAGAAGGGAAATGGAGAAATTAGTACTGGAAAATGTTTAGAATCTTCTGGGAAGGACAGGCGGCGATGAATGGAAATGGGGAAATTAGTACTGGAAAATGTTTAGAATGTTCTGGGAAGGACAGGTGGCGAAGAAGGGAAACGGGGAAATTAGTACTGGAAAATGTTTAGAATCTTCTGGTAAGGACAGGCGGCGAAGAAGGGAAATGGGGAAATTAGTACTGGAAAATGTTTAGAATCTTCTGGGAAGGACAGGCGGCGAAGAAGGGAAATGGGGAAATTAATACTGGAAAATGTTTAGAATCTTCTGGGAAGGACAGGCGGCGAAGAAGGGAAATGGGGAAATTAGTACTGGAAAATGTTTAGAATCTTCTGGGAAGGATAGGTGGCGAAGAAAGGAAATAGGGAAATTAGTACTGGAAAATGTTTAGAATCTTCTGGGAAGGACAGATGGCGAAGAAGGGAAATGGGAAAATTAGTACTGGAAAATGTTTAGAATCTTCTGGGAAGGACAGGTGGCGAAGAAGGGAAATGGGAAAATTAGTACTGGAAAATGTTTAGAATCTTCTGGGAAGGACAGGTGGCGAAGAAGGGAAATGGGGAAATTATTACTGGAAAATGTTTAGAATCTTCTGGGAAGGACAGGTGACGAAGAAGGGAAATGTATTTAATCTATAATACAAGGGACTTCTCGTAAGCCTGACCATGAAGGAGTAGGCGGAGAAAATTGAAATTTGGTACATCTATAGATCATTCAATTTGTAATAGAAATGTGAATTATTAATTTCCCACCTCAACTGGTGTTTCCGATATGGTGCATGGCACCACACACCCTATTGACCAGATCTGCACATCAACGGTTTGTCAGAACAATGGAGAAATCAGACGCCAGGACTGTGATAAAATTATTGATGTTACATGGTCAAACACCTACAGAAATGCACAGGGAGATGGGGCCAGTGTTTGAGGAAGTCTGTCCTTCATATGTTTCTGTAAAAAATTGGTGTTTGCAGTTTAAGTGTGGCCGTTCCCAAGATGCAGACGACCGTCCTCAGAGTGCAATGACGCAAATGCTGCAAAAGTGAAGAAAATCATAGACCAGAATAGAAAAATGACAATTGCAGAGATATCGGGTTCAGAAAAACTGAGTAAGAGTACAGTTTTTAGAATTTTACACAACAGACTGAACATGAGAAAAGTGTGTGCCCCGCGCCTGCTGATATGTGAACAGAAACAAACACGGGTTGATTGCTGTGGCCACTTGCTCAACATGTGGCGGTAAAAAAACATGTAAAAAGACCATGGGGACGGTAGATGAGACTTGGATTCACCAAATCGTAAACAACAGCTGAAAGGAAATCGTCTTGACAGTGACGAAGATGTCATACTGGCTTGTGATAACTGGTTTAGTTCGAAAAATAGGTTGTTTTATTCTGAAGGTCTTTTCAAGGTCACGCAGAGATGGCAGAAATGCATAGATTCAGGTGGTGGATACATTGAGAACGAATAAGCACTGCGCCAAATTTCAATTTTCTCCGCCTACTCCTTCATGGTCAGGCTAAAGACTTATGAGAACCCCCATGCATATATGTTAATTTTCATTGTATCTGAATATTATCATATGCTTGCTTGCTTGCTTGTGTTCATTGGCTTGAGCTCCAACGCAAAGTCCTGTATGTCGGATGAAGGCATCCTGTTGTCCAACATCAGTGTGATGTCATACAGGACCTGAGGTTTGCGTGAGTATCCGTTGTCCCATGTCTGGCTTATTGGTGTGCAGACTGGTGGTTCCTCGCCGTACAGGCAGACACTCTCCGACTTCGGAGGAATCAACGATCCTATTGACTTCAGCCAGGACCCCGAAGGGACCTGTTGCCCAGGACGCTCGGCGAGGACGCGTCAATAGGTCTTGGCCAGTATATAACCCGGCCCTGGTGCCTTGGAAACACCTCTGCGTTTATTATATCATATAAAAATACAGGTTTCAAATGGCTAAACTCAAGAAAAAAGTGATTCTGGATTGTCGTGATAAGAAATAGAAAACCTCTCAAATTTATATTTACACAAAGAAGCATTTCAAACATTTCCTCGAAATATATTTCAGTTCATTGAGAATAATCTGAAAATTATTTTCAGATAAAAGTATTGCGTGCACATGAATAAAATACTGTATGATATTACAGTTTTATCATTTAAAATTCAGAAACGTGTAAGAGATATAAAACAATTTCAGTCATGATGATGAATCATTTGAGGAATGATAGACCTAAGATCCCCTCTGCTGTGTGTCCACCGTGACGAGGTAGAGGGGCTTGTGCGTCCCACTGACCCCAAGAGCTATGCCGACGGTAGCACAGCTACTGGTAGGGCCACCCATGTCGGACAGGTCAAGGGAGAGGGACCAGACGAAGAGACACACAAACCTGCTGCCTTGTAGGTAGACTGGGGACAGTCAAAGGCTAGGGAAAGCACCCCGAATACATGCTTGTCAAAATCGGATGTACTGAGCCACAGGCTTGACAAAGCAGTGCAACGTAACTTAATTCATGATGTCACAAATCAAAATTAATCGTTATGGTGCTAATCCCGTGAAGTCCCATCAGGCGGCGATAGTGCCGGGCCCCCTGCCTCGAGGGGGTCCACCCATGACTACTGGTGGTCACCTTCCCCTGTGCTGTGGAGTCAAGGCACAGAGGAGTAGGTTAAGAGCTATTGACCAAATACCCCGGACACTCAACATACTACAGTGGAATGCCGAAGGAGTTTACAAGAAGAAAGACTCCCTAACACAGCGTCTTCATAAAGATAGAATAGATGTGGCATGCATTCAAGAGACACACCTCAACGCCAATCACAAATTCTCAGTCAGAGGATATCAGGCCACACGTTTCGACCGTGAAGGACACAAAGGAGGAGTTCTAATACTTACACGAAATACAATACCTTGCAGCGAAGTATCTGTGATCTCTGACAACCAAACGGAAATTATAGGTGTTGATATAATGATAAAGGACGTGAAAATAAGAATCTACAATCTGTATAGCCCAGCAGATAAGGACCTTACACTCTCAAACATGAAAATAACTGACACAAACTGCATTATTGTCGGAGACTTTAATAGCCGTTCAGAAAGATGGGGATACCCAGATACTGACAAAAGAGGAGATGAATTGGAGGACTGGGAAATAGACTCAAATCTCCATCTACTCAACAAAGCGGATGACACACCGAGCTTCTACTCCAGAAGATGACTTACCACTTCTACTCCAGACTTAGCTTTCTGCACAGGAGACATCCTCCACAAAATCGATCGCCATGTGCTTGACCAATTAGCAGGTAGTGACCACAGACCAATCAAGCTTGTAATGAATATGGAGTATGTTCCACAGGAGCAAAAGCCCTTGCCCCGCTGGAATTACAAACGAGCAGATTGGGACAGATTTGCCATACTAACAGACAAATATTGTGAAAACATAAATACACGATATGGCAACATAAAGCAAATGGTGGAAAGTCTAAACAGAGCGATAATACAGGCAGCCACTGAGTCCATTCCTAGAGGAGCAAGGAAAAATTACCAAAAACCATACTGGACTGAAGAACTACAAAGTTTGGAGGACAAAGTTGAAGATGCCAGGAAGACAGCAGAGAGAGAACAAACAATTGAAGCGAATATCTCTCTGAAAGCCATCTCAGCAAAATATAAAAGAACAGTAAATCAAACAACAAGAGATTGTTGGAGGGAAAAAACAGAAAACCTGAATTTTGACAGGGATGGAAACAAACTATGGAAACTAGTGAAAGCCATGAACAATGAAGGACCTAGAAACAAACAAATAACAATTAAACAAGGAAATGCCTTGCTTACAGGAAAAAAGGCTGCAAATGCACTAATGGAACACTATGCAAATGCAAACCACATTGATATTACAACCGAACAGAAGAAAGCAATCAAAGACAAACAGATACATCATAGAAATACAGAGACAGCAGCAGAATATATGATGGCAAATCTAACAATGGAAGAAATGGAACAGGCAATGAATACCCTAAAAAAGAAGAAATCACCAGGAAAGGATGGAATCACAAATGAAATGCTAATAGGACTAGGCACCAAGGCAAAGAGGAAACTACTAGCAGTCCTAAATAACAGCTGGAAGAGAGGAATAGTCCCACAGGCATGGAAGGAAGCTATACTAATACCAGTCCCAAAGAAAGGAAAAGACCTGGAAGAACCAAATGGTTATCGACCTATCAGTGTACTTAGCTGTGTAGGAAAATTAATGGAACGCATTATCAATGGCAGGCTAACATGGCATCTGGAAGAAAACAAACTCTTAACACCACACCAAGCAGGATTCAGAAAGTACAGATCCACTGAAGATCAAATAACCTATATAGCTCAGGAAATAGAGGATGCCTTCCAAGAGAAAAAGCTCACACTAGCAGTCTGGATAGATTTAGAAAAAGCATTTGATAAAGTAAGGAAGGAAGGATTGAAAGTAAAACTGCAAAACATGCATGTTTGTGGAAAAATGTATAAATGGATCAGCCACTACCTTGAGAACAGAACTGCCAGGACAAAAGTACAAGGACAAACAAGCAAAATGATGCTGCTGGAGCAAGGTGTCCCCCAAGGAGGAGTTATTTCACCAACATTATTCCTAGCATATATAAATGACATCACAGAAAATTTTCCAGCCAGAGTACACACATCCTCCTTTGCAGATGACCTAGCCATATGGACATCTGAAGAGTATATTAGTACAGCTAACAGCAGAATACAGCAAGCCTTATTAGCGCTAGAGGACTGGTCAAAATCATGGCTAGTGAAGATAAGTGAAGAGAAAACAACATGCACAGTGTTCTCCCTCTCAAATAAAACTCAGCAACCTAAGCTGGTATTGAATGGAAAAATATTGCGCCATGAAGAAAATCCAAACTATCTAGGAGTCACCTTTGATCGTCGCCTGACATGGAAGACACAGGTTGAGAAAAATCGAACAAGAGCAAGGCAGAGAATGGCAATCATGAAAAAGCTTGCTGGTACAACGTGGGGAGCAGATGAGAAAGTTCTCAAGAAGTTATATACTGGACGGGTGAGGCCAGTACTGGAATATGGCATTGCAGCTTGGGCAACAGCAGCTAAGTCAAACTTTAACAAAATAAGTAGAGTCCAAAACCAAGGAATGCGAATCATAACTGGAAGCCTGAAGACAACGCCTATTAATGAACTTGAAAAGATCACTTGTTTACAACCAATGCAGGATAGAAGAGATAGCAGAGCCCAGCAACAAGCTGAAAAATTTAGAAGATTGACAGACCACCCTATGTATAAAAGGTTTAGTGGTTTTGGAAAGGGAAGACTGAAGCGTAGCAACTTTGTAGAAACTGCAAAACGAAGGATTAGGGCAGATCCTATACTAACATATCAACAGTCAAGCCCATATACAATGCACACAAGTTCCCAGCTTGGAGACAGCAGCAATTGCCTGAGATGATAGAAAACATTCCTGGTATTGAGAAAAAGAACACTCAGCATGAAACCGAAAGAAGAGAAATAACCCTAAACTACATAAAATAATATTACCCAAGCAGGAATTGGACCCATGCATATACAGATGGATCAGCCAAAAATTCAATAGAGAATGGAGGAGGAGGAATTCTCCTAAATTTAAAAAATGGAGTGAAAAAAACACATTCAATGGCAACTGGAAAATTTTCAAATAGCAAATAGCTATCTTCACAGATGCAAAGTCAGCTGTCTCAATACTCAAGAGCAATAACAGCACAGAACGAACTGACCTAAGAGCAGCACTCCATGGTCTATGCCAGAAATCCAAAAAAGTTGTAATACAGTGGATCCCATCACATTGCAGTATACCTGGAAACGAAGAGGCTGACAGACTGGCAAAAGAGGGCGGACGACTACCACAGCCTGACATAGACATAACCTATAATGAGGCAAAGAGGTTGATAAAAAGCACTTATAGAACCAAATGGGAATCAGAGCATCCAGGCCATCAGAAGGATGATGCATATTACAAACTCGACCGAAGAGAACAAGTAGCAATCTTCAGACTCCGCACAGGACATAACAGGCTGAAATACCACTTGTTCAATAAACTAAAGATAGGAGATACCGATGAATGTAATTGTAGAACTGGAAAAATGACAGCAAAACATTTGCTGCAGGATTGCCCAACGTATGCAGAACAGAGAAAGATATTTTGGCCCACACCTGCTTCATTTGAGGAAAAGCTCTATGGCGATATCAACAAGCTAAAGTTGACCGCAGCTTACTTTAACTACATACAGGTTGACATTTAAAGCTGCATGAAGACCCAGAGGCATGAAATGGAATATTGCTTGGATAGCAAAACCATTATGTAGAAAGTCCAAATCGAAAGCTTGCTGTGTGGGCTTCATAAAAGGTGGAAAAGTGTCCTAGTGGCACGAAATGGAATATTGCTTGGGTAGCAAATCCATTACATGGAAAGTCCGAATCAAAAGCCCATTGTGTGGGCTTCATAAAAGGTGGAAAAGTGTCCTAGTGGCATGAAATGGAATATTGCTTGGATAGCAAATCCATTACGTGGAAAGTCCGAATCAAAAGCCCACTGTGTGGGATTCATAAAAGGTGGAAAAGTGTCCTAGTGGCACGAAATGGAATATTGCTTGGATAGCAAATCCATTACATGGAAAGTCCGAATCGAAAGCTCACTGTGTGGATGTCATCTGCAGACTGCATACTTCTGGTTTCCGGAAGAACAGCCTATGGTGAACGGAAGGCCCAATATACGGAAGTGAGGCTAAGCAGCCATGTGCAGGACGTGACGATTCCTTGGGTGAGCCCAGTACCAGAGCGCTATGTATCGGCTCTGCAAGTATGGAAGCCTCCTTGGATGGCGGGGAATGCCCGTGGTCTGCCCCTGCCTTCCCTTGAGGGCTGACCAGGATCTTTGGCTGTTCTATATGGACCAGCTGGGATGGGGGATAACACCTCAACAGTGAGAGTCAAACGTCCTAAGAAACCCCCGGGAAGGTTAGCCCGGTCAACAAATGCCCGCAGAAGTCGGATGTGTCGGCCTAACGGCGTAAAAACGCAGCTCTGCTGTAAACAGACACAACGCAATCACATCCGAATAAAAAAACTCCGGATGAACGAAGAAGAAGACCTAAGATGGAGTGGTTTGGTAGTAAACAGAGCAAGTATAAGAATTTGCGAATCAATGAAATGCTAACAAACAGAGAAAATATAGAGGCATTTTTATTTATTTTATTTTTAAATTTTAAAACTGCAGAAATTCTAACAAAACATTCATTATCTCAGTGTGTATTTTTATACTGTTACATATTCAAATTTATGCATATGGAATAGTTCTGCCTCTAGTGAGCTTATCTGATAGGATATGTATGTAACTATAGTCACACCCCCCCCCCCCCCCCCCCCCCCCCCCCCCCCCCCCCCCCCCCCCCCCCCCCCCCCCCCCCCCAATAAATAGAATTCAAAGCAGGTGTCTGATGAAAAATGCTATTTTGACTGAATGCTGAATGAATAACTAATTAATAGCTATGTTGTCAAACACTTACAAAATTAGAACAAAGCAACAATTCATAAACACTGACATTTAACTATCACATAATTGGCCAGAGATAGATGACAACACAACAACCATTTCCTGCTGCTCACGGGAACGAAGCAGAAAAGACAAGTAAAAATTGAGAAGAATATAAATATACATTTCAGTGAGAACCATTTTAAATGTATTATAACACGATCACCATGACAAACTTTAGTAAAATGCTTAGCAACATTTCACAAAGAAATGTGAAGTTAGTAAACACAACACTGATTTAACAAACAAACAGCACAAAACGGACATTCTTCACAAAAAGTACCAGACTGACATTTCATTTACAAGTTCAATAAATCAGTGGTCAATGACTACATATAATTATCACTAGCATGGGCACTAACTGTTCATTACATACATCTGCAGAGTTAATGTACTTAGTGTCAGTAGACGACATGGCATCATGTAATTATTGTTAGTCTTTTATTTGTAAACATGACAATTACCAACTTGTTCTAAATACTGATACACATGCAATCTTGTATAGCTATGGTTGTGTAACGGTTAGTGCCTTGGCTTACAGTGGGGTCAGTATTTAAATATCATGAGTGCCATTTATTTTCTGATGAGAATGGCTAATGGATTATTTAATTTAATAAAATGACCAGTGCACAAACTCCAAGCGAACAAAATCGCAATCGCTAAAAATATCCCTTATTAATTTATATATAACAGGGGAACTCTAGTAGTGCCGTGGGTAGCAAAGATGCCTGTCAGCCTGGTGGTCCCTGGTGGTTCAAATCCCCACTGAGGGAGGATTTAAACAAAAAAAAATTGACATGGGCTCCCAAGTTGACACATACCACATATGTGGGCCCCAGAAATTGTACCACACATGCCATCTGGCCAAACTATCCAGATATCTATCTCTTTGTCTTCCTCTTGCTCATTTCTCATCCAGTTTACCAGTTGTTACAGTTTACTTTCATAATGTTTGTCAAAGACTCAGTTATATAGGAATGAAGACCACCCTGAAAGAGTGGTCTACCTCAAGTAGAATAGAGGTAACCCAGTGCCCCTACATGAGGGCAGGGTAGGTGTAGGGAATAAATAAGAAGGGGAACTATTAAATAGTTCTCTCATGGGACACGGAGGTGTCAACCAGAGAGTAAGCACTCTGGTCACGGCATGATCACGCCAACGTGATAGACACGGAGAACTAAACTGAAACTCAAGAGAGGCCACTACTCTAGCGTGCTGAATGATGCCGCACGCAAAAGCCGTAGTGCGCCCCAAGTCCTTCCGCGTACTGTGTAAACAGCACGGGAGGAATGATCAGACGGGACACAGACTTCGTAGTGAACGCATCGCTTAGCGTCGATGCTTATTTCATTAGCGGAGTAGATAGATTAGCAATAGGGTTAGGAAACGACTAGTGATAGGCAATTCTGTGCATTTATTCGTGTGTGATTTGTTAGCGACTGTTTGTTGTACATTGATGTGATGCAAAGAGCCAGTGGCAATAAAATGTGTAATCAATTCCTCTCGTACGACTAACAAGTCTTTTTGTGTGGTGCGAGAGAAGTTATCCCGGAATGCCTGTGACATCGGTTGATGACAGGCTAGGATAAAGTGGTGTCAGAAGTGTAGCTTGGACAATTGTTCAAGCTAAAACACTCACCCACGGCTCTAAAATAGTATTACGGTTAGATAATCACAGGTTTAATTTATGTTAGTGATAATGGCGTGTGCAGACAGAACAAAGTGCGAGCTGTGCCCATCGTGACCAAGTTATGTTTATTTATGCTTATTGAATTGTTTTGTGCTTATGAACATGTTTTCTTCTGATTTGTAAGTATTATTATTATAGTTTTGTATCATTTATTTCTACAATTACTTATTTATTTACTAGTATTTGTCAAATATGATTCACGGCGGAGCGATACACAAAAATGAGCCGACAACAATATCGATTTTTCCAATCTAAAAATAGCGCTGCGCCGGTGACGTATCGCGACTGACAAACAGCTGCGTTACGCCATTTGCAATCAGCGACTGATTGTTTACAAATCGCAAAGCGGCTGCTCGCCTGAATCGTTGGCTTATATCAAATATTATTTGTTTATATTAGTTAATTATTGAATATATTTATTTATTTGAACATTATTATTACCTTTATATTTATTTCAAAGCATTTATTTAATTATTTATATACTTTTTCTATTTCTTACCGTCGCGATGGCACTACTTTTGCTATGCAAATGAGACGCAGTCTGCACAACACTTCCATAAATTAAACAGTTAGAGTTAGGGAAGGCAGAAGACGTTAGAACGAAGACAGGACAGTGACATTTAATATTAATTAAACCACATTGTATTGTCCTGGGGCATGTGATTGTACAAAATTGTCTAGAATTATATATCGTTTACAAGTGGTTAATTGTTGATGCTCTTGATAACCAGGGAGAACAACAGCTGGTCATAAGCATAACGCAAGCTGTATGTGGTATTGCCAGACGATTGGACTTGAGGTGCCAAACGATTGTACATGATTGATCTGGAATGTTAAGATGAGTATACCCAAATGATTTTGCATGCAATATGATTAATAATGCATCTCTTTTTCAGCGTGTGATCTATTAGCATATTTTTTGTGATCTGTTTTTCAGGTTATAATCTAAGAGTATATTTTTTGTACTCAGGGATTTAAAAACCTAACATATCTAATATAAATAAGTGAGTAAATATTTGAGTGCCTATCAACTCTAGCTAATTACCCAACAACATGGCAACATTAGCTGATTTCATAAAAGCAGGCAACGAATTAGAATACACAGGAAAGGACTTAGAGCAATATGCTGATCAAAGATTTAGGGAAGCAAAAGATGCTGAGAGAGATGAACGTGCACGAGAAAGACAACATCAGAAGGAGATTGGAGAACAAGAAAGACAACACCAAAAGGAGATTGTAGAACTAGCGGAGATAACAAAACAAAAGCAATTAGAACAGGATAAGGAAATTAAACAGAAGGAATTAGAAATTAAACAAAAATAGAAGTAGAATTAAAACAAAAGAGATAGATGAAATGGCAAGGGTGAAAGAAAAACAAATACAGGTGGAATCAGAGACACAGTTAAAGATGAAAGGTATGGATGTAGATTCACACTTAGAGATCTCCGCTACAAAACTAAAAAGTCAGCAAGAAGAAATAAATTTAATAAATACAAAAACATTATTAACCATTTTGTAAAGAAGATTCCATATCAGCCTGGACAGAAAATGTCGAATATCAACTGAAATACCACCAAGTACCAATCGATATGTGGGCCATGATCTACATGAAGAACCTAAGTGGGGAGCCCCTTAAAGTGATAGAATCAATACCAACTGATCTTAGATCTAACTATCAGTACATCCACGATAGGGTAATGCAACATTTCTTACTTGATGCCCCTGGGTATCAAGTACAGTTTTCCAATTTAAAACCAAAGCCAAGCGAGACCTTTATCGATTATGTCTCAAATGTCCAAAGCGTACTAAATAGATGGCTTAGTGCAGCAAAAATAGGAAAGGATTTTGAAAAACTTAAAAATTTAATAGCCATGGATAAAGTCATATCCACAATACCATCTCCTTTCGCTAAATTCCTGCAGCAGTCAGACATCGAGACCATAGAACAATTTGAAAAGAAAGGCTCTGCATATTTTTCCTCAAATAGAGATATTTTTAAGACATCAAATAGCGACTCTGAAATAGTCTCTTTTGTTAAGGACCAACCTAAAAGCTATCAGAGCAATAAAAAACCATTTCATAGAGTCGACAAGAAAGATAAAAAAGTGTCGAAATGTGTCTATTGCCAACTTTTTCATGATACTTATTCTATGTGTGATAAATCACCAAACTATCCGACACATCTTGAGATGGTCATTAAGAAACAACAAAACAAAAGAACTGCATACAGGCGTGCAGTCAAATGCTTCTTCTGTTCAAGCTACGGGCACTATTCCAATAAGTGCCTAGGCCGCCAAAGAATGAAGGCCAACAATGCAATTTTGATTGATACATCTTCTGATAGTGGTAGTGAGACTGAGTGTGAGGTCGAGAATGAATGACCTGTTAACCAATCTGAAGATGTTTGTTGTGTAAACGATATATTAAGCTTTGACAGTTGTGAGCGATGTCACCAATTTCATGCAGACGGAAAATTAGAATGTGGACATACAGTACCATTCTCAACTGAGAGTGTAAATGCAGCATTAGCCTCCAGAGGCAATTTGGTGTTCCACAATGCAATGGTCAACGAAATACCATGCCAATGTTTGCTGGACAGTGGCAGCACTCTTATTGGTCTTAGAAAGGAACTGGTGAATCCAAATGATTATACAGGTGACTCAGTCAAATGCCGAACCTTTTCGGGTAATATTGAAATTTACCCTTTGGCTAAAGCCCGTATTAACACTCCTTTCCTTTCTGGTACCTTTACATGTGCGATTTTAGATAACCCTTGTACTGATTTAATTTTGGGATGCTTACCCCAATTGAAACATTGCACTAACGAAGAAATAGCTGCATGGGAAAAATTAAATGCAGCTAATGCAACAACCAGAGCAGATACTATGAAACACCAAGACACACTACAGGATGAGAGACTACTGTTGCTATCACCAACTAGCACGGATGATACCACCAGACAAAAATTCATAGACCAGCAGAAAGCTGATCCTAGTGTGTCTCCATATCTAAAGCTATTGAAAGAAAAAGCCAAAGTGACGAAAAACGCATCATGGTTCTTTAGACTTAATAATGGTATTCTTACTCGGTATTATACAACTGGTAACCATGAGATTCAGCAAACGGTGTTACCTGTACAACACCGCCAAACTGTGCTAAAGATTGCACATGAGTCACCGTTTGCTGGTCACCTTGCATACGACAAAACCAGGGCCAGAATTCAGGCTCATTTTTATTGGCCAGGTTTTTGTAATGACATAAAACAATTCTGTCGTTCATGTAATGTCTGTCAACAACTAGTACGTAAGGGTAAACATCCTACAGCTGAAGTGCAACCTTCAACACTGGCCTCTAGGCCATTTGAGAGTGTGGCGGTAGATATTGTTGGACCCCTGAACCAGGTGTCCAGCAAAGGAAATCGCTTCATCTTAACGATGGTAGACCTATGTTCAAGGTGGGTTGAGGCAGTAGCTTTGAAATACATCACCTCCAAAGACGTTGCCAATGTATTTCTACACTTGTTCTCACGATTCGGATTCCCACGTACCATCTTATCCGACCGTGGAACTCAATTCATATCGGCTGCAACGCAAGCCCTTACGAAAATGTTAGGGATTAAACAGCATTTTACAACAGCTTATCATCCAGCCAGCAATGGAATAGTAGAGAAAATTAACGGAGACCTAAAGCATATGCTGGCTAAGGTGACAGCAGAAAACCCAGCTGATTGGGATACACTGTTACCAACAGTGCTGTTCGCCTATCGGGAGATTCCCCATTCAAGCACGGGTTTCTCACCGTTTGAATTAGTATACGGGGCTAACCCACGTGGACCCCTAACAATTTATCATCAGGTAATAACTAATTCGATTGAAATTCCAACCCCAAAAACACCTTATGAAATGGTAACAGAAACACGAGATAAAATCATGAAATCGTGTATCATAGCTAAGGCAGCTTTGGAGAGGAAGGGTCAAATCTACCGCCAATACGCAAACAAAGGTGCGAGAACTATTAATCTTGAACCAGATCAAGACATACTGCTTTTACTTCCAGACAAACGGAATCTATTATTGACCTCATGGCAAGGGCCATTCAAAGTGGTACGAAAAATTTCGGATGTCGATTATGAAATATCGATAAACGGACACTTAAAGATATTTCATATCAACATGTTGAAACCCTACTTTTCACGACAAGAGACAGAATTAGAGACAGACGAACACAATGCACCCACACCTATGGATGAGACGACAGACGTACACAACGCAACTACACTAGTTAGCGAGACTGGCAAATCCGACGAGATGCATACACTTAGTGAGTTTACAGAAAACGCACTTAGCACCACAACCGTACTGAATCAGGTAGACGACGACGGGATGGAACTACCTGTTCCAATTGTAGACAAGACTGCTACATTAGATTGTATACGATTAGAAACGGGACTGACAGAAGAACAACGACGACAGATAATAGAATTAGTGACTGAATATAAGGACATATTTTCCGACATTCCAGGTAGGACGGACAGGATCGAGCACTCCATCCTTCTTTCGGACTCGAAGCCTATCAAATGCAGGCCGTACTCTATCCCACTTAGCTATAGAGAAAGTCTAAATAAGGAAATTCTTAATTTAGAAGCTAGTGGAATCATTCAAAAATCTACATCTGAGTACTCCTTTCCAATCGTCCTGGTCAAGAAAAAAGACTCCACAATTCGTCTTTGTGTGGACTATAGAAAACTCAACAATGTCACTAAGATCGACGCAGAACCAATTCCTTCCTGCGAAGATCTTATTCTGGATATGTCCACCTCCAAAATCTTCTCTAAATTAGACCTTACTAAGGGATATTGGCAGGTCCCTATGCAGACTCAATCTATCCATCTTACTGCATTCTCAACACCTCTAGGTCTTTACGAGTGGCGATTTCTTCCTTTCGGACTTCGTAATGCTCCTGCCACTTTCGTACGCTTAACTAGAGATTTACTACATGGAGTGACGAATACGGTGACATATATAGATGATATTTGTGTCCATACAGATGACTGGACAACACACTTACTGAAACTCAGACATGTCTTCGATAGGTTGCGACTCTTCGGTCTCACTGTCAAACCGAGCAAAGTCGAATTGGGCCTACAAGAAATTGATTTTTTGGGTCATGTCATTTCACAAGGACAACTGAAAACTGACAATAGAATTATTACTAAAATTATGAACCTGACCATGCCTACAACAAAGAAGCAGGTCAGGAGCCTTTTGGGTTTAGTAAATTATTATAGCAAGTTCATACCGAACTTAGCTGAAATTACAAGTGTATTTTCAAATGTTTTAAAAGCATCAGTAAAATTAGATGTCAAAGATGCATTATTAATTTCTGCATTGTCAAAATTGAAAATCCTATTTAGTAATGTACCAATCCTCCGTTTGCCTAATCCTAGGCTCGTTTATTATCTTAGGACAGATGCCAGCAGGATTTCCATCGCTGCAGTACTAGGCCAGTTTTATGATGGCATCTTCCATCCAATTTGCTACGTGAGCCGCAAGATCACACCGGCTGAGTCCAGATATTCCATATCAGAGTTGGAAGCCCTAAGCGTCATCTATTCGGTGAGGAAGTTGCATCGATTTCTGGCGGGTAATCACTTCGTAGTCCAGACTGACAACTCCCCAATCACGGTCATACAAAGTGGGGTACATCGCAATGACCGCATCTACAGGTGGTCATTAATATTACAGAATTATACTTTTAGTATAGAGCATATTAAGGGTAGGGACAACATTCTTGCTGATACCCTTAGTCGACCATCTGAGGTAGAAATACCTGATATTCCACATGAATAGGTAGTTTAAGAAATGTTAATTTAGTACACTTAAAATATCCTGTGTAGAATATACTATTGAATACATAGACATCAGGATCAGGACTGTGTGCTAAGAACAGTGAACTACCATGTGTCCGTAGACAGCAGAATAAGAACTGTGCGCCAAGAACAAGGGAATCACCTGTGTGTACATAGACAGCTCGTTACTTACTATGCTCCATTTGTGCTCCGGTGAATCACCTGTGTTAATCATATAAGAACAGTGTCAGAACATGGTAAAATAACAGACACGAAGATACTTGTCTACGACACCAGCGGACTCGACGAGTGGAAGAATACCCATAAGACACAAGTATGACTGTGTAGTGTAGTTAGTATACCCAGGATAAGTTGTGTATATATAAACTATGCCAACGAAAGCAATCTTCTATACGTTATGGCAACCACTAACCTGAGGTAAATAGATATCATGTATATATATATTTATTGTGATATGTAATATAACGGTTTTAAGATAGTGGTAAATTATAGTTAGATTAGGTACTTTAATATAGAGTTAGATTAGATTTAGGGAATATAATAGATTTTTTTTTTGTAGTTTAGATAAATCATTAATTTACCCACTTACTTAGCATAAAAGTAGATTAGGATAGTACGTTAAACTTAATAACAGCGAATTAAAGATTAGTATAAAAAGCTTAAGATAGCAACAACACCATGTAGTCATTTAATTTCATTTTATTTCATTCCATCTTTATGAACACTTTAACAACCTCATCATTTAGGACTAAAATTAGGTTATACTTTATAGGATAAAAGGATTATACACATGAACATACATCATTTATACCATGTAGATTAAAAATATCCATTATATTTTTTCATTTAAACATTAACAACATTATTTAGAATTTTTGTTACATTGCACATTACCCATTTCATAAAGATACATAACTCATCTCACATCATTTTCATTTTTGTAGATAGTTAGATTACTTCCCTTAAATTAGATTAATTTTGTACAACAAAATAGAATATAGATAGTTAGAGAATTAGTATTAGTATTCCAATAGAATATAGTGTTTAATAATATCAGGGTACAAATCTATCAACCCTATTTCATCCATGTAAATATTTTGTAAATACATGACTCGTGCTGTAAGTTACGCACAGTCATGAAGCTCAACTCTTTTCAAAGTGAGCTAAACTTGTACAGTGTCACTTCAAGGTTTTTAAATAATTGTGAATTGTGAGAATAAAAGATGTGTGACAGAAGTGTGAAAGTGAGAGAAAATGGTAAATATACAATGGAGAGTGAAGGCAGCCAGCGGATTTTTTCTGCCGCTCAGCGCGACTTTTTATTATTTGTCTGCGTCAAGCGTTTGCTTTCAATGTTCAAGTGTGCTGTCTTAAATGTATTGTGTGTAGTTTAGAGTAAACCTTAGAGAAAGTATTTTAAGTCTCATAAGACGGAAACGTAGTCACGAATTAGTGTTATACACTTGTTTGTGGCCACATTTAACCGAATTATGGCACTTGAAAACTAACTTACATACATATGGATAGACAGACACACATGTTAGAAGTTAAATTATATTATTAGTTAGATTCAAACACGCAAACAACCAGGAAAACACACATGTAAAGCACATACATTCTAAAACAAAGGGATATAACTCCGGGTCAGGGGACACAATAGACAACGAAACACTAACTTAACAGTGGAAGAATACTTTACACGCGGAAGCGAGATAGGTAAAGCCTGTCGCACACAGCTTGTGCAAGGGTTGTTTAATATTATATGGGGGACATGAAGCAATTCATGTGTTGACCCTAAGAAAGTCAACTTTGTATGGGTAGTGAGTTAATTTACTATTTGAGGGCAGGTCTTATAAGACAATGGTCCGGTTCAGACAAACCTCTAATTAATATAATATTGCGATTGAGAAGAGGGCTCACGCCAACCAGACAAGTTTGTGGCGATCACCAGTAGCCAAGTAAAGTGATACTACACTGTGACAATAGTCAGTAGAAGTCTATTGAGGTACCCAGAACCAAGTTATCAGTAGTCTTTGACAAAAATTAGATACACTAATTTTTTAGAAACCTCTTGCGTCACAACCATGAGTCAAAGTTTGTAACGCAACACAGGAGGGGAGGGTGTGTGTCAAAGACTCAGTTATATAGGAATGAAGACCACCCTGAAAGAGTGGTCTACCTCAAGTAGAATAGAGGTAACCCAGTGCCCCTACATGAGGGCAGGGTAGGTGTAGGGAATAAATAAGAAGGGGAACTATTAAATAGTTCTCTCATGGGACACGGAGGTGTCAACCAGAGAGTAAGCACTCTGGTCACGGCATAATCACGCCAACGTGATAGACACGGAGAACTAAACTGAAACTCAAGAGAGGCCACTACTCTAGCGTGCTGAATGATGCCGCACGCAAAAGCCGTAGTGCGCCCCAAGTCCTTCCGCGTACTGTGTAAACAGCACGGGAGGAATGATCAGACGGGACACAGACTTCGTAGTGAACGCATCGCTTAGCGTCGATGCTTATTTCGTTAGCCGAGTAGATAGATTAGCAATAGGGTTAGGAAACGACTAGTGATAGGCAATTCTGTGCATTTATTCTTGTGTGATTTGTTAGCGACTGTTTGTTGTACATTGATGTGATGCAAAGAGCCAGTGGCAATAAAATGTGTAATCAATTCCTCTCGTACGACTAACAAGTCTTTTTGTGTGGTGCGAGAGAAGTTATCCCGGAATGCCTGTGACATCGGTTGATGACAGGCTAGGATAAAGTGGTGTCAGAAGTGTAGCTTGGACAATTGTTCAAGCTAAAACACTCACCCACGGCTCTAAAATAGTATTACGGTTAGATAATCACAGGGGTTAATTTATGTTAGTGATAATGGCGTGTGCAGACAGAACAAAGTGCGAGCTGTGCCCATCGTGACCAAGTTATGTTTATTTATGCTTATTGAATTGTTTTGTGCTTATGAACATGTTTTCTTCTGATTTGTAAGTATTATTATTATAGTTTTGTATCATTTATTTCTACAATTACTTATTTATTTACTAGTATTTGTCAAATATGATTCACGGCGGAGCGATACACAAAAATGAGCCGACAACAATATCGATTTTTCCAATCTAAAAATAGCGCTGCGCCGGTGACGTATCGCGACTGACAAACAGCTGCGTTACGCCATTTGCAAGTCAGCGACTGATTGTTTACAAATCGCAAAGCGGCTGCTCGCCTGAATCGTTGACTTATATCAAATATTATTTGTTTATATAACTTAATTATTGAATATATTTATTTATTTGAACATTATTATTACCTTTATATTTATTTCAAAGCATTTATTTAATTATTTATATACTTTTTCTATTTCTTACCGTCGCGATGGCACTACTTTTGCTATGCAAATGAGACGCAGTCTGCACAACACTTCCATAAATTAAACAGCTAGAGTTAGGGAAGGCAGAAGACGTTAGAACGAAGACAGGACAGTGACATTTAATATTAATTAAACCACATTGTATTGTCCTGGGGCATGTGATTGTACAAAATTGTCTAGAATTATATATCGTTTACAAGTGGTTAATTGTTGATGCTCTTGATAACCAGGGAGAACAACAGCTGGTCATAAGCATAACGCAAGCTGTAGTGTGGTATTGCCAGACGATTGGACTTAAGGTGCCAAACGCGTGTACATGATTGATCTGGAATGTTAAGATGAGTATACCCAAATGATTTTGCATGCAATATGATTAATAATGCATCTCTTTTTCAGGGTGTGATCTATTAGCATATTTTTTATGATCTGTTTTTCAGGTTATAATCTAAGAGTATATTTTTTGTACCCAGGGACTTAAAAACCTAACATATCTAATATAAATAAGTGAGTAAATATTTGAGTGCCTATCAACTCTATCTAATTAACCAACAACATGGCAACTTTAGCTGATTTCATAAAAGCAGGCAAGGAATTAGAATACACAGGAAAGGACTTAGAGCAATATGCTGATAAAAAATTTAAGGAAGCAAAAGATGCTGAGAGAGATGAACGTGCACGAGAAAGAGAACATGATAAAGAGATCAAACAAAGACAATTAGAACAAGATAAAGAGATTAAACAAAGACAATTAGAACAAGATAAAGATATTAAGCAAAACAATTAGATCATGATAAGGAGATTAAACAAAGAATTAGAATTAAACAATTAGATCAGGAGAGAGAATTAAAACAAAAGAGATAGATGAAATGGCAAGAGTAAAAGAAAAACAAATACAAGTTGAATCAGAGACACAGTTAAAGATGAAAGGTATGGATGTAGATTCACACTTAGAGATCTCCGCTACAAAACTAAAAAGTCAGCAAGAAGAGAAATAAATTTAATAAGTACAAAAACATTATTAAGCCATTTTGTAAAGAAGATTCCATATCAGCCTGGACAGAAAATGTCGAATATCAACTGAAATACCACCAAGTACCAATCGATATGTGGGCCATGATCTACATGAAGAACCTCAGTGGGGAGCCCCTTAAAGTGATAGAATCAATACCAACTGATCTTAGATCTAACTATCAGTACATCCACGATAGGATAATGCAACATTTCTTACTTGATGCCCCTGGGTATCAAGTACAGTTTTCCAATTTAAAACCAAAGCCAAGCGAGACCTTTATCGATTATGTCTCAAATGTCCAAAGCGTACTAAATAGATGGCTTAGTGCAGCAAAAATAGGAAAGGATTTTGAACAACTTAAAAATTTAATAGCCATGGATAAAGTCATATCCACAATACCATCTCCTTTCGCTAAATTCCTGCAGCAGTCAGACATCGAGACCATAGAACAATTTGAAAAGAAAGGCTCTGCATATGTTTCCTCAAATAGAGATATTTTTAAGACATCAAATAGCGACTCTGAAATAGTCTCTTTTGTTAAGGACCAACCTAAAAGCTATCAGAGCAATAAAAAACCATTTCATAGAGTCGACAAGAAAGATAAAAAAATTGTCGAAATGTGTCTATTGCCAACTTTTTCATGATACTTATTCTATGTGTGATAAATCACCAAACTATCCGACACATCTTGAGATGGTCATTAAGAAACAACAAAACAAAAGAACTGCATACAGGCGTGCAGTCAAATGCTTCTTCTGTTCCAGTTACGGGCACTATTCCAATAAGTGCCTAGGCCGCCAAAGAATGAAGGCCAACAATGCAATTTTGATTGATACATCCTCTGATAGTGGTAGTGAGACTGAGTGTGAGGTCGAGAATGAATTACCGTTTAACCAATCTGAAGATGTTTGTTGTGTAAACGATATATTAAGCTTTGACAGTTGTGAAGCGATGTCACCAATTTCATGCAGACGGAAAATTAGAATGTGGACATACAGTACCATTCTCAACTGAGAGTGTAAATGCAGCATTAGCCTCCAGAGGCAATTTGGTGTTCCACAATGCAATGGTCAACGAAATACCATGCCAATGTTTGCTGGACAGTGGCAGCACTCTTATTGGTCTTAGAAAGGAACTGGTGAATCCAAATGATTATACAGGTGACTCAGTCAAATGCCGAACCTTTTCGGGTAATATTGAAATTTACCCTTTGGCTAAAGCCCGTATTAACACTCCTTTCCTTTCTGGTACCTTTACATGTGCGATTTTAGATAACCCTTGTACTGATTTAATTTTGGGATGCTTACCCCAATTGAAACATTGCACTAACGAAGAAATAGCTGCATGGGAAAAATTAAATGCAGCTAATGCAACAACCAGAGCAGATACTATGAAACACCAAGACACACTACAGGATGAGAGACTACTGTTGCTATCACCAACTAGCACTGGATGATACCACCAGACAAAAATTCATAGACCAGCAAAAAGCTGATCCTAGTGTGTCTCCATATCTAAAGCTATTGAAAGAAAAAGCCAAAGTGACAAAAAACGCATCATGGTTTTTTAGACTTAATAATGGTATTCTTACTCGGTATTATACAACTGGTAACCATGAGATTCAGCAAACGGTGTTACCTGTACAACACCGCCAAACTGTGCTAAAGATTGCACATGAGTCACCGTTTGCTGGTCACCTTGCATACGACAAAACCAGGGCCAGAATTCAGGCTCATTTTTATTGGCCAGGTTTTTGTAATGACATAAAACAATTTTGTCGTTCATGTAATGTCTGTCAACAACTAGTACGTAAGGGTAAACATCCTACAGCTGAAGTGCAACCTTCAACACTGGCCTCTAGGCCATTTGAGAGTGTGGCGGTAGATATTGTTGGACCCCTGAACCAGGTGTCCAGCAAAGGAAATCGCTTCATCTTAACGATGGTAGACCTATGTTCAAGGTGGGTTGAGGCAGTAGCTTTGAAATACATCACCTCCAAAGACATTGCCAATGTATTTCTACACTTGTTCTCACGATTCGGATTCCCACGTACCATCTTATCCGACCGTGGAACTCAATTCATATCGGCTGCAACGCAAGCCCTTACGAAAATGTTAGGGATTAAACAGAATTTTACAACAGCTTACCATCCAGCCAGCAATGGAATAGTAGAGAAAATCAACGGAGACCTAAAGCACATGCTGGCTAAGGTGACAGCAGAAAACCCAGCTGATTGGGATACACTGTTACCAACATATCATAGCTAAGGCAGCTTTGGAGAGGAAGGGTCAAATCTACCGCCAATACGCAAACAAAGGTGCGAGAACTATTAATCTTGAACCAGATCAAGACATACTGCTCTTACTTCCAGACAAACGGAATCTTTTATTGACCTCATGGCAAGGGCCATTCAAAGTGGTACGAAAAATTTCGGATGTCGATTATGAAATATCGATAAACGGACACTTAAAGATATTTCATATCAACATGTTGAAACCCTACTTTTCACGACAAGAGACAGAATTAGAGACAGACGAACACAATGCACCCACACCTATGAATGAGACGACAGACGTACACAACGCAACTACACTAGTTAGCGAGACTGGCAAATCCGACGAGATGCATACACTTAGTGAGCTTACAGAAAACGCACTTAGCACCACAACCGTACTGAATCAGGTAGACGACGACGGGATGGAACTACCTGTTCCAATTGTAGACAAGACTGCTACATTAGATTGTATACGATTAGAAACGGGACTGACAGAAGAACAACGACGACAGATAATAGAATTAGTGACTGAATATAAGGACATATTTTCCGACATTCCAGGTAGGACGGACAGGATCGAGCACTCCATCCTTCTTTCGGACTCGAAGCCTATCAAATGCAGGCCGTACTCTATCCCACTTAGCTATAGAGAAAGTCTAAATAAGGAAATTCTTAATTTAGAAGCTAGTGGAATCATTCAAAAATCTACATCTGAGTACTCCTTTCCAATCGTCCTGGTCAAGAAAAAAGACTCCACAATTCGTCTTTGTGTGGACTACAGAAAACTCAACAATGTCACTAAGATCGACGCAGAACCAATTCCTTCCTGCGAAGATCTTATTCTGGATATGTCCACCTCCAAAATCTTCTCTAAATTAGACCTTACTAAGGGATATTGGCAGGTCCCTATGCAGACTCAATCTATCCATCTTACTGCATTCTCAACACCTCTAGGTCTTTACGAGTGGCGATTTCTTCCTTTCGGACTTCGTAATGCTCCTGCCACTTTCGTACGCTTAACTAGAGATTTACTACATGGAGTGACGAATACGGTGACATATATAGATGATATTTGTGTCCATACAGATGACTGGACAACACACTTACTGAAACTCAGACATGTCTTCGATAGGTTGCGACTCTTCGGTCTCACTGTCAAACCGAGCAAAGTCGAATTGGGCCTACAAGAAATTGATTTTTTGGGTCATGTCATTTCACAAGGACAACTGAAAACTGACAATAGAATTATTACAAAAATTATGAACCTGACCATGCCTACAACAAAGAAGCAGGTCAGGAGCCTTTTGGGTTTAGTAAATTATTATAGCAAGTTCATACCGAACTTAGCTGAAATTACAAGTGTATTTTCAAATGTTTTAAAAGCATCAGTAAAATTAGATGTCAAAGATGCATTATTAATTTCTGCATTGTCAAAATTGAAAATCCTATTTAGTAATGTACCAATCCTCCGTTTGCCTAATCCTAGGCTCGTTTATTATCTTAGGACAGATGCCAGCAGGATTTCCATCGCTGCAGTACTAGGCCAGTTTTATGATGGCATCTTCCATCCAATTTGCTACGTGAGCCGCAAGATCACACCGGCTGAGTCCAGATATTCCATATCAGAGTTGGAAGCCCTAAGCGTCATCTATTCGGTGAGGAAGTTGCATCGATTTCTGGCGGGTAATCACTTCGTAGTCCAGACTGACAACTCCCCAATCACGGTCATACAAAGTGGGGTACATCGCAATGACCGCATCTACAGGTGGTCATTAATATTACAGAATTATACTTTTAGTATAGAGCATATTAAGGGTAGGGACAACATTCTTGCTGATACCCTTAGTCGACCATCTGAGGTAGAAATACCTGATATTCCACATGAATAGGTAGTTTAAGAAATGTTAATTTAGTACACTTAAAATATCCTGTGTAGAATATACTATTGAATACATAGACATCAGGATCAGGACTGTGTGCTAAGAACAGTGAACTACCATGTGTCCGTAGACAGCAGAATAAGAACTGTGCGCCAAGAACAAGGGAATCACTGTGTGTACATAGACAGCTCGTTACTTACTATGCTCCATTTGTGCTCCGGTGAATCACCTGTGTTAATCATATAAGAACAGTGTCAGAACATTGTAAAATAACAGACACGAAGATACTTGGCTACGACACCAGCGGACTCGACGAGTGGAAGAATACCCATAAGACACAAGTATGACTGTGTAGTGTAGTTAGCATACCCAGGATAAGTGTGTATATATAAACTATGCCAACGAAAGCAATTTCTATACGTTATGGCAACCACTAACCTGAGGTAAATAGAATACCATGTATATATATATTTATTGTGATATGTAATATAACGGTTTTAAGATAGTGGTAAATTATAGTTAGATTAGGTACTTTAATATAGAGTTAGATTAGATTTAGGGAATATAATAGATTTTTTTTTGTAGTTTAGATAAATCATTAATTTACCCACTTACTTAGCATAAAAGTAGATTAGGATAGTACGTTAAACTTAATACAGCGAATTAAAGATTAGTATAAAAAGCTTAAGATAGGAACAACACCATGTAGTCATTTAATTTCATTTTATTTCATTCCATCTTTATGAACACTTTAACAACCTCATCATTTAGGACTAAAATTAGGTTATACTTTATAGGATAAAAGGATTATACACATGAACATACATCATTTATACCATGTAGATTAAAAATATCCATTATATGTTTTCATTTAAACATTAAAAACATTATTTAGAATATTTGTTACATTTCACATTACCCATTTCATAAAGATACATAACTCATCTCACATCATTTTCATTTTTGTAGATAGTTAGATTACTTCCCTTAAATTAGATTAATTTTGTACAACAAAATAGAATATAGATAGTTAGAGAATTAGTATTAGTATTTCAATAGAATATAGTGTTTAATAATATCAGGGTACAATCTATCAACCCTATTTCATCCATGTAAATATTTTGTAAATACATGACTCGTGCAGTAAGTTACGCACAGTCATGAAGCTCAACTCTTTTCAAACTGAGCTAAACTTGTACAGTGTCACTTCAAGGTTTTTAAATAATTGTGAGAATAAAAGATGTGTGACAGAAGTGTGAAAGTGAGAGAAAATGGTAAATATACAATGGAGAGTGAAGGCAGCCAGCGGATTTTTTCTGCCGCTCAGCGCGACTTTTTATTATTTGTCTGCGTCAAGCGTTTGCTTTCAGTGTTGAAATGTGCTGTCTCGAATGTGTTGTGTGTAGTTTAGATTAAACCTTAGAGAAAGTATTTTAAGTCTCATAAGACGGAAACGTAGTCACGAATTAGTGTTATACACTTGTTTGTGGCCACATTTAACCGAATTATGGCACTTGAAAACTAACTTACATACATATGGATAGACAGACACACATGTTAGAAGTTAAATTATATTATTAGGTAGATTCAAACACGCAAACAACCAGGAAAACACACATGTAAAGCACATACATTTTTAGAACAAAGGGATATAACTCCGGGTCAGGGGACACAATAGACAACGAAACACTAACTTAACAGTGGAAGATAACTTTACACGCGGAAGCGAGATAGGTAAAGCCTGTCGCACACAGCTTGTGCAAGGGTTGTTTAATATTATATGGGGGACATGAAGCAATTCATGTGTTGACCCTAAGAAAGTCAACTTTGTATGGGTAGTGAGTTAATTTACTATTTGAGGGCAGGTCTTATAAGACAATGGTCCGGTTCAGACAAACCTCTAATTAATATAATATTGCGATTGAGAAGAGGGCTCACGCCAACCAGACAAGTTTGTGGCGATCACCAGTAGCCAAGTAAAGTGATACTACACTGTGACAATAGTCAGTAGAAGTCTATTGAGGTACCCAGAACCAAGTTATCAGTAGTCTTTGACAAAAATTAGATACACTAATTTTTTAGAAACCTCTTGCGTCACAACCATGAGTCAAAGTTTGTAACGCAACACAGGAGGGGAGGGTGTGTGTCAAAGACTCAGTTATATAGGAATGAAGACCACCCTGAAAGAGTGGTCTACCTCAAGTAGAATAGAGGTAACCCAGTGCCCCTACATGAGGGCAGGGTAGGTGTAGGGAATAAATAAGAAGGGGAACTATTAAATAGTTCTCTCATGGGACACGGAGGTGTCAACCAGAGAGTAAGCACTCTGGTCACGGCATAATCACGCCAACGTGATAGACACGGAGAACTAAACTGAAACTCAAGAGAGGCCACTACTCTAGCGTGCTGACTGATGCCGCACGCAAAAGCCGTAGTGCGCCCCAAGTCCTTCCGCGTACTGTGTAAACAGCACGGGAGGAATGATCAGACGGGACACAGACTTCGTAGTGAACGCATCGCTTAGCGTCGATGCTTATTTCGTTAGCCGAGTAGATAGATTAGCAATAGGGTTAGGAAACGACTAGTGATAGGCAATTCTGTGCATTTATTCGTGTGTGATTTGTTAGCGACTGTTTGTTGTACATTGATGTGATGCAAAGAGCCAGTGGCAATAAAATGTGTAATCAATTCCTCTCGTACGACTAACAAGTCTTTTTGTGTGGTGCGAGAGAAGTTATCCCGGAATGCCTGTGACATCGGTTGATGACAATGTTCTCAAAATACCTAGACGAAATCTAATATCTATAATTAACTCAGTTGTTATTTGCTTCTTGAAGAACTGTCTCATTTGTTTTTCTGTTTTTCTATGGTATTCATTGCATTTTTCTCAGAAAGCACATTCCAACGAGCATTAGATGTTTCTCAGCATGTCGGCTTTTTGTCCATGTTTCGCATGCATCCAACAATATATAGCACTTTTTAACACACTTTTTTCAATGTAATTGACAGCTTCTCATTGGTAACTATGCTTTCCATCTTACACAGTGCTACTTCTGCCTTGGAAATTCTTGATATAATCTCTATGAAACATCTTCCATCAGACATCACAACAGTTCCAAGATTGTAGCAAGTCACCTGTTTAAGATATGCCCCATTTAACATGGATATTAATTTTAGTATTTCTTTCTGCTTGAAGATGGCCATAATTTATTTCTTACAATTCATTTCTAATCCTAACTATCCTTTGTATGCGCCAGTATAAAAATGTATACCAAGCACAATATTGCCAATATACCAAAGTTGCCTGCAAATGGGGTTATGGTACCTTACATGCAATTTCATTACGAGCAATTTCAATTCTTCATACCTTCACAGGATTAGAGATTAATCATACAGATGTGTGTTTTTAAAGGTCGTTTTAAAGTTAAACTGTGACAAGTTGCTGTGCATGCCAACAGTCCTAAGTTATGACAATTTCTGTTATCTCCGTGCAAGGTAACAATACAGACACTAACTGACAACATCTGGGTCTTAGGTAACACTAATTAGTTTTAGCAAGTACAATTCATAACTCTTTATTTAACTGTTGACCCTGCATAAAAAGGATAGCCCACAGATAACTAAGGTTCAATAAAACAACAACAGGTATTTTGTTGCCTAGGTAACAGGGGGATGCGGGATTGAGAAACCAATTAATAGTATGTTGTACAGAGTAGCCATTGAAAAATATTTTCTGTAGTAAACAATGAAAGTATACTATATAGGAAGGATTGCTAATTACAGTATGCCGAACAGAGCAGCCAATGAATGTATAGAATAACCCATCATTCGTACGCGTATTTTGTATAGAGAAGCCATTGAATATATTTTCTGTAGTAACCCATGAAAGAACACTGTATAGGGAGGGTAGATAATTGCAGTATGGAGTAATCAATACAAGTGTGTTTTACTTTAGCAGCCAATTAAATTATGCTGTATAGAGCAACAAATGCAAATATGCTGCTATATGATTGAGTAGCCAGTGAAAATATCTTTTGTTAGGAACTGCCAATGAAACTATGCTGTATGGAGTAGCCAATGAAAGTATCTTGTAAGGAACAGTCAAGGGAAGTACGCTGTATGGAGCAGCCAATGAAAGTGTCCTGAAAGAAACAGCTAATGAAAGTATCTTGTGAGGAACAGTCAAGGAAAGTACGCTGTGTGGAGCAGCCAATGAAAGTGTCCTGTAAGAAACAGCTAATGAAGTATCTTGTGAGGAACAGTCAAGGAAAGTATGCTGTAAGGAGCAGCCAATGAAAGCATGTTGCATGAAGTAACCATAAAAGTATCCTGTAGGGAACTGCCAATAAGAGATGCTGTACAGACCAAAGAATTGAAAGTATGCTATTTGGAGCAGATAATGAAAATATTTAATTTACAAATAAAGAGTTGAAAAAAGTATGCTACACTATAATCACTAGTGAATACTTGCTAGATAAGAGCATTGTGGGAATTCTCGAAAACGTGTAGAAAAAACCAGTTACTCCTAAAGCAATTTAATTTATCCATGCAAAGTCTGCACATGACCTACCTTAATTATCTGAAAATTCTGCTCCCCATTCTCATTGGTGTAGGATCCATTGACCTGGTGGTGCTTCAGCCATTGTATGTGAGGGTGGGTATCACTAATCTCTATTCTACATGAAAAAATGGCTGTCTCTCCCACGCGAACTGTCTGGTTTTTGGGCTGCTCGAACAGTGGCACATTGGGAGCCCTATCTGCATAAGAAAATTATAACATGAATGCAACAACATAAGATATTGGGAGGGCATCCATAACTAGACAAAGATATTTGGAGGTCATCCAAAAATGGACAAAGATATTGGGAGGGCATACATACCTGGACAAAGATATTGGCAGGGCATCCATAAATGGACAAAGATATTGGGAGGGCATCCATAACTGGACAAAGATATTGGGAGGGCATCCATGACTGGACAAAGATATTGGGAGGGCATCCATAACTGGATACAAATATTTGGAGAACATCCATAACTGGACAAAGATATTGGGAGGGCATCCATAACTGGACAAATATATTGGGAGGGCATCAATAACTGGACAAAGATATTGGGAGGTTATCCATAACTGGACAAGAAGGCATGGCTGGGAAAGAGGCAGGCTGTCAAAGACTGGCAAAAGGCCAGAAAGGCTAACATGCCACAGGTTGAATTGGCGAACCTGAAGACTGAGGTCGATAGGACGACGACTTTTTTCAAATCCTGCGCCAAACAGGCCAAGGCCGAGAAATGGGACGAGTTCTGCAGGAAGGTGTGCTCCGAGCGATCTCTTACGACATTCTTGCGCCTCCACAAGAGCATAAACGGTGCTGCACAACGTAGGGGTATTCCAGACTTTCAAGGCACAGACCTCGCATGGAAAAAGTCGGATGCGGATAAAGGTAAGGCCCTTCTTGCACGCTACATAGAACAGAAAGACGAGCCCGCCAGACAGAGGACCACGACAACACTCTCTCAGTTGTGCGAGGGGGTCGGGACAGACGAAGAATGGACAAATCACAGCTGAGATATTGCGTGCGATGCTCAAGAAATCACCTAACACCGCCCCAGGCCCAGACGGCATCCGATATGGTGACCTACTGGTGATATCAGATGATGACATGGAAGAACTGGCCAGAGAATTCAACACCAGTATCCAGAGGGGTCAGGTCAAAGAAGAATGGCTACACAGCTACTTGCTGCCGCTGCCAAAACCGAACAAAGACCATTCCAAGATAAGCGGCTACAGAATCATTACGATGCAGAATACTGTTGGCAAGCTACTGGAGAAAATTGTAGCACACAGACTTGCTTGGGACTTGGAAAAGCTCGGCTGCTTCCCGCCCACACTTGGAGGATACAGACGCAACAAAGAGTCATGGCTGAATGCGGCAGTCTTTGCTCAAGATGTTTACGAAGGATTTCAGGTCAGAGAAGAGACATAGACTTAGAAGACGCATATAACAGAGTATCTTTCGAGCACTTGACGCAAACCCTCCTCAGACTGAAAGTGCACCCTCACCTTGTACGATGGATAGCTGCAGTTCTGCTCCAAAGGAAGGTGGTTCTAAGATGCTGGAGTTGGTCTTCTGAGCCGATAACGATATGTCCAGGATTGCCGCAGGGTTCACCACTGCACCAGTACTATTCAACGTGTATATGGTACCGATCACTGAACAACAGTTGGACGGGAGGGGTAGGACTCTGTCATTCGTTGACGACATCCTCGTGTATCGACAGGGTCGAGATAGACAGGCGGTTGCCAATGATATGCAGGGCGAACTAGATCGAATTCCCTCATGGTGTGCTGATGCCAATGCCCTTGTCAACCCTGCAAAGGCAACGGTTACAAGGTTCTCACTAAACAACCATATTGTGAAAACAGACCTGCCGGCAGTAAGAATGGATGGGAGCAGTTTGAGTAGAACCCAGTCAATGACATATCTTGGCGTGAGGCTTGATCGTAGCCTGTCCTTCAGAGATCATGTCGATTATGTCATAACGAAGGCTCGAAAAGGTTTGTCAGCAATGAGAGTCATGGCGACTGCCAATATCGAGCAAAGACTGCTAATACTTCTGTTCCAAGGACTTGTACTTTCACGCATCGAGTATGCCCTGGCCATCCTCACTGTCAGCCCTACACAGATTGGAAGACTCGAAAAGGTACAAAACGAAGCCATGCGCATCATTTTGGGCTGCACGAGAGACACCAGCTGTGTAGCAATGAGATACCTCCTTGACTTCCCGACAATGGAACACAGAATCAAGATTCGGAGAGCTCGTGCATACTTAAAAATAAGTGCAGATGAGCAGCACCCTCTGCATGACGCTATATTCAGAGAAAAGGGTGACAGGCTAAAGAGGGGCAAATCATGGATGGGTCGGGCGGAAGATGTCGTCAGACAGGTCTGCAGTCTTACCAGTATCAACCCCTGGCAAGGAATGGGTGCCGGATGCCTCCAGCCTTTAAGTGCACTTTCTCCTGCATTATCACACTCGACAGACGGTGCAGAGAGCAGAACCCTGCCGCTGTCAATGCAGAGGTTAACGCGCTCATCTATGAACACTCAGATAGCCCCGAAGTGCTCATCTATACAGATGGATCTGTTGTAAAGCAGCAGAGAAGTGCGTGGGCATTTACAGCCCGTTCAGCGGGCCGAACCGTTCAAGAATCCATTGGTGCCCACTCTATGACCACGAGCAGCATGACGATGGAGGTGATGGCAGTTACACAGGCTTTCATATGGCTGGAATCACAGCATTATACCAACGTGTGTGTACTAAGTGATTCAATGAGCATGATTCAGAAGGTCGAAGCTGGATCTGTACGTAGACAGTGGACTGAATCGCTGCGGAAGTCTGTTGTCCGTAAAGTCACCTTCATCTTCGTCCCGGGACATGCGGGAGTCGAGGGAAATGAACGAGCTGACAAACTGGCTGGCTCTGCACCCCCTGTAGATGGCCAGCCCATGGATCGTGCCGATGTTATTAACGTCCTTAAAGATTTGGCGAGAACAGAGGATTTTGACGTCAGTGATTCCATATCGCTGTCCAGGATGAAAGACTTGGGAGTAAGAATCGGCACAGCCAGACGCGAGAGGTACATCGGGAAAACAAAGTGCCTCGTCAACCAACACAGAACTGGCACTATTAGCCACCGGACGCTGATGCATATGCTGGGGGAAGGATCTGAGCACCTATGGACATGTCCGGAGTGCAACGAAGATACCCCAACTGATAACTGATAACTGATAACTGAACTGGACAAAGATATTGGGAGGGCATCCGTAAATGGACAAAGATATTTGGAAGACATCCATAACTGGACAAAGATATTGGGAGGTCATCCAAAAATGGACAAAGATATTGGGAGGACATACATAACTGGACAAAGATATTGGGAGGACATCTATAACTGGATAAAGATATATGGAGGACATCCATAACTGGACACAGATATTGGGAGGACATCGATAGCTGGATAAAGATATATGGAGGACATCCATAACTGGATAAAGATATTGGGAGGGCATCCATAACTGGACAAAGATATTGGGAGGGCATCCGTAACTGGACAAAGATATTGGGAGGGCATCCATAACTGGACAAAGATATTGGGAGGGCATCCATAACTGGACAAAGATATTGCGTGCGCTACCATAACTGGACAAAGATATTGGGAGGGCATTCATAACTGGACAAAGATATTGTGAGGGCATCCATAACGGGTCAGATATTGGGAGGGCATCCATAACTGGACAAAGATATTCCGTGCGCATCCATAACTGGACAATGATATTGGGAGGGCATTCATAACTGGACAAAGATATTGGGAGGGCATCCATAACGGGTCAGATATTGGGAGGGCATCCACAACTAATTTAGCTTTGATTTTGAGATTTAATTATGTCTTCTGTGAGTGTTTCTTAACACCAATCTGATCAAATAAGGATGAACCGACGACAGGTCCAGCAAACCGGTAGAGAATTTATTTGTTCAAGTAATATTGCTCGAGAATTATGGAGGAAATTGAGAGAAAAACGCAACCCTATCAGCGTTCACGCCGGAAGCACACAAGTAAACAAGCAACGTCCTGTAAACAACAATCGACAAACAACAGCTAAATTTCGAAGCAGACAGCAGATATTCGGGACTTGGAATGTTACGGGGTTAGGAAATAAGGAACCAGCTCTCGTAGAATTTATGAAAAAATCAAATATACAAATATTAGGACTCGCAGATACTAGGAAAAAGGGGCAGAACACAAAAATACATGAAGGTTACGTTCTTATATGGAGTGGCGTCGACCACATGGAGTGGGTTTTTTGTTTTATCCAGGAAAAGCGAAAGCCATTATCAACAGTAAATTTATATCGGAAAGGATCATACTGGTACAGATCAAAGAAGGAAATAGAACAATAACTTTTATATAAACATACGCCCCGTGTAACGACACTTACAGCGACGAAGATAAAGACGAGTATTTTGATAAACTTGCAGACACGTTAAATAATGTAAGGGACACAGATGAACTTATTGTAATGGGTGATCTTAACGGAATAATAGGCACACGAAGAACACCGTGGAATGAATGTTTGGGGCCATTCAGCGACACAGAAACTGATTGTAACAACAATGGTCTCCGTCTACTCAACATATGCTCCGAACACAGACTAATAATAGCAAATAATTTTTTTTTCAACATCGTCGTAGCCACATCAAGACCTGGTGACACATGCCTGGGGTCATTGGCATTAAGGTGAGTGGCCGTACAATATAAACAGTTCACGAGGTGAAAGGGCATTCACCGGAAAGAAAATATAAGGAGATAAACGGGGAAGGGTTTAAGGCAGAGGGGCTGCAAGAAGGGGCAGACAGGGAGCGATGAAATAGTGTTTGTATGTGGTGTGGGGAGCATTGTGAGGGATAGAATGGTTTAAAAGACAGGTACAAACAGTGACGAGGGGAGTTGAAGTTGGGGTTGTGATGAGTTTGGACAGTGAGGTAGAGACCGACTGAGGTTCGGGTGTTCGAGGAGTCGATTGTGGAGACTTGACCAGTGTGGGTCAGCTGTCGTAGTATTCGAATAGTGAGGGAGTTAAGTAGACTCCGTGCCGTGTGTTTCAGTGGGAGTAATTCGAATAGTGAGGGAGTTAAGTGGACTCCGTAATGTGTGTTCGGTGGAAGTAATTCGGAGGCGAAGGATTCAAGGCTGAGCCTAATTGGCAGCAGCGTGAGTGTTTGGGATTACGTGTAATGTACCTGTGACTAAGCAATATATATATATATATATATATATATATATATATATATATATATATATATATATATATATATATATATATATATATATATATAATGAACGTTCCTGGGGAATAATGTTGTATCCAGATGTTCAAATTAAAGTATTGTGTGCGCAGTTTGGTGTTTGATTTGATGCATCGTGGTTAACCAGCTGTTCACCATCACATTTACAAGAACATACACTAGAAACAACCATAGCCACTCCATCTGTCACTCTGTCATCATTTACTTTGTGACACCTGGTATAAATGGAATGCCATAGACCAAGCATCTCAAATTGACTTTATTCTAATTAGGAAATCAGACAGTGGACTGCTATTAGATTCAAGAGCACTCCCAAATACAGACGTTGATACTGATCACAAACCAGTCATAATAAAAACGATTCCACCATACAGGAAAATAAGAAACAAAAAGGTAACAACACATGTCATCAAATATAGGAGGCTTCAGGAAAATACGGTTAAAGACGAATTCAACCAAGAAATAAAAAAAAACTACATAAGAACATCCCTGACGACTGCTCAAACATAGATAAGGAATGGACAATTGTCAAGGCTGCCATGCTCGACACACTGGAAAATAAATGTGGAACAAAGAAAGTAGGGCAAGACAAAAGATTAAGAACAGTTTGGCGGAACAACGAAGTTAAAGATAACATATTCTAAAAGAAGGTAGCATTCAAAAAATGGATCACAACCAAATCTGAACAAGACTATGTTACTTACAGAATTGCACGACGAAATGCCAAACGAACAATTAGAATATCTAAAGATGAATCCTGGAGAATCTACGGTGAACGGATGGCGACCCTTAGCAAAGACTAACAAAGAGAATTTTATAAACGTGTCAATGCAATGAGAAACAGAGATGCATGCTACAACCCAACCACCATCATAAACAGCAAAAGAGACATACCGATATTTAATCCATAACAAAGACTAGCAAAGTGGGCAGAATACTTTCAAGAACTACTTAACCCCACACATAGCATAGAAAATCTCACTTTTGTGCCTAAAAGTCATGGACAACAAGAACCAAATTTTTTACCTGCAGTTATACAGAAAAGTCCTAAACACAAATGGCCGGGTCCAGATGGAATAACCGCAGAAGCTATTCAGGCCTGTGGGAAGACAGGAGTTAAATGGCTAACAAGACTTTTCAATATAGCATGGGAATAAAGACAAGTCCCAGATGATTGGCAACATGCAATAATAGTACCAATATGGAAAAAGAAAGGCAATATGTGAGAGTGCGAAACATACAGAGGTATATCACTCCTGAGCCATTTAGGGAAAATATATGCAAAATTATTGGAACAAAGAGCTAGACTCATAATTGAACAACATTTAAGCAAAGTACAATTCGGTTTTCGGAAAGGTCATAGTTGCACTAATGCATTATTTACACTTAGACAAATATGTGAAAAAACTATCGAATATAGTGACCAGCAGAATATTGTATTTGTAGATCAGGTAAAGGCTTTCGATAGAGTAGACAGATACAAATTATGGGTCATCCTTGAAGACTATGGGATACAAGGGCAATTGCTAGAAAACATCATAGCCATGTACCACTCGAGCCGAAGTGCAGTAAGAACACAAGAAGGAATATCAGATATGTTCATAGTCAATACAAGAGTGAGGCAGGGATGTGTGCTCTCTCCTCTGCTATTTAATGTCTACATGGACAGAATATCCAAAGCAGCAAGTCTTGACAGAACAGATTCAGAAAATTTAGAACTCTTTACTCCATATGAAACAACTGATCCACAGGAAATAAATGAACTTCTATTTGCAGACGATTAGTGCCTGTTTTACAGCGATGAAGGCATACTACAACATCATATTAATAATCTAAATTCAACCTGTAGCAGATACAATATGAATATAAACACAGCCAAAACTGAAGTAATGCAAGTTAGCAGATCGCCGGGCCTATTAAGTATACAGATAAATAGCACACCTCTGAAACAAGTTCATTCATTAATTCAGTAGCATGTCCTTTGCAGAACCTCGCTTCCATAACAACCTTCCGGAAAACCTCTCGATCATAAACAAGATGTTCCGCGTCCGATACACCCATCTGGAGATCATCCGCCACATCCTGCACCCATCTTCTCTTTGGCCTTCCTCTTCCTCTCTTCCCAGGCATATACCCCTCCATTATTGTTCTCTCCAAACTTTCGTGACGTTTCAAGTGACCAAAATATTTCAATTTTCTTTGTTTTATCGTTTTTAATAGCCAACCTTCTTCAATATTCAGCTCTTGAAGTATTGTTGCATTTGTTCTTTTCTTTACCCAAGATATTCTTAGACCTCGTCTATAACATTTATATTCAAAGGCATTTATGCGCTGCTCAGCTTGTTTAGTAAGTGTCCAGGTCTCACAGGCGTATGTTGCAATGGGAAAGATGCATGCTCTTAAAAATTTAATTTTTGTAGTTCTGTCTGTCCCATTCCATAATTTATTCAGTTGTTTTAGTCTTTGAAGAGCAATTGATAGTCGCCGTTTAATTTCTTTCATTGTGTCCCCGTTGTTGGTAATCAATGACCCTAGATATTCAAAATGTTCCACCACCTCCAATTTTTCCTCATTAACATATATTTCTTTATATGAAACAAGTTAAAGAATTCAAATATCTTGGAAGTATGATCACAGAAGATGGCAGATTGGACAGAGAAATCGAAATCAGATGTCAAAAAGCTAGTGCACTTACATATCAACTATCACCCTTACATAAACATCCAAATATGACCATGTCCGCAAAACGATAGATAAACAGCATATTCACACTAACCTTATGCTACCAATCTCAAACCTGGACTTTATACAAATCACACCTTCGTAAAATCAACACCTGCGAGATGAGATGCCTGAGGAGAGCTGCCAACCTAACAATCCGAGACCGAGTAAGAAATGCTGTTATCAGACAGACTGGGATCAACACCCCGTGCCACATTTATTGAAAGACAGAAGATCAAGTGGTTTGGCCATGTCGTTAGAATGCAACACCAACAACTACCATCACTGGCCTTACATCAAAGATTATCTGCGACAAGACCAAGAGGACGTCCAAGAAGACAATGGATTGACGACATCAAAGACACTGTACAAGCACACGGAATGACTCTATCCAGTGTCACCCACCGGGCGCTGGAACGCAAATTATTCCTCCCCACGGCGCTTGACGGCAGATGTGGAAGATGTTGAGTTGAGTTGAGTTAAGGACTGACATAACTGCACTCAGGACATTCCCATACGTGCTCAGTCCCCTCGTTCAACAGCCAGCGAAGAGCCATACTACTAATCGTTCCCACCGCCATCTGATTAAAAGTTCTCCTGGTTTTCCCTCTCAGTTTTGAGATTCTTCCAGAACCCGTGCCGATCCCCCGCAATCTCATTCTTTCCACATATGGGTTCTCAATCTGTTCCTCCGCCTTCTCCACCTGGTCCCACAAGCGCACGACCACCTCCCCCTTGTCCATAGGCAAGATACCACCAAGAGGTGCATTCCCTGCTAGCCTATCAGATGATGATGATGATGATGATGATCCACAACTAAATAGACGGCATTCACTTCTTCACTGTGTCTTATATCTGGCAGCGGTAGAGGGGCTGGAATATCCCAAACACTATGAGAGCTGCAGCCTTGATGGCAATGCCGCTTCTCACAAGTTGGACATGTCACGAGATAGGAACCAGGTGGATAAAAAAATGCTGCGCCTTGCAGGGCAAAACACTAGGAAAGACAAGCTGGAAAGACGGCTATGGAAATGTGGTTTCCACACACCATGGACTATGAGGAGTAGAATGTCATAACCCCCCCCCCCCCCCGATGTGTCTCCACCATGTCGCGGTGGGAGGGGGGGGGGGGCTTGCGTGTTCCAGAAATCCCAAGAGCATTGTCGACGGATGCACAACTACATGTCAGACAGGCCTTGGGTTAGGGACCAGACTAAGAGAGACACAACCTGCTGCTCTGCAGGTAGGCTGAGGATAGCAGTCAATGTCTAAATCAGGCGCACGATGCCACTAAATTTTCGTCCGGACACATACTCTAAGGCTCTCAGCTGAGGGATATTGCTGAACTCCTCTAAGCCATAAACATTCGGATGTGAGTGCCAGGCCGATACCCACCTATCGATAAATGGAGGTGAGATGCTGAGCACGCTACATGCTTAGTTCAGATACTTGTTCGAAGGTTCTCAGCTGGGGGATATGAGGGATCCCCGGATGAGAGTGCCTGGCCGTTTCTTGCTCACTGAACGCGCACGGAGGTAAGGTGCTGAGCCGGCAGCACATGTAGCATACCTCGTGAGCGAGTACTAAAGGTAGAAAAGTGCCCCAGTCACATGAAATGATTACGAAAAATGTCTGTATCTATACTCATAGAGAGTGTAGTCAAAGGTGGAAAAACGTCTCAATAACACGAAATGGAACGTCTGGCTAACGAATCCACTGCGTGATCCGAAGCGTCTCTCGTGCTAGGAACAGCTCTGACTACCTAGTTTCCGAACGCCGCTCATGTCCGGAACAGCTCTGACTAGCTAGTTTTCCGAATGTCCGCCGTGCCCGGAACAGCTCTGTCCGGGCACAACAACAAGCAAGCGCATCTCTGAATCGAAAACTCGCTGAGTGGATACCGTCTGCAGACTGGTCTGGTTTGTGTGGGAACAGCCCGTGTCGAACGAAATGCCCAATATATTGAAGTGAGGAATTAAAGCAGCCATGAGCAGGACGTGACGATTCCCTCGGTGAGTCCAGCACCAGGGCGCTATGTATCGGCTCTGCAACTATGGAAGCCACCCTAGATGGCGGAAAATGCATGGACTGTCCCTGCCTTCCCTTGAGGGCTGATCGTGAAGCATTCGACCGTTCCAACTTGACCAGCTGGGATGTGGATGGTACCACAAAAGTGAGTGCCCCACAGGAATGCTAACCTGCCAAAAATGCACGCTAAAAGTCGGATGTGTTGGCCTAAGGATGTCGGCCTAAGGCGACTAACGAGACACACCGCAACAACATCTGAAAAAAGACTTCGGATGAACGCAAAGAAGAAGAAGAAGAATGTCATAACATTTGCGACACCTTCTCCTTTCCCTCTGACCCGAGATAAACACACGCATGCAGACATTTGTTTTCTCTCATTTAAATACACACTCCGGGGCATGCTGGTGTGCTGGGGAATGAACAGGCAGACAGATTGGCTGGCTCTGCAAAACTTGGTGGAGTATTGATGCATTCTAAGGCAGACTTGGTTGCGGCCTTGTGGGAGCATGTGTACACCACAGAGGAGCAAATGGATCACCATGGTCTGGCAAGAATACGACAGCGTGGAGTGACGAGGGGATCTGGCCGATGCTCGACGCTTAGAGGAAAGGTGAGACGCACATATAATCAAATTGCTACTGGTACTATTGGGGTTGGAACTCTTCGCTGGCTTCTGAGGATGGGGACGGAGTGCTTATGGGAATGCCCCGAATGCTGTGATGTCGGTTCTTAAATCAATCAATCAATCAATCAATCAATCAATCAATCAATACACACCCACAAAATACTAACAAACTCATAACGACACAATCTTAACCGCACACGCACTCACACTCTCGCACACACCTGGATTCGTGTATGGGAATAAATCTTCTGGAAACATGTACAGCTAACCTCCCCTTCCCCCAAATTTCAGCCCCAGAGAGAACCTGCCAAATACCTTGACCGATCCTCTTTCTTTCCAACAGGGTAGCTACAAGCCATCTTTATACTAATCTTATGCAAACAAATTTGCTTGATATCAGGACATCGTCAGCCAAATTATGGATAAGACAATAGTGCTACTCCTCTCCACAGGAGGCACTTCTGCGACTCAAGAATTCCACAGACCGAGATCAGTGACAGACAGAATTCGCCTGCTGGTAATGAAGTAGAATTGTATTGTTAAACCACCGGGGCGGGGTACAATAAGGAATGTGACAAACGTGTTTATTGCAGCTATCCGGCCAAGTCATTTTACTTGTTTCTATTCAAATGTATGTTTAACTAAAAAGACAGTTCTGGAAGGCAATTGCACGGGTAAATATGAACGCCCCCCCCCCTCCCCCCCCCCCCCCAAAAAAAAAATAAATAAATAAAAAAATAAATAAATAACGGCAACTCGGTATCAAGTTTAATACTATTACATTTCTCCCATCGCAAATTTATGTCACGTGAATTAATATTAAAATTCCCCTATCACAATTATTATCAAGTTAAATAATAGTAAATTCCTCTATCGCTACTCTTATCAAGTTAAATAATATTAAATTACTGCATCACAATTATTAACAAGTTAAATAATATTTTAAATTCCTACACTGCAACAAGGTGTCGTACTAAATAACATGAAACTCCTCCATTTCAATTCTACAGTAACGTAAGTAAAGGATGCTTTTAAACATATTAAAGTGCAATGTGTATATGGTGCTCGATCCACATTTAAGAGGCCAATCGCCACTTGGTGAGTAATTTGTGCATTATCAGTAGTATGCTGGCTTCCTGTACTTCCAAAAGACATATCGAGGTACCCATTTTATGCCGAAGAGACCTGGCAGCCCCAGTCAATTTTACAAATTCGAATCCGGCCCGACGAGGATCAAACCCATGACCACATGTTTAAATAACAGTAAATTTAACCATATCCACTCTATAAAGTTAAATATTATTAAATGCCTCTATCGCGACTGTGCGACTATGACATTACAGAGATAAAGACACTTCAACCTTCAAAACCTTACGATGTGAAAGATACATTAATGTTCTCACACAGTTGAATACGCCCAGGAAAATCCCAAAGCAATGCTAGTATTGCCAATACAATGGTTGTAATAAAAGATTGCGCCGAAATGGAATGCAGACTAAACTAAACACGACAGACTAAACATCACCGGACAGGAAAATATGTCTGTCCTAACCCATAGAGTGCAGGCTGAATATTCCTATAATGTGTAGGAGATAAACTACGAACCCTTGGGAAAGGATGGTTTGGATTTTAAACTGACTGGATATTCTAGAATAAAGGTTAGTTGTAATTTGAGGCTGGTAGTGCAATTTGTGGTGAAATTCGATAGGATTTACCTTAGGTTCCCGTCTGAAAACAGATGGTAAATGAACGCGTATTAATAACCCACCATGTAGGTTGATTGGATTGATCCACTGGCGCCCTACGTGTGTCAGACCTTCCAAGCTAGGACACAGTATTCAGATGAGTACATTTTATTTTAATTAGTTTAATAGTTGAATATTGTCATAGTGTGTTTCATGTAGTTTTGTGTTGGTTTGTATTTGTTTGTCCTGTGCTGACGAAGGCTTTGGCCGCAACGTCCAATTTGTCTCTTGTAGTCGTGTTTTAGTAAAGCTCACAATCTACTTCTCGTTTATTTGGGTGATTCATTAATAACCCACTTGCATTATTAGACTATACTGAAGAGGATTCGAACCCTTTAAGTTACAACACTCTATGTAGAACAGAGTAGTATTCTGTCTCAATAAATGAAGTACTCTGAAGATATATGATTGAATATCTCCCTTTTCTGTAAAATATCTGGGGTTGTCTTTCTTTGACTTTTGCACGCATTTAATTGTTCATCGTCTTCTGTGCTTATTATACGATTAAAGAGAAGGTCTACCAAGATGTTTTTGTGCTATTACTTTGTAAAATTTTCATATATGAAAATATGCATGATTCTTCTGTGATTTTACTACTTGTGTGTATAATGAACATGCCATAATTTTATGCGGCCCTCTACCCTGAAGAGGAAATCGTTGGCAAGACTTTGTGACAATATCATGATCGAGATGCTCCCAGTAGACTAGGCGACGGAACATCTAAGATTAAAAATGATTGACATGCTCAGTGCACGAATGGGATGAGACGTGCCTTGTCAGACATGAGATGTCCCTACCTGTATGTTCATTGCATTTTAACATGGGACCAAGACAGAGAAGGTATGCGTCTATTGTGGGGCTACTGAACTTTTGAATGACTACATGCAGCAGACAAAGGTTTGGCTAACCTACACCTGCGTAGTAAATACCATCCCCTTTTCCCACACCCCGAAAATTCGTATGAGAATGGATACATGTTTGTTGTTCATGTTTCAATGTACAGGTTGGTGGTTCTAGTGTACCTAACCGGGGTACATCAATATCATGAGTGGTGTAACCATCAGTGAATGAAGGAGTCTTCGCCTTTCTACTATAGTGAAGGGCAAGACACCATTTTTCAGCATTTATCACTTAACCCTACCAAGTTCCTACCAGTACCACCCTGGAACGAAGCTAAGTAGCAAACCTATAACCCCAGTGACCACCAACGGCCAACAGATTAGACCAAACTGGAACCCACAGTTAACAGTCAAGCAAAGGAATACGAACAATAGCCACCCAGGAATATAAAGGACATATAAAGGAATATAAAGACATGTTAGTCAGCTTAAAAATTACCGTGGTAGACAATTGACATTACTGTGCCAACATGTGTATATTTCAGGTTGAAGGATTTATCCAATTATTTTACTTTACGTTGTGTGATTTCTGCAGTATGTACCTGACGAGATGCAGCGAAATATGCCAGGCAATAAATAGTGCAATCTATTGTTTGTGTCTTCTTTATTCACAATCACCAACGTCACACTGCATGGGCTATTACGAAGAAGAAGAAGAAGAGTGAACAATTGAAACAATCGGCTTCCTAGAACCTTTATTGCGACTTTTCTATCGTATTTACGTTTCACACAATGTCACGGGCATTGTAATATTATTACTTCCCAAGTAAATGCTGTGTTTGACTCAACTAATTTTGTATGTCAACCGTGCCCTCGACTCTAATCATTTTTTATTTGGTTTGCGCGCGGTCGCTTTGAACTCAAGCGTAAACCATACACACTATGTATAGTAGCGATGGACTGAATTTTGCGTGTGGATTAGCTTTCTCTATTAACAGTGTCCCTCTCCATCAGGCGAACCCGCTCCAGCTTTAGAGGCACTTGTAATTTACACCCCCCCCCCAGTCAAATACGACAGGTCAACATTTTAGTCCAGCTGTCCGGTGTAGGGGTTGAACCGCTTACCTCGGCATCAGCACACGGTATGTTTCAGAACACGTGTTCTTACCCATTCGGCCATGCGCACCTGCCATATTTCTTAAAGACTGGCGGTTTTGAAAATAATGACAAACTGAATTGTGTTTTTGCGTTCACACACTTTGAACGTATAGTCCATACACGTACTTCTAGAGCAGTAGTTCCCAAGCTTTTCAACCAGAGGGCCATATCTACTATTTTCGGTAGTTAAGCGGGCCACAACGTAATAAAATTATAGAAGTCGTGCAATATTATTCTTACCTTTCTTAACTTTCGTCAACAAACTTCTAAAACTTTAAGGCAGTCAGTATCAGTACTACACAGAGGTCATTTGGGGGGGGGGGGGGGGGTGTCATGATTTCACTGTGTATCAACCTGATAATAACAATACAGACGATCATAATTATGGCCTGTGTGCAAAGCTACATTTGTTTTTTTTTTTAACCGGGACAGAAAAACAATAAAGTCGGACTGCACAGCTGCAGTTGTTTACCAGTTAGATCAAAGACAGTCTATGTTGGCAGCTACAACTTGTTGGGAGCGGTCGGGAGACCTTGAGAGGTTTCTGACATCAAAGGAATTGGCGGCTTGTTGTTGAGACAATGCAGCAACGCGGGCTTGTTTGGGTGTCAAACCAAGAAAAGACCACTCGTACATTTGATTAAGTCTTGGATAGACAGAAGATATGTCGGGGAATTGTGGACACGTGGTTTTAACACGCTGGCTTGTTGAAGCTGTCAGGACAGGAGAAGTTAACTCCTGCATTAAGATTTTGAACTAGGTTAGGGCCCTTGAGCGACAACCGCGGAACATCAAAGATTTCTCGGGAACACTCCTGGCGCTGTGAATAAACAAGACTGGGATAAATTAGTGTGGCCAAGGATTGTGACTAAGATTGACGTGTTTGTGTGTGTGCTGCAGTTAGGAAATTCGGAGAACATCTATTGTGTTAGATTTAAGTAACATTAGATAACATATGCCTTAATGGCAAGTTATAGATGTCATCCAGGATTGATGCAGTTGTGCTTAAGGTATTGTAGAGAGTATATTTAAGCCTAGTTAATATAAGCAGTAGCCTCGGTAAAACTTGCTAGAGTAATGAATAGAATTAGCTCTGCTAGTGAGAATTGTGTAGTGGGGTGATATTGGGGAAATTGGGGATGGGGAGAATGTACAATGATGGGATCATCTAGTGATGTCTGCTAGGGGTCTACACTTTACATTTTGCTCTGTCCTGATCTTAACCCACTGCAGACCGGAGTGAAGAACTCCTATGCCCATGACAGAGAATGTTCACTGTCATGTATCTGAGTGAGGCGGACACCCCCCCCCCCCAATCCAATGGAGGTTGGGGACAGTTGCTATCACCCAATGTGTTGTTCTCTCGTTGACAGGTTCCTTTAGGTCACTCAAGTCACTGAGAATGGAGACCTTGGTGCAGGCAGTTGGTCAACATCTTTTGCACTTAGCCCATGATAAAAAGGGTTTACGGAAACAAGTATAAGAGGGATTATCAAACGTCACACATTAACAGAATACAAGAAATTGTTTTCTCCACACCATTTTGGAGGAAGACCAATCGTCAAATTAATGTTTCAAACATCACTTGGGAACAGAATAGTAAAAAGTGAATTTCTTTTACACCACCTGGGAACAGCCCAGTGGCAGTATGTTTTACACGACAGGTGAACAAACAAAGAGATACAGTTATTCCCCATCACATGGGAATAAATCAGTATAAACTTATTAGGAAGTTAGTATAACAATGGTCTTGTGAACAGTAGACACTTGAGACAGGAAGTACATTTATTACAAAGAACAGTATGTTCGTGTCCTCACTAGACAAGGGTGTTATAAGTATAGGAACAAATTAGACATATATTAACTGTGTGATCCAGACAGGATTTAGGGTCGGACTGTGACTAGTTCTTTTGAGTGATCAAACAGCCACCGGTGGAAATCTACATCTAGCAGGATGGACACATACCTGGGTGAGGTCTTCGTGGACTGAATGAAGATGTGGTGTGATCCTTTCTGGGATGATCGGGCTGGGCTCTTCAGCTACCTGGTCTAAGTCTGCACCCACTAAAATATTCGACACACATTCTACACATTACTAACACACACTTCTCACACTTATACTCTTTGCTTAATAAATTATTTTGTATTTATTTGTTAAAGCTAGAGTTGTGGAGTATGTTATGTTGGGGAGGAGTGAGAGGGGGCATGATCTAAGGGTGAGTGAGAGTAAGAAAAAGGGGTTTGCAGACCGACGGAGTTTTGTGGACGGAGTCTGGTGGTTTCTCTAGGACAATAATATTGGGGTAATAAAAATGTAGTGTTGATTCCCCCCACTCCAGGGACAACACGAAAGTAAGTAAGGAAGACTTACGACATTTATTGGGGGCTCGTCCGGGATCTTTGGACAGCGGGATCTCTTGTAAGCGGGATCTCTTGGAAGCGGGATCCTTTGACAGGGGGATCTCCTGACAACGGGGTCTTTTGACACGGGATCGTTACTAAGAGGACGGTGATATTGTTGGAGAGAGAATCCAGCTAGAGTGAATGTGGATAGGGGTTAGGATACATATCTTACCTGTTCACACCTCACACGTCTGCATAGGTCTGTGGTCCTGATTCTTCTCTTGTCACTGAGTGATTGTGTTGTGTGTGGTCTTAATTATTAGATTAACAGTGATTGTTCATTATATATAAATTCCTCTTGGAGATAATCTGCACCCTATCTGCTGACTTACCTGTCTGAAAAATGGCCACTCCTAAATTAACTGGGGCAGAACTAAGGGCAAAGGGGGAAGGAATGGGTTTGTCTGGTTCAGCTTTAACGGATTACATACAGGAAGTGGAGAGAGAGTATCGTCAATCAGAAAGAGACGATCGGAAGGCCGAATTGGAATTGAGGAAGATGGAGTTAGAAACTAAGAGGATAGAAGCTGAGCAAGCCACTAGAAGGATGGAACTTGAAGCTGAGCAGGCAGCTAAGAAACTGGAAGCTGAGCAAGCAGCTAGGAAACTGGAAGCTGAGCAAGCAGCTAGGAAACTGGAAGCTGAACAAGAAGCTCAGAAAAGGGAGCACGAGTACAGGATGCGGGAACTCGAGCTCAAGAGTCAATCTAATGGGGAAACTGAGGGAGCAGTTGGAGGTTCCTCAGTCCCAGGCTCAACACCAGTAGGTGGACAGGGGTACCATGCTATGAAGTTTCCTTTGGCGGTCTACGAGGAGGACAAAGAGAAGATTGACCAATACCTTCAACGCTTCGAGGCTATGTCAGTTGCTATGGGTCTGGAGCGTAACAAATGGAATCTTAAGCTATCCCAGGGATTACGCGGGACGGGATACGAAGTTTATACTCGCCTGCCACCAGGACATGAGAACAATTATGATGAGTTAAAGACGGCTCTGCTGAAACGATTCGAGGTTACGTCACATACCTACCGGAAAAAATTTCGAGCAGCGAAACGAGAACCGGGGGAGTTGTTTGCCGCCTACAGTTTGCGTCTTAAATCTTATCTCCATAAGTGGATGGATTTGGCTGGGTTCGCACATGACTATGAGAGTCTGGAAGAACTCATGGTGGTCGACCAGCTGAAGAAGCAAATGTCAAAACCTCTCAGGACATTCCTGGGAGAACAAGGAGCGGAACGTATTGACCTCGTGACAAAATTAGCAGAACGGTTCGTAGAGGTACATGGGGAGGCCGGGGAAAACCTTCCCACCAACACCAAAAGTCAGGAGAAACATGACAAGAAGAAAGCCAAAAGCTCTGGAACAAAAAAGGGGGAACCTTATGTGCAAAAATCAGAGGATAGTTCAGAGAAGACGAAGGAGGGAAGCAAGAGCTCTTCGAGCTCTACACCAAAACGACCGTGGTCGGAGAAGTGGTGTTCAATTTGTAAGTCACCCACTCACAATACGAGGGACTGCAAATCGAAGGCTAAGAGCCCTCACTTCGCAGCATGTCAAGTGACTTCCAAGGAGGTTGTCACGGAGAATGCCAAGGTCAGCAAGATAGCTCACCATCAGGAGAGCTCACTCAAGTCCGGCACAAGAAAATCTAGGACAGAGAAATGGTGCAACCAATGCAAGTCAAACACGCACAATGCTATTGACTGCAAGAGAAAGTCAGGAGAATCTAAATTCATCGTGTGAGCCGGGAGACCTAAGGTGGAGCCCACTGAACAGGTCGAGGCCGACGAGGAAACTCCAGACCAGGAAAAACCACCTGTAGTGGAATTGGTAGAGGTTAACGGTCGTCAAGTGGAGTGTTTGTACGACACAGGACTGGACGGGGAGGCCGTGATTTCTGCGGATCTGGTACACCCAGAACAATTCACAGGTGAGACCATGGAAATACAGCCTGCACAGAAGAGTGCTGTGGCCATGAAGTTGCCCATTGCTAACGTGGAGATTCGGTCAAGATATGTCACCGGCACAATCAAGGCTGCTGTATTGACCGATCCCATTTTCCCAGTAATCCTAGGTTGCCGGTATGTCTTTCTGGGAATGCCCAGGGAGCCAATCCATATGGGAGCAATACAGACTCGCTCTCAGACGAGAACGGAAGAGGCAGACGCAATTGTGACTAACCCAATGCCGGGGGAGCTACGAACTGCCCAGAGTGAGGATGATACTTTACGTCCTTGCTACAAAAAGCTGCAGAAAAGTGCTGATCCACCAGGACGGGGGCAGTACTACATGAAGAATAGGATACTCTACAGGAGAGCAGGAAGGGGAGACAACCTATACGGTCAGTTGGTCGTCCCAAAAGCTCACCGGTCCCAGATTCTTCATATGGGGCATACCATCTCCTTTAATGGACATATGGGTATTGCCGCCACCATGCAGCGGATTTCCTGCCACTACTATTGGCCGGGAATGACAGAGGATGTGCGTCGGTATGTGAAGTCATGCCCTGAGTGCCAGAGGGTGGCACCGAAACACTGGACAGCACCGGTGGTACTGGGTGAGATGCCCATCATGAACTCTCCTTTCGAGAGGGTAGCAATCGATATCGTGGGTCCACTTCCTAGGACTAGGAAGAGGAACATGTATATACTCACAATGGTGGATTGCTGTACAATGTGGGGTGAAGCCATACCGTTGACCACGATTGACTCGAAACGAGTGGCGGATGCACTGATGGAGGCCTTTACAAGATTAGGCTTCCCAGATCAAATTCTGACGGACAATGGGTCCCAGTTTTGTGGAAAACTCATGGAGGAGGTATTTAGAGTGTTTCACTCTAACCACATACATACCAGCCCTTACCATCCTCAAGCCAATGGACAAGTAGAGCGTTTCAACGGCACGTTGATGACAATGCTCAGGAAACTAGCGCAGGAAAAACCTGATAGGTGGGATGAATATATCCCTGCAGCACTCTTTGCCTATCGGGAAGTTCCTCATGGCTCAACAGGACTACCACCCGCTACGTTGCTGTTTGGTCGTCCAATCAAAGGACCGTTGGAAGCCATGTTGAGGAGTTGGACTGAAGAGGGGACGTCAGAAGAAGTAATCTCATCCTATCAATACGTGGAGGAACTGAAAGAAAAACTCCACAAAGGATGGACTCTGGCAAATCAAAACTTGAAAAAGGCCAGGAAAAGACATGCGGCTTACTACAACCGTAGGTCTAAAGACAGATCTCTAGAGGTGGGAGACAAAGTTTTGTTGCTACTCCCAACGGGAAACAACAAACTGGAGATAGGTTGGCAAGGACCATTTCCCGTGGAAAGGGTAATATCCAGAACCAACTATCAGATCCGGATCCGGGGAAAGTCGAAGATTTTCCATATCAATCTCTTGCGGAAATACGAAGAGAGACCCGGAGAAAAAGCAGCTCACCTCATGGCAATGGCAGTTGCAGTGGAGACAGAAGTGGGAACCAGCGAGGGCAGGGAATATCCCCTGGTACACCAGGAAACCTACAAGGATGTGCAGGTGAACCCTGATCTGACCTCCCAGGAGAGGGAGAAGATAACCCAGGTTCTCAGGTCTCATAAGGAGATACTGACTGATAAACCAGGACGAACGAGGTTGGTGGAGTTCGAGATGACGTTGACTACACGGGAGCCTGTTCGCCAGAAGGTTTACCCAGTGCCCTTCTCTAAAGAAAAGGCCCTGGAGGAGGAAATACAAAAACTGCTGGAGGATGACGTGATTGCACCATCCACATCCCCATACAATGCGGGGGTAGTTTTGTTACGGAAACCAAGTGGAGAACACCGGTTGTGTATAGACTACCGACTTCTGAACAGTCATACACAATTTCAGGTGGAACCTTTGCCGAATCCAACGCAGTTATTCGCTAGGCTCCATAAGGCTCGGTACTTTTCAAAGGTGGATCTGAGTCGGGGGTACTATCAAATACCAGTCAAACCGGAGATTCGACCACTGCTGGCCTTCAGTACACCCAGTGGACACTACGAATTCAAGGTCATGCCCTTTGGTCTCAGCAACGCACCTAGTGTGTTTACACGTATGATGAGGACTTTACTAGATCCTTTACAGGATCCGGCCATCATCTCCTTCATGGATGATATTCTGATTTCCAGTGGCAGCTTGGATGACCATTTGCAATCCTTGGAGAGAGTGTTTAATAGACTCAAGGAAGCAGGGCTTACCGCTCGTCCAACCAAGTGCATGATTGGTTACCAGACTCTGGAATTTCTAGGTCACACCATCACTCCAGGACACATTGTCCCAGAAGAGAAGAACCTAGAGAAAATCAGAAATGCCCCAAGGCCAAAAACGAAGAAGGACGTGCGATCTTTTCTCTCGTTGTGTGGATTCTACCAGAAATTTATCCCACATTTCACTGAACTGGGAGCTCCATTGACGGAAACCTTGAAAAAGGGATTCCCGGACCAAATCATTTGGACACCAGAATGTGAGACTGCCTATAGTCAGTTAAAGGAGGCCTTGGTCAGTAAACCTGTATTACAGCTCCCGGACCTTTCCAAACCATTTGTGTTGAGAACGGATGCAAGTGGGATTGGGATTGGGGCAGCGTTGTTACAGGAAGGGAAAGACGATGCTTCGGTTTTGAAACCTGTGGCATACGCAAGCAAGAAACTACTCCAGGCTGAGAGGAATTATTCGACCGTCGAGAGAGAATGTTTGTCTCTCGTATGGGCCGTGCAAAAATTCCAGCCCTATTTGTATGGAGTTAAGTTTCGGGTCCAGTCAGATCATCAGCCCCTGATGTTCCTGGCTACTTCTCAGAAGCTCAACGCCCGTTTGATGCGGTGGTCGTTGTTACTTCAACCCTACAATTTCACAGTTGAGTATATTCCTGGGAAGGAAAATGTTGGAGCGGACTTCTTATCAAGACACCCAGCTCCTGAAGAAGAGGAATGAATCATCTGGATTGAATTCACAGTGGAGAAGAGTGAGATGGACTACTCTCTTAAGAGGGGGCCTATGTCATGATTTCACTGTGTATCAACCTGATAATAACAATACAGACGATCATAATTATGGCCTGTGTGCAAAGCTACATTTGTTTTTTTTTTAACCGGGACAGAAAAACAATAAAGTCGGACTGCACAGCTGCAGTTGTTTACCAGTTAGATCAAAGACAGTCTATGTTGGCAGCTACAACTTGTTGGGAGCGGTCGGGAGACCTTGAGAGGTTTCTGACATCAAAAGGAATTGGCGGCTTGTTGTTGAGACAATGCAGCAACGCGGGCTTGTTTGGGTGTCAAACCAAGAAAAGACCACTCGTACATTTGATTAAGTCTTGGATAGACAGAAGATATGTCGGGGAATTGTGGACACGTGGTTTTAACACGCTGGCTTGTTGAAGCTGTCAGGACAGGAGAAGTTAACTCCTGCATTAAGATTTTGAACTAGGTTAGGGCCCTTGAGCGACAACCGCGGAACATCAAAGATTTCTCGGGAACACTCCTGGCGCTGTGAATAAACAAGACTGGGATAAATTAGTGTGGCCAAGGATTGTGACTAAGATTGACGTGTTTGTGTGTGTGCTGCAGTTAGGAAATTCGGAGAACATCTATTGTGTTAGATTTAAGTAACATTAGATAACATATGCCTTAATGGCAAGTTATAGATGTCATCCAGGATTGATGCAGTTGTGCTTAAGGTATTGTAGAGAGTATATTTAAGCCTAGTTAATATAAGCAGTAGCCTCGGTAAAACTTGCTAGAGTAATGAATAGAATTAGCTCTGCTAGTGAGAATTGTGTAGTGGGGTGATATTGGGGAAATTGGGGATGGGGAGAATGTACAATGATGGGATCATCTAGTGATGTCTGCTAGGGGTCTACACTTTACATTTTGCTCTGTCCTGATCTTAACCCACTGCAGACCGGAGTGAAGAACTCCTATGCCCATGACAGAGAATGTTCACTGTCATGTATCTGAGTGAGGCGGACACCCCCCCCCCCCCAATCCAATGGAGGTTGGGGACAGTTGCTATCACCCAATGTGTTGTTCTCTCGTTGACAGGTTCCTTTAGGTCACTCAAGTCACTGAGAATGGAGACCTTGGTGCAGGCAGTTGGTCAACATCTTTTGCACTTAGCCCATGATAAAAAGGGTTTACGGAAACAAGTATAAGAGGGATTATCAAACGTCACACATTAACAGAATACAAGAAATTGTTTTCTCCACACCATTTTGGAGGAAGACCAATCGTCAAATTAATGTTTCAAACATCACTTGGGAACAGAATAGTAAAAAGTGAATTTCTTTTACACCACCTGGGAACAGCCCAGTGGCAGTATGTTTTACACGACAGGTGAACAAACAAAGAGATACAGTTATTCCCCATCACATGGGAATAAATCAGTATAAACTTATTAGGAAGTTAGTATAACAATGGTCTTGTGAACAGTAGACACTTGAGACAGGAAGTACATTTATTACAAAGAACAGTATGTTCGTGTCCTCACTAGACAAGGGTGTTATAAGTATAGGAACAAATTAGACATATATTAACTGTGTGATCCAGACAGGATTTAGGGTCGGACTGTGACTAGTTCTTTTGAGTGATCAAACAGCCACCGGTGGAAATCTACATCTAGCAGGATGGACACATACCTGGGTGAGGTCTTCGTGGACTGAATGAAGATGTGGTGTGATCCTTTCTGGGATGATCGGGCTGGGCTCTTCAGCTACCTGGTCTAAGTCTGCACCCACTAGAATATTCGACACACATTCTACACATTACTAACACACACTTCTCACACTTATACTCTTTGCTTAATAAATTATTTTGTATTTATTTGTTAAAGCTAGAGTTGTGGAGTATGTTATGTTGGGGAGGAGTGAGAGGGGGCATGATCTAAGGGTGAGTGAGAGTAAGAAAAAGGGGTTTGCAGACCGACGGAGTTTTGTGGACGGAGTCTGGTGGTTTCTCTAGGACAATAATATTGGGGTAATAAAAATGTAGTGTTGATTCCCCCCACTCCAGGGACAACACGAAAGTAAGTAAGGAAGACTTACGACAGGGGGGGGGGGGGGGGGGTGGGGGGGAGGGGGTTTAAAATCAAATGTTCATTTAACAATAAATTTTAAATCAGTTTCGAAAATTGTTATTAATGTAATTACTTTTTAATTGTAACTGTTCTTCATAACCAGTTATTTAAGTTCACATGCCAGTTTATCAATGTCTTGGCACAAATCTGTCGTGCCCAAAGTCATAAGCGCAGCTAGGTTACTGTCGTTGAGTCTGGAACGTTGCTTTTTTTTTTTTTTTTTTTACGCGCGTTGCGGAAAATGACTGCTGGCATCTTTAAGTCAAACCAAAACGACAAATGTATCTCTGTGTGAATGAATGCAGTGTTAAAATTGTTCGAGGCAATAGTCGCCAGAATGAAATTATATGATCAGCTGAATGTGAAGCAGGCAGCTCCAGAAATTTACATCTCAGTGCAGAATTGCATTTCGCATCAATTACTTTGTGCTGAAGGTTTTGCTGTAATTGACAGAGCTTGGCATCAGGAAATACGAACGGATTTATGAAGATGACAACATTATCCTCCTCTATTGTGAACTCTTGAAATCTCGACTGAAAGACATCCAGAAGACTTTCAACTTTTACTTTGTACTGTAACAAGTCACGTTTCTTTCCAGCACAAGCGTCTTCAGAGTTGGAAAAACCTCACAACATTCACGACAAGTAACGTCTTCACATTTTCGCTTTTTACCATTGTTTGATTTTAGATTTTCCACACTCATGTTTATAGGCTTTAACGTTAAATTTTTATTTTAAAAAATCTAATTTCATCACAATACTACCGCTCTGCCAAACGGTTGTAACAGTCGACATCATGGCGCCTTTGCACACGCTGATTGGTCGACAAAGCTGGGATATGGGAACTTTATAACGTTTCGTTGCGAACTGTACAGGCGCTTTCGATAATATCTGAGCATAACCACGAGTAGAGTAAATTATCGCACGCTGACTGGGCGCTCCGGGTACATTTTTGAAATTATTAAAATATATTAAATAACGAGACCTCGCGAGCCACTTTCTGACAGCTGGCGGGCCACAAATGGCCCGCGGGCCGTGGTTTGGTAACCTCTGTTATAGAGCAATTGGCTGATTTTTGCATGTGGATTTGCTTTCCCTATTACCAGTTCCCCACTCCGACTTCTGAGGTGCTTGGAATTTACGTTCTTAAGTCAAATACGAGAAGTCAACATGTTAGCACTACTGAACAGTGTAAAGAATGAACCCGCTATCTTGGCATCAGAAGACCGGAAGTTTAAGAGCGAGCGCCTCGCTGACCTTCGCAAACGTAACGCGTGTATTATGGCGGCGTGTTAACATACAACTTCAAACATAAGCGATGACGCTGGCAATGGTAAATGTTTGGGATAAAATCACAACTGGAACGAAATCAACGGAAAAAATATAAAATGAGAGAAGAAACGGGGAAAAACACTAGGTGGAAGAAGAAAGGGTGGATAAAGAATGGGTAAAAGAATAACAAGTGAAAGAAGTAAAGGAAAAAAAAGATAGGCTAATGGGTGGCGGCACGGGAGACAATGGGAAAAGGCAACAACTAGAAGAAATGGATGGGGGTGGGGTGGGGAAGAGAGAAAGGAAGACATACTATACTATACAACAACAAAAACCTAGAAAGCTTTTGGCTCGCCGAGAATTCAGACTGGTCACTCCTATTGAGTCCGACACATATTCTCTCCGCCTTCCCCTTGTTTTCAAGTTCACGTTTAACCTATGCCTGGTAAAGGTTTCAAAATGTTCGGAAACAAACATAAGCCCTGGGCAAATATCTCCACAATTAACTGCAAAAATGTCCTCTCAGCTCGGAATCCCACAAAGATGTGGTAAGCGCAACCGCCTGCTAATTGCTTCATTCCCAACCAGTGTTTGCGGTAGTGGGCATATTGGTGCTTGGTTTTAAACAAACATCCGCTGTCAGTGCCTGCAGCATGAACTTAACATGGCCGTGAATGGCGTCGACGCCGTGCGCTTGCAGACTTCTCAGCCTACAGGCCGGCGAAAGCTTTGAGATATCGGAATGATGCAACTATGTAATCTGAGCAACTGGCAGGCACATCAAAGCAAGGTGTATCACCAGAAAGTGGAGAACATTCAAAACATGACCGTTTCTTCGGCGAGGCAAGGCCTTCGTTTTCATGTGAGAGCAGTTCGATTCCTAGCGAGTGCCCTGATATCTATTTGTATGTGTTATTCTAACGCTTCCGTTTATGAAGAAAATCAACACAGATGATATTTGCATACATCAATTTTACGCAGGGAAAGTTAGCTGTATGTCCTTTAATAGGACGCTGCATTCAACCCCATCATTCGATGGCTGCCTGTGATTTTCTGGGCAATTTACGTTCAGTAGTAATCAATCAGGTGCCGTCTTCGCAGTAAAGGTTGGTTGTAATGATTCTCCAACACTATCTGTATCTCGCCTTGATTGCACATTCCGCCCATTTCTCGTTGTATTTCCTTGTCTGAATTCATACTTCTTTGGCAGCTGACTACACGTGACATATTTCTGTCTATTAATGAATATTTTGGAGTGTAGATCAGTACTAAAAAACATCAAGGGCTGTAACAGGGCTCAGAGTCTTCAATTTAATAAGTAGTAGTTCAAAGAATACAATTGACTAAAATCCAATGACTAAGTCTTACAAGAAACAAATGAAAACCGTAAACTGATTAGAGAAATTAGGCGTAGACAATCACAATTGTTTGGAAACACTATGAAAAGAAATAAATTGGAGAACTTGGTGACAACTGGCAAGATTGAGGGGAAAAGAACGAGGGGAAGGCAGAGAAGTGAATACCTGGATGGCTTGGCCATGTGGTATGATTGAGATAAGAACACAGTGCTGACCCACGACTCTGGTGATCGTGTGAGGTGGCGAAGCATGACCGCCCACGCTTATTGGCGTGGCACACGACGGTGATGATGATGAGTTCAAGCCTCTGTCTATCATCATCATCTTTCAATTCTGCCGTCATGCATTCTAGACAGGAAAAGATGTTCCAGCGCCCTATGGGTGGAATTTAATAATGTCCTTTTGTGTCACTGTAATTGTGTTTGATGTCGTCAAACCATTGGTTTTTGTCACCGTCCTAGATCTCTAGGGGAATGAAACTCGGGCTCATAGAGGCAACAAACTCCGTTCATATGCAATCTAACATCATTTATTATTATTATGTTACAGTAAGCTGGCGAAGAGAGTTTTCGCAAGCTAGCAATCATGTTGCGTATCACAGGAGTTTACAATAAACATGATTATCACAACAACTCTATCAGCTATCTAACATATGCATAAGACCCCTAAATACACTTGGGTCGAAACTATCAAGTCCCCCTTAAGGTAAGCCCTGTTGCTTCCTCGATGTCCAGTCCGTGTCTGCCTTTCCACACGTGTCGCAATCCGACACGGGTGGTAACTCTCTCTGAGTTTCTCGTGGACCCCGCAATCGGCGGGCCCCATCAGTGTCCACGGGGCTGTGGACACACTGACCGGTCCTTCGAGAAGGCTCTGGATTATTCGAGCCTTCGAGTGACTCGGTTCTTTCCCTTTAGCCGGAGTTCTATCCCTTCGCTAGTCTCTCTTACTTTTATGTTGGTACCGCCCCTATGTGAGGCTGTGACACATAAATGGGCGTCATTTTGCTCTCGTATCAGACCATCTTTGATGTAGGACGGATGATAGATAGTTTTGCTACAGCCTGAAAGTTAGGCAGGATCTAAGATCGCTTCGGATATGAATGAAGAGAACGAACGAACAAACTTTATTTTCAAAGGGTTACAAATTGGGCAGGCAGGCCCGTCTTATATTCGGCCCTTCCAATCACTCATCTTTCGTTCATCAATTGTGCATGTTACATTCACATAGGAAAACAACATTGTCAGCTTGATTTTGTAAAGATAAGCAATGCATATTACCTTGTTATGAGACAGGCAGACACACGTACACACGATCATGCATAAACACACACGCACACATACATACCTGCATACATACTTACATCATTTGCACAAACTCTCAGAGATGAAAATCCAGCAAAAACTCACGTAAAACAGACAGCTCGTAGGTCCAGTTGAGAGATCCATACGTGTTGGAGACAACACACGTATAGTTGCCAGCATCTTTGAGAATCAAATCCGCTATCACTAGGCTGAATCTCTTGAGTGTGATCTGGTGAAATAAATTCCGCACGACGTCTAATAAGGCTTGAGATCAATCACGTCCCATGAGAAATGTCGTTGAGAAACACACGCCCTTTCCTGTCTTGGTGTGTCCAAATTAGGGCGACGACCCGTGGAGGTTTGAACCCAAAACCCATATGGTTGTAGACTCTCGCTCGAGCAATGGAACGGCTTTATTCACCGGGCTGAATATACAAGTCATATTGTATACGTAAACAAGTAAGCAAGTAAAGGACTTCCTTCTCGCCACGAGGCGTATGTGATAGCGTGCTAATCCCACACGATTAGACAAATCGGCACTGGATGGCTGACGTGGTCAGAATCACATCAACCACCTTTACGTCCCGTCAAATTTCCAGGTACACATTTTAGGCAGGGTCGATGTGCTAGCCCAGCCCTTTGAAAACAAAACCCCCATGCACTTTGTCTTGAGCTACGTTTGCCACTCTTTTGCTCGTCATCTACCTCTAGGAGGTGCAATTGATAATTTCTCTTCCCCGAGCTGAGACAATGCCGACATTCCCCACTCTCCCGTACGTTAAATATAACATAAACATGTCATCTGACAAAATGATGTGAGTTACGTGTCATTATTTCGTCAAGCCTGCGGCTCAGCAAATTCGACTTCAAGCTCACTTTTTCGGGTTTGTTTTCTTTCCCTGGCTTTTGACTGAAGGTTTGTGTATCTCTTCGCCTGGTCCCTATCCCTTGACTTGTCTGACATATGAAACCCAACCAACAACTGTGCTACCGTCCGCATAGCTCTTGGGGTCATTGAGAGAAGCTTCTCTGCCAACTAGGGTGACTACAAAATACAGAGGAACATGTAAACTGATAAACCACGTTAACAGTTAGTACTCCGATGTAATGAGGTTAGGGTTGACCCCTGGTGAACAAAGTACCAAATCGTAAGACTTTGAAACAGAACAATCATTTGCTAAAACAATGTTTAGTACATTAAAAAAAAAATACAGACATTTAAATATACACAAGCACTGACGTGAAGATGCTCACCCGTCCAGAACTTTCTGAAAAAATTTGCTCTCCATCTTTAAACCACTCAGTAGTAGGTCGTGGGTAGCCCCTCGCTGTACAGTCCAGTTCGATGTATGAAGTGACTTGACCGATTTTGTTCCTGATGAAGTCCATGTGGTTGCGGCTCCATTGAAGTTTCTCTTTGGCAGCTGTATAGAGGCAAACGGAACTAGGATACTAGTAAGTTTATTACAATTAGCACATTGAAAGGAGACGGTAATTACGACAATGTTCTAGAAATAATAATAATAAGAATGAGAATCCAGTCCCCGGGAAGGTTAACCCGGTCAACAAATGCCCGCAGAAGTCGCATGTTTCGGCCTAACGGCGCAAGAACGCAGCTCTGCTGTAAACAGACACAACGCAATCACTAAGACGTCTATCATGCAGCAGCAGCAGCAGCAGCAGCAGTAGTAGTAGTAGTAGTAGTAGTAGTAGTAGTAGTAGTAGTAGTAGTAGTAGTAGTAGTAGTAGTAGTAGTAGTAGTAGTGGAAGAAGAAGAAGAAGAAGAAGAAGAAGAAGAAGAAGAAGAAGAAGAAGAAGAAGAAGAAGAAGAAGAAGAAGAAGAAGAATGAGCAGCATAAGCAGCAGAAGAAGAAGCAGAAGAAGTAGAAGAAGAAGAAGCAGAAGAAGAAGAAGAAGAAGAAGAATAAGAAGAAGAAGAAGAAGAAGAAGAAGAAGAAGAAGAAGAAGAAGAAGAAGAAGAAGAAGAAGGTGGAGGAGGAGGAGAAATAGGACGAGGAATCAAGTGATATGTATGGAATACGATTCACCAGGACGTTTAAACTAAGAATCACAGCATAAACAGCCCAACAACCAAGGCAGGGCAACATTGTCCAACATGATAGGGCAGTAACACACACACACGCACGCGCTGCACGATTTATCAGATCTAGGCAGAATTGGGGTCTTGCCGAGAGCTGCACCAAAGACGTACAAGGAAAACAGCAAAATCACGCCATCCACACCATGTGCAATGCATTACCCTAGTAATCATCATCATCATCATCATCATCATCATCTTCCACTTCTGCCGTTAAGCGTCGTGGGGAGGATTAATTTGCGTTCCAGCGCCCGGTGGGCGGCACTGGATAGTGTCATTCCGTGTGGTTGTACAATGTCTCTGATGTCGTCAATCCATTTTCTTCTTGGACGTCCTCGTGGTCTGTTCGCAGATGATCTTTGATGTAAGGCCAGTGATGGTAGCTGCTGATGTTGCATTCTAACGACATGGCCAAACCACTTGATCTTCTGTCTTTCAATAAATGTGGCACGAGGTGTTGATCCCTAGTAATGTTTGGGTGTAATCTGCATGCTTCCTCTGTATCCGTGTTCCATCCCAGTTAGTATCAATACACAGCAGATGATTATCAGACAAAGAATCACAACTGTACGTCCCCGCCAGATTGCAGTAATATTTAACATAGGTAAAATACTAACCCAACTCAGCTTTTGAGGACATGTTTTATTTCAATTACGAGCGCCCAAAGCCAAGATTGAGGTTGCCTGCCAATTTCTCTCGTACTGCAAACCTGCCTCCCATTTGAGAGAACTAAGACTAATGTTGCCGGTCTTCCTGGTCTAAGAGTTACATGACTTTCTCCGTAATCCCGTATACTATTGTAAGTAACGCGATGTGCGCGAGAATTGGTAGCGGTTCTCTCCGCGTCGGTAACTTAGGGGTACGTGAGCCGGTCGCTCAGAAATCAATGGCAAACTACTGAGCGTAATCTTGCCAAGAAATCAACAATCAACTGAAAGATGCTGATGTTGACAGCGATGTCCTGTAAACGATATGCGAAAAAAAGACTAATGTTCGCCGATTAGCTCCCTTGCTCACCTTGGCTGCTGCAGCTTCGAATGCTGGTTGTGGGGGGAAATGGGTGTTCCAGCTTTTGGTGTGGCGAAGTGGTCAAGCCGTCTGACTCAGGCTCCGAAGGTTGTGGGTTCGATTCCGGCCCGTGTTCTTTGGTTAATGAGTGCATTGTTTTCAGAGATTCCTGAGGGTCCTCGCTGGAGCTACGGAGTTCGTGCTTTGTGCGACGCTTTCCGCACTGCGTAAAGAGACTCAGCCATATGGGATAAAACCTGGTGCAATGAAGTCGACCGTGTCAACTGTGAAGCGATTATTTTCATTCTGGTACTTCTTTTCTTTCCCAAGAGTTTTCTTTCCAGACAGACGCGGAGACGTGCTGGATAGAGATTGAGAGAGAGAGAGAGAGAGAGAGAGAGAGAGAGAGAGAGAGAGAGAGAGAGAGAGAGAGAGAGAGACAGAAAGAAAGAGAGAGAGAAAGAGAGAGAAAGAGAAAGAGAGAAATAAAGAGAAAGAGAGAAATAAAGAGAAAGAGAGAGAAAGAAAGAGAGAAAGAGAGACAGAAAGAGAGAAAGAGAGAGAGAGAAAGAGAGAGAAAGAAAGAGAAAGAAAGAGAGAGAGAGAGAAAGAAAAAGAGAGAGAAAGAAAGAGAGAGAGGGGAGAGAGGTAGGGGGGAGAGGGGGAGAGAGAGAGAAGGGAAGAGAGAGAGAGGGAGAGGGAGAGAGCGGAAAGAAAGAGAGAGAAAGAAAGAGAGAGAGAAAGAGAAAGAGAGAAAGAAAGAGAGACAGACAGATAGAGAGAGAAAGAAAGAGAGAGAGAGAAAGAAAGAGAGAGAAAGAGAGAGAGAGAGAGAGAGAGCGCGCGAAAGAAAGAAAGAGAGAGAGAGAGACGATGAGAATGCTCAGAAGACCTACCTCTACAGAGATTGTGTTCTTGAGCTCTTCTTCCCCTCTCCAAGCCCAGAAAGAAGCAGGGTGTACAAGGCTTCTACTGAAAGCCCACATCTGCAGTAAGGCCTATTAGGGTGGAAGAAAGTCACGATCCAGCAGCACAGCAAATACGGACTGGCTGAGACTAGGATCCGACTGGCGATGTTTCCTATACGAGTTTCGGTTATTTCACTGTTAACAGGTTTCAACCCAGAGTCGAGAGAACTGAGAATGTATACAGCCATCGCTATGTGAATTGGAGGTTTTAATACGCAAATGTACCAGCAGCACACTATCATGAAAAATATTACTAATACAATGCACGATAGATGGTTGATGGATGCAAGGATAGAATGATAGCAGACAGACAGGCAGGCAGGCAGGCAGGCAGGCTGGCAGGCAGGCAGGCTGGCAGGCAGACAGGAGGTAGTAGAAAGACAGACAAGCAGATAGGTGAGCAATATATATATATATATTTTTTAAAGTAATAAAAATAATGAACAATCAGTTTTTCAACCAAAAAAAAAATTAAAAAAATCATAAAACGTAAACAGGGCAGCCTGAAAATGAATTGCGAGGAACAAGCAAAAATGGGTAAAGTGTCTCACCTGGTGGTCTTGAGTCTGTGTATTGGGAATCTTCGGGCACTCCCAAGTACTGTTTCATCACTGTCACATCTGTGAAATACAAAGCATTCTCTACACTTGAAGAAAGAAAATGGCTTTTATTAAGGCCATTGTTTATCAGCATTCTAATGTTGCTTAGATTCTGGGTTTAATTATTTTGGCGTCTGTGAATTGGGCGTAGTGAACAGAGTTTCACAATCCCGACATATCCTGTTTCAAATTAGCTGCAGGCAATTTGAGAGCAGATCGCGTTGATCTGATTATCGTAATGTTAAGAGCGTCGGCCATCCAAAATGCAATAGTGAACTACTGAACGTAAAATCGCCTAGAATATGAAACGACCAATAAATGATGGAGTTGATTGCGGCGTCCTGTAAAAGGGCATATAACTAACTTCATAAGATAAGATGACAGAACGTTAATTAGGCATTATATATTCAACCCTTAATTGTTAAGAAATAATTCAGTTGCATCCTAAACGATTTTGAAATCACACATGAGGTCGCTGTTAATGAAATGATGGAGGGAGTACGCATGCAATTTGTTTGTTTTAATTTAGAGAGGGATGTTGAGAATATCCTGGACAGAAGAATGCACTGAACAATATCATTCACCAAACCTAAGACAAGACAAAAGAAATGCAAGTCATTTATCAAGAGAAAAGGCAACATAGAGAAATTTGTCTTATAAAAGAAAATGCCAAGCAAACGAACCAAACGAATACACATGTATTCCTTGTGGACAACTTTAGCTGCAATATACAACCAACCACGAGCAAGTCTAATAAAAATGAAGACATATGAATAACTAAGCCAAGCAAGAGGAAAGGAATTCTTCTACACGAGTTATGAGACGATTCGGAGAAAGCCACAAGAAGCCCAGTTCGCCGTCTCATCCACCTAGGGGCACCCCCAGAAGTGACACCTGGAATGCTGGAAATATATATGAATTGGAAAAGGCAGTTTCAGGATCCTCGCTGGTGCTACGGAGTTCGTGCATTGAGCTTAAATTCTCCAGACTCATGGTTGAGTTATGAGTAGAATGGACCACTTATGGGTTACACTTGTGTGCTGTGAAATTGATCCGTCGACTAAACTAAACTAACTAAACTGGAAAAGGCTGCACAGGTGGTAGAAGAAATAAAATATAGGAAAGCAATGGAGCGAGCGCCGGCTTCGTGGTTTAGAGGTTATGACTTTTCTCCGTAATCTCGTATACTCTCGTGGGTAACGTGATGACGGTGAGAATCAGCAGTGGTTCGAATCGCATCGGTAACTTACGGGATATGTGAGCCGGCCGCTCAGAAAGCAATGGGAAAACTACTTAGCGTAATCTTGCCAAGAAATCAACAATCAGCTAAAAGATGCTGGTGTTGACAGCGATGTCCTGTAAAGGATATGCAAAATAAAAAAAAATAAAAAAAATGGAGCGAGCTGCTGGAATATCACAAGACAGGCTTAGCGTGAGGGTTTGAGGCTCAAATAGGAGATGAAGGGCCGCAGAATGGCATGCAGAGACCTTGATGTTCTAGAGTGAGGTACGCTGATAGCCAAGTTTTGGCTTCATCTCGCCAGGTGGCATTCTGGAAACACACATTAGTTTAGCTAATGAAAGAAGGTTCGACTATGACCTCCGTGGTGATTCTCCTGCTTTTGTTGGCTTGAAATAACTTGTCTAGATCTGCTATGTTGTCTCTTGTATGAACGTCACTGTCTATTTTAGTGAACTCAGTGGTCTGTAAAGTTTATCTTCCACTTTTGATTTAGGTCAGAAGGTTAGCCTAGATATGTCGTATTCGAGGCAGTCTTGGACTATGTGATCTTCTGTCTGCGGCGCCATCACATGTTCATTTGGCTAATTCGCCAAGAGAATAAAATTAATATAGCAGATATATTTCTCTCTACAAATGTTTTCCAATAACAGCTAGAGAGTAACAAGACTAACAGTGCACCATTCTACAAGTCTTTCTATTACAGTAAGCCAATAGTACAACGAGTACTTACTTGCTACCAACAAACTATAGTTGACCCACTTCTCGCCATACTGGTTAGACAAGTGACAACTGTACACCCCAGAATCTGCGGCTTCTGCTGTATCTATTATCAAAGATTTGGCCCGGATTTTTATTCTGAAAACAAAATTGTATATCATCACTTTTATTGGATGGTCAAGCACTACATGCGGTGCCTTTTACTCTTTTGTCGCTACATTCACCGGTGCCAAGCAAAATACAATACTATAGTAAATTGCGACGTTAGCTGAAAACTATGTGGAAGACTGAGGATTACATCTAATTCTGGTGCGTTAGCGTTCTGATCGGCGTCCCGGCCTTGAATAGGTCTTGCATCTATCCAAGGGAGGCTAGTACAGAAGAACCATATCCACGAAAACTGTTCCAGAGCTCACCTTGCCTTCTACAAGCTTAAAAACCAGCGGGGTGTGTAGACCGGTACTGAAACTCCCCATCTGCAGTGAGGCGTGATGATTGTCGGAACGTCAGATTGTGGGTTCCGTCTGTGAACAGACAGCACCACGACGAGATGCTCCAAGATCTTAGTTACTCTAAAACTTGATTTTGCGACCCTTATAGCAGTAATTTCAAAGCCGCCCCCTCCTTTCCATTTAACAAACAAGAAATGAAGTTACTCCGTGGAATCTGACATTCAAATGGATGTGGCTGTTCATTTCAAAGCTGCTGACATGTCTCTCTCTCTTAGAAGCAAAGTGCCGTGCCAAAGTATGCTCGGGAACGCATAGAGCAATTCTGAACTATTGGAGATGGATGCAGTAGCGGTTCCCTAACATTTGGAAGTACATGACACTTGAAGGGGACGTGGTCGATGGTGAGAACACTGTCATCACGGGGGTGCATACTGAGGATAGATAAGGTTTAGGTGGCTATTGATTATAGCATTCCTGTTCGAAACTCGACTTTTAAGACACTGCATGGGCTCCAAAGATTACCTTTCAGGCGTGATCGTTGGAATTTCTCAAATAACACGTGAATTTCACATAATAGGCACCGCAGAAATTAAGTCTGTGTGCAGGAGTTGACCAAATGAACTTCTTGAACTTCGTTTACCCCTGAGCAAACAGATTATTCATGCTACTGTTATGTTTTACCCAGCAACTCCCATTAAAAGCGTATTACATTGGATATGCCTATAAATAATGTGCCACAGTCGTTACCGTCCTCCCTGGCGCAGGAGTTAACATCTTACGGGATATGTGAGCCGGTCGCACAAAAATCAATGGCAAACTACTTAACGTAAAACTTGCCTAGTACATCAACAGTGGCTGAAAATGCTGGTGTTGACTGCAACGTCCCGTAATGGATATGCAACAGTATATATATATATATATATATATATATATATATATATATATATATATATATATATATATATATATATATATATATATATATATACTAGCAGACCCGGCCCGGCTTCGCCCAGGCCCTGGAAGGGATCTATCTATCTATCAGTCTGTCTGTCTGCTTGTTTGTCTGTCTGTCTGTCTGTCTGGCTGACCCGGCCCGGCTTCACCCAGTCCCTGGTGGGGAGCATCTCATTTAATTCATATAAGTAGTCATATAAGCTCTCCTGTTCCCGACTATCTGTCTGTCTCTCTATCTGTCTGACCCGGCCCGGCTTCACCCAGTCCCTGGTGGGGAGCATCTCATTTAATTCATATACGTAGTCATATAAGCTCTCCCGTTCCCGACTATCTGTTTGTCTGTCTATCTGTCTGTCTGTCTGTCCCGGCCCGGCTTCACCCAGTCCCTGGTGGGGAGCATCTCATTTAATTCATATACGTAGTCATATAAGCTCTCCCGTTCCCGACTGTGTGTCTATCTGTCTGTCTGTCTGACCCGGCCCGGCTTCACCCAGTCCCTGGTGGGGAGCATATAAGTAGTCAAATAAGCTTCCGTTCCCGACTATCTGTCTGTCTGTCTATCTATCTGACCCGGCGTGGTTTCACCCAGCTCCTGGAGCACAGTAACTTAAATCATCATCATCATCATCATCATCATCATCATCATCATCATCATCATCATCATCATCAAGTAATGTGTAGGCAATTGCACATGCCATAAATGTAATATTATCGCATATGTGTATATTAATGCATTTGTTGTATTCGAAATTTTAAAGGAAAACATGAATTTAAAAAAAAAAAATGTTTTACAGGCCAATAATCTGACAATTATTTATTATTTATTATTTATTATTATTATTACTTATTATTATTAATACGTTTATTACTACTGCTACCATTATTATTAATTTTCCCATTATTATATTTGAATGTGCAACATGAAATATATTGTGGATGTGTACCTGTGTCGCTGGCAGTAACATATATATGCGTCTGGGTATGGATGCAGGTGTGTGTGTGTTGCATGTATTTGCACGCGCATGTGTACGAGTGTGTGTTTGTGTGTGTGTGTGCGCGTTTACATGCACTATGCCTTAAATGTCATAATATAACTGTATATATGTATGTATTTGCTTTGTTCACACATGTGACACCTAACACTAACAAACGGCAACGCTCTGTAATATACACAAACAAAAGAAACACACATTACGCCTTGTAAATATACATTGATTTGTATGAAATAAACGTTTAAAAAAAAAAAAAAAGTAACTTAAAAGAATGTCCTTCCACACACCATTCATTATTTTTAATGAAAACTTTTTAATCACCGACATGACAGTTGATAAGTTCTTTAAGCAGAAAAAGATGGGTTACAATGTTATGCATTATGCATTATTTTTATGAAAACTTTGAAAATGCCTTAAAGATTATATCATTATTTATTATAACTTATATGCCTGAAAATAACTATAGACAAAGAGTTTAACAATAGTGCAAGTAAGTCCAACAATATGACTATAAAGTATATAGAAATGTTATTAAAAGTTATGCCCCTTGAAATAACTTTTCTAGAGTGAAGTCCCCCTGCTATATAGAAATTATATAATGAAAATGGAAAAGTAAATGTTATTAAATAAGTAGAAGATTTTACACTAAGAAACTATTATAGTCGGTTGCACAGGAATGAAAGGAAGACGTGTAGAAAATTTCATCTCAATCGGATGTACCGTTATCGAATGCATCCAATACATAGCTGACCACAAACACACAAAGCCACATACACTCTGTTATATATATATATATATATATATATATATATATATATATATATATATATATATATATATATATATATATATATATATATATACTATTTGCTGTTTAGTTAGTTAGTAACATAGTATATGCTGTTTATAATGGATAATATCGATATTGTACTTAATGTTTTTGAAGAAAATTAGTAAGAGGGTAAGTTAATAAGTAAGTCACAAATGGCTTTAGAAAAATAACTGCACATGATAACAACTTGAAACAAGTTTATTTTTATACATACAATGTCCCTTTATTTCTCAACATAATTTCCACCAACATTGATGCACTTATCCCATCGTTTTATCACTCCTCCCAAACCTACTGTATAGAACTGCGTGCTTTGTTTTCATTTATCGGCCATCCCACAGAACTTTCTTTTTACACAGTACAAACTATATTACTAACTTTATTTACAGACAATATACACTATAGTTTTTTTTTTTTTTTTTCTTTTTTTTTTTCGCGTTTCCATCCTGTTTCAGGGTATTGCGGTCAACATCAGCATCTTTCAGCTGTATGTTGATTCCTAGGCTAGATTACGCTCATCAGCACGCCACGACTTTTTGAGCGACCGGCTCCATACTCTCATAAGTCACTGGCTCGACTCGAACCGCTTCCAATTCTCGTGTGCTCACGTCAACCACGAGAGTATTCGGGGTTACGGAGAAAGCTGCTAACTCCTCGACCAGGGAGACCGGCATACACTATAGTATTAACGTTTTTTAAATACACAGTATATACCAACTTCTTTTATAGAAACTATATTAGCAACTTTGTTTCAAAATAGTATATACTAATTACTATATTATCAACTTTAAAGATGTAATTAAAATGTCGATGGCAAGGAGGGCATGTAAGGAAACACACAATCCTAACATCTATAAACATACAATTTGCTCAGTGAAAGCAATCCTTTGTATGCGCATATAGCTAGTTGCATTATCATCATCAAGTGCCCTGCCAGCTGGCGTGGGCGTTCATGGCTCTCCACAGATCTCGGTCTTTAGTTTTCTGGATCAACTCTGCTGATGATATTCCTCCATGCCACCGTCTCAATCCATCCAGCATCATTTCTCTTGGTCTGCCTCTGCCTCTGTGTGTCTGGTTTTGTGATGTGTGTTTTGCTGGGTGTTTGCAGGTGTGCGGGTGGGTGGTGGAGAATATGCGGGTGGGTAAGTGTGTGTCGGTTATGGGGTGGGTGGGGGATGTGTGTGTGGGTGTGGAAATGTGTGTGGGTGGGGGATCAGTGGGTGGGTGGTGGCATGTATGTTTGCCTGGGTCTGTGTGCGTGCGTGGAGGTATGTGTGGGTGGGTAGGGGAGGTGTGGTGGGTGGGGAATGTGTGGGTGGCTGCGGGATGTGTGGGTGGATGGGGGAATGTGTCTCACAACATTGCAATATGCACTGTCTATGTTTACAACTTTCATTTGACAATGTTCTCCCCCCCCCCCCCCCCCCCCCCCCCCCCCCCCCCCCCCACACGTGAATGTTTCATGCGTAATATGCATTGGTTATGCTTACAAAATCCATTTGACAATGTTTTTTTTGTCTCCCTATGTAAATGTAACATACACATTTGATGAATGAAAGATGAGTGATTGAAAGGGCCGAATCCCCGGGAAGGTTAACCCGGTCAACAAATGCCCGCAGAAGTCGGATGTGTCGGCCTAACGGCGCAAGAACGCAGCTCTGCTGTAAACAGGCACAACGCAATCACATCCGGAAAAAAAACTCCGGATGAACGAAGAAGAAGAAGAAGAAGAAAGGGCCGAATGTAAGACGGGCCTGCGTGCCCAATTTTTTACCCTTTTAAAATAAAGTTCGTTCGTTCGTTCATTCGTTCGTTCGTTCGTTCTCTTCCCCTCGATCTTTCTCGTTGTCACGATGTTATCCAATGCCTCTCTTCTCATTACATGACCAAAGAAAGCTGTCTGTCTCTTTCTTATTGCTGTAAATAATGTTCTAGTTTCATTAGCCTGTTTCAGGCAGTCGTTGTTAGTTACTCTGGCAGTCCAAGGAATTCGCAACATTCGTCTCAGGAACCACATCCTTGTTGCTTCTCATTTCTTATTAATTTGTTCATTTACATTCCAAGACTCACTGCCATACAGCAAAACTGGTTCTACATAGCATTTCAGCACTCTCTTTCTTACATTCATTGATAGTGACTTATTGCATAAGATACTCTTCATTTTCTTAAATGCAGCTTTTGCTTGCCCTATTCTGCTCTTAACCTCTGTTGTACATCTTCCATCTGATGTTATAAATACCCCTAGGTATTTAAAATTATCCATTTGGTTAAGAATGTTTCCTTCTATTTCTATGTTAAATTTTGGTGTCACCATTTTCTTTGATATCACCATTGTTACTGTTTTCTTGATATTCAAGGAGAGTCCTTTCCTTGCACTCTCTGTTACTACAATGTCCAACAATTGTTGTATGTCTGTTGAATTATCCGCCACCAATACTGTGTCATATGCATAGCGTATATTGTTTACTAGCTGACCCGGCCCGGCTTCGCCCAGACTCTGGTGGGGAGCATCTCATTTAATTCATATAAGTAGTCATATAAGTTCTCGTTCCCGTTACCGACTATCTGTCTGTCTGTCTGTCTGTCTGTCTGTCTGTCTGTATGTCTGTCTGTCTGTCTGTCTGTCTGTCTGTCTTATAAGTTCCCGTTCATATAAGTCATATAAGTTCCCGTTCCGACTATCTATCTGTCTGTCTGTCTGTCTGTTTGTCTATCTATCTATCTCTGTCTGTCTGTCTGTCTGTCTAATAGACCCATCCCTCTGTCTCTCCCTCCGTCTCTCCCTCCCTCCCTCCCTGTCTGTCTGTCTGTCTGTCTGTCTGCCTACCCGTCCCTCCGTCTCTCCCTCCGTCTCTCCATCCCTCCCTCCCTCCCTGTCTGTCTGTCTGTGTCTGTCTGTCTGTCTGTCTGTCTGTCGGTGTCTGTCTGTCTGTCTGTTTGTCTATCTATCTATCTCTGTCTGTCTGTCTGTCTGTCTAATAGACCCATCCCTCTGTCTCTCCCTCCGTCTATCCCTCCCTCCCTCCCTGTCTGTCTGTCTGTCTGTCTGTCTGTCTGTCTGTCTGTGTCTGTCTGTCTGTCTGTTTGTCTATCTATCTATCTCTGTCTGTCTGTCTGTCTAATAGACCCATCCCTCCGTCTATCCCTCCCTCCCTCCCTGTCTTTTTGTCTATCTATCTATCTATCTATCTATCTATCTATCTATCTATCTATCTATCTATCTATCTATCTATCTATCTATCTATCTATCTATCTATCTGTCTGTCTGTCTGTCTGTCTGTCTGTCTGTCTGTCTGTCTGTCTGTCTGTCTGTCTGTCTGTCTACCTATCTGTCTGTCTGACCCGGCCCAGCCCATGGTGGAGAGCATCTCATTTAAATTATATAAGTAGTCATATAAGATCCCGTTCCCGACTATCTGTCTGACTGTCTGTCTGTCTTGGGTAAATGTAGGAGGGAGGAGGAAGAGGGAGGTGGAGGAGGGAAGAGGAGGGAGGAGGAGGGAGGAGACAGGAGGAGTAGGGAGGAATAGGAGGGAGGAGGAGGGATTAGGAGGAGGAGGGAGGAGTAGGGTGGAGGAGGAGGCGAGGAGGAGGGAGGAGGAAGAGGGAGGAGGAGGGAGAAGGAGGGAGGAGGAGAACGCAGGAGGAGAAGGGAGCAGGAGGAGGAGGAGGGAGGAGGTGGGAGAGGGAGGAGGAGGGAGGAGGAGGAGAGAGTAGGAGGAGGGAGGAGGCGGAGGGAGAAGGAAGAGGGAGGAGGAAGAGGGAGAAGGAGGAGGGAGAAGGAGGAGAAGGAGGGGGAGGAGGAGGGAAGAGGAGGAGGGGAGGAGGAGTAGGGAGGAGGAGGAATGTGAAGGGAGGAAGAGGGAGGAGGTAGAGGGAGGAGGAGGAGGAGGGAGGCGGAGAGAGGAGGAGGGAGGAGGAGGAAGAGGGAGGAGGAGGAATGTGGAGGGAGGAGGAGGGAGGAGGTAGAGGGAGGAGGAGGAGGGAGGAGGAGGAGTGAGGAGGAGGAGAGAGGAGGAGGAGAGGGAGGAGGAGGAAGGAGGAGGGGAGGAGGGAGGAGGAGGAGGAGGGAGGAAGAAGGAGGATGAGGGAGAAGGAGGGATGAGGAGGAGGAGGGAGGAGGAGGGGAGGAGGAGGTAGAGGGAGGAGGGGAAGAGGAAGAGGGTAGGAGGAGGAGGGGAGAGGAAGAGGGAGAAGGAAGAGGGAGAAGGAGGAGGGAGAGGGAGGAGAAGGAAGAGGGAGGAGGAAGAGAGAGAAGGAGGAGGGAGAAGGAGGAGAAGGAAGAGGGAGGAGGAAGAGGGAGAAGGAGGAGGGAGAAGGAGGAGAAGGAGGGGGAGGATGAGGAGGGAAGAGGAGGAGGGGAGGAGGAGGAGGAGGAATGTGAAGGGAGGAGGAGGGAGGAGGTAGAGGGAAGAGGAGGAGGAGGGAGGCGGAGAGAGGAGGAGGGAGGAGGAGGAAGAGGGAGGAGGAGGAATGTGAAGGGAGGAGGGGGGAGGAGGTAGAGGGAGGAGGAGGGAGGAGGAGGAGGTAGAGGGAGGAGGAGGGAGGAGGAGGAGGGAGGAGGAGGAGGGAGGAGGCGGAGAGGGAGGAGGAGGAAGGAGGAGGAATGAGGAGGGAGGAAGAAGGAGGAGGAGGGAGGAGGAGTGATGAGGAGGAGGGAGGAGGAGGAGGGAGGAGGAGGGAGAAGGAGGGAGGAGGAGGAAGAGGGAGGAGGAGGAATGTGAAGGGAGGAGGAGGGAGGAGGTAGAATGAGGAGGAGGAGGGAGGAGGAGGAGTGAGGAGGAGGAGAGGGAGGAGGAGGAAGGAGGAGGGGAGGAGGGAGGAGGAGGAGGGAGGAAGAAGGAGGAGGAGGGAGAAGGAGGGATGAGGAGGAGGAGGGAGGAGGAGGAAGAGGGAGGAGGAGGAATGTGAAGGGAGGAGGAGGTAGAGGGAGGAGGAGGGAGGAGGAGAAGGGACGAGGAGGGATGAGGAGGAGGGAGGAGGAGGGATGAGGAGGAGGGAGGAGGAGGAAGAGGGAGGAGGAGGAATGTGAAGGGAGGAGGAGGGAGGAGGTAGAGGGAGGAGGAGGAGGGAGGAGGAGGAGTGAGGAGGAGGAAGGAGGAGGGGGAGGAGGGAGGAGGAGGAGGAGGGAGAAGAAGGAAGGAGGAGGAGGAAGGAGGGAGAGGAAGGAGGGAGAATGAGGAGGGGAGGAAGGAAAGAGAGATGGAAGGGGAGGAGGAGGGAGGAGGAAAGAGGTAGGGGGAGGAGGAGGTAGAGGGAGGAGGAGGAGGAGGTAGAGGGAGGAGGAGGAGGAAGGAAAGGGAGGAGGAAGAGGAGGAGAAGGGAGGAGGAGGGTGGAGGGAGGAGGAGGAGGGAGGAGGTAGGAGGAGGAAGAGGGAAGAGGGAGAAGAAGGGAGAAGGAGGAGGGAGGATGATGAGGGAGAAGGAGGCAGGAGGAGGGAGGCAGGAGGAGGAGGGATGAGGAGGGAGAGGGAGGAGGAGGGAAGATGAGGGAGGAGGGGGGAGGAGGCGGAGGGAGTAGGAGGGAGGAGGATGGAGGAGAAGGGGAGAGGAAGAGGGAGAAGGAAGAGGGAGAAGGAGGAGGTAGGAGGGAGAGGGATGAGAGGGAGGAGGAAGAGGAGAAGGGTGGAGGGAGGAGGTAGAGGGAGGAGAAGAGAGGGGGAGAGAGTTCGCCATTCCGAATTCATACTCGTCTAGTTCTTCCCTTCTACACGACTGTAGATAACTTCCTTACACATAAAAAGATGAATTGTTATTGATATTGCCGTGGCATGGAGGAATATCAGCAGCAGAGTTGATTAAAAAAAACAAAGACTGAGATCTACAGAGAGCCATGAACGCCTACGCCAGCCGGCACGGCACTTGATGATGATGATTGCCGTGTGACGATTCTGTGTAGTCACGTCATTTTCTTCCCTTTCCCTAGCGTTTTGGTTCGTGGATTCTTTCATCATCATCATCATATATTTACGTACGTATTTTGGGAGGGGGAGGAGGGAGGAGGAGGAAGAAGAAAAAAAACTATGACAGTTGACAGCTCTGGAATGAAAGGAAGGCGTGTAGAAAATTTCATCTCAATCGGATGGGCCGTTCGCGAACAAATAAAGGACATACATATTTACATACATACATATATACATACACATATACATACACTTTGTTTTATAGATATAGATAGATATTATATCCTCCGATTAGTATTCCTGGCTTCTCTTTGATCTCTCTCATTATTACTTCGCTATATAGGGAGAAGAGATCTGGTGACAAAACACCCCTGTCGTACTCATAGCTTTATCTGTTCGTAACTCCCCTCTTTATTTCCCATTTTAATTACTGCTACATGGTTCCAGTAAATATTCTTTATTATTCTTAAATCTTCCCCATCAATGTTGATATCTTCCAACATTTTAATCAGTTCATCATGTTTTACTTTATCAAATGCCTTAGTATTATTTATGAAGCGCAAATATATGTATCTCTGTTTCTCTATTGACCTTTCAATTAGTGTCCGTAATGTAAAAATTGCACTATATATAAGTTGCATTATATGGCTCTAAAATATGGACAATGCATAAATGTGGTGAGAAATGTATTAAACACGTGAAACGTGGTGTTATCAAGACATGACAAGAGTTAGCTGGACTGAAAAACTGACAGATAAACAAGTTCTGGAACATTCACTAAGAAAACTTATTAAAGTGGATCAAAATGCGAAGTTTTCCAGGGTTGAAGAATCACCAAAGAGTATCTCATCATCTCATCTCATCTCATCATGTTCCTCTTCTATCTTGCGGCGTCGTGGTGAAGTATAAACTTCGCGAGAGTGCCCGATTATAGAGCAAAATACTGTAGGACAGAGGACTGGATTTAAAATTAAAAACTTATAACAGACGCATTCTTATTCTGCCCTTCATCCTCATTAGGCGCACAGTCCCTCAACCAAACCAAGCAAGTCTGTCCAAACTTTTGCTATCCCCTGCAGCTTCTACCATGCCTTCCAAGTATTTTTATCTCTGTTTGTCGTTCTCTTCTCTGTGTGTTTGTAGGTCTCGTAATTTCATTTGACTTGTGGGTTCCAGCCACAGACATGTACAGACAGTTAGTTAGTTAGTTAGTCGCGGTTCCAACTTCACGGCAATGGTTGGTCCCCATTATCCTCCGTTTCTGTGCCAGTGAATATCATACAAAATGCTCCTCATTACCCAATGTGAAAAGTGGAAAAGACAGGAGTCTCGTCAAGCCAACAGCCCGCACATGCATATTATGCATAGTGCCGCTGCCAGAATGCCAACAGAAAAGTCCTCCACGAAAAATACAGTTCATCATCGATGGAATCGGAAGTCACCAGAAAGACTTCATTGACCCGTGTGTTATCCCATATGGCTCGGTCTCTTTCCGCAGGGCGACCCACCGAAAGCGCCGTACAAAGCACGAACTCCGTAGCTCCAGTGACGACTAAATCTCCTGAAAAATGCATGCACAGATACATTGGCGTAGACATACGTGGACTTAAGGTAAGTGACACGAGACAAGCAACTTTCCAATGGAATTATAAATCTTCACGATCAGCCTAGTGGCTGTATTACTCTGATAATGATGAAATTAACAGGCAACGCGTTTTAAAGTTATATTGCCTAAATACCACAAAAATAATTTTCTAGGGCATCCCTCCCCACTTTCAATATTGTTAACACTACATTAAGGCAATATTCTAATGCGTTTAAACTTTAAACGATTCGTAGTAAATATTAATTATCGTTCTTGTAACAACATTCATGGGAGTTATGGTTCTTGTTACCTGGGATGCTCATGGATGCCGAGGCAGGTATTGTTCTGATACCAAATTATGTGCGGCCTCGGATTTCCGTAGCCTTTACATGGAATCTTAACGTTTTCTCCGATCAGGGCCACCACCTGGGTCTCGGGAGGGTCTTTAAAATAAGGAGCTGAGGACGAAATAAACATAAGCCATGTTAAAAGTGTCAAGGATCGTTATTTGTGGCAGCTTTTAATGAATATACGAGTAAGTAATTACACGGAATCAAGACATACAACAAGGAACTGTTTAACGATGAAAGAAGGTCATCTGAAGTTGTGTTTTATACCTACGTGAACTGTGATTGTTTCTAGGGCGAACCTTGGGCCTCGTCTACGTCGGATTCGAAGCATTAATCCGACGCGAACAAGGCCCAAGATGTGTAGCGGAATACGATCAGCGTTGCCAGTAGTGGGTTGTGTTCAATCTTCAAAAACGACTAAATAAATCAGTGATTGATTCATTTGAATTGAATCATTGACGGGTTATATGTGGTTATGACTCATCACCATCATGTGTTGCTTATCTTTTGCAGGACGTCGTCATCAACCCCAAATCCAGCTTGATTTTCTAGACAAGTTTACGTTCAGTAGATTGCCATTGCTTTCTGACCGGGAAGTCAAAAGCTGAAGTCTAACTGACCCGTGTAGGGAATTACCCCACTACCCCGCCATCAACGCACCGGAAATGAAAGGCACCGGAAGTTCAGACACAAGCGCTTTAAGCCCCGCAGACTGCCGATTACATCTACTAATATGCTTGTCTGAGATCATCGTTGTATCTACTAATATCTGAACATGAGGTCCTGTTTTTATCTACTAATAACCGTAACCATGATCATTATTTGATCAACTATTAACCTTACTTTGATCCCTGGCTTACACTAATACCCGTGTATTGAAATATAGTAAATATTTGTATTTTGAATACGTCATCTACCTGCTGAGAGTGATAAGGTGCTATTTAGAACATGTGCTGTATGGCTGTGAATCTTGGAATGTAAATGAACAAATTAGGAAGAGATTGGAAGCAACAGAGATGTGGTTCCTGAGACGAATGTTGCGAATTCCTTGGACTGCCAAAGTAACTAACAACGAATGCATGAAAGAGGCTAATATACAACAATGAGAAAGAGGCAAACAACTTTTTTTTGGGTCATGTGATGAGAAGAGAGGCATTGGAGAACATCGTGACAACTGGAAAGGTCGAGGGGGAGAGAGGCAGAGGCAAACCAAGAGAAATGATGCTGAATGGATTGCGACGGTGGCATGGAGGAATATCAACGGTAGAGTTGATCCAGAAAACCAAAGACGAGATCTGTGGGGAGTTATGAACACCTACGCCAGTCGGCATGACACTTGATGATGATGAATTTACCTGCTAATGTTTATTACTTTGATATTTAATTGATCTACGTTTATAGGAAAATTTCAATAGTAATTCATCAGTAATTCTATAGAAGAGCATTCTGGGCCCGCCACTACGTGGACAAGTTACGACCACACCGAGACTTTCCTCGGGAGAACCAACTCCAGAAAACGCCGAAAGGCTGCTGCACTTCAGAACTGCGGTATCTTGAGTGCAGTGTTAGGATAAGAACATGGCGGGACGACTCAGTATGTTTGTTTCCCAGCCGAAATATATCAGCTACAAAATGATGGACATGAGACATCATTCTGTTAACTTAGAATTGTAAAGTAAATAGGAGGAGGATTAAGGGCATAGTAACCTAATTAGGGGCCGGCTTCGTGGCTTAGAGGTTATGAATTTTCTCTGTAATCTCGTATCTCTCGTCGATAACGTGATGACGGTGAGAATCAGCAGTAGTTCGAATCGCATCGGTAACTTACGGGGTATGTGAGCCGGCCGCTCAGAAAGCAATGGTAATCTTGCCGAGAAATCAACATACAGCTGAAAGATGCTGATGTTGACAGCGATTTCCTATGCAACCTAATTAGGAGGAGGAGGAGGGGGAGAAGAAGAAGACGACTTTTCCGAATGTATTCTTTCAGGAAATACTATACAGGTATTAAACTGAGGCAACATGATCTACAATGTAACGTCTTTTCTTGATGGATTTGGATTCAGCGATATGGTAAGCAGAAAAGATTAGTGTTCTCAATACTTCATCTGTTGTGACTGACTGTTGTTTGTCCATCAAGAATGATGACGACCATTCATTTCATCCAGTGGGGTTGAAGGTATGGAGCCGTGAGTTCTAAGATGGCTGATAAGGCCTATTTTGGCTCGAAATGTTCTTTGACAATGTGGACAAAGAATGCTTGACGTTTCTGGAGGAGGATTTTCTGCAGTGGTTTTTCTGTTCTGTCTTTTCTTCACAGCTCTTGCAGTCCTGGTTGCCTCACAAGTGACTGCACCCTTGCGTAATGATGCACGCCACGAATTTCGGTCTCTGGCTGCAGTCTCCAAGGTGTCATGATGAATTTCAATAGCATTCAGTGAGATGTTCATAAGAGACAGAGCAGAGGGTGCAATAGCAGAGTTGATAGAGAACTACGCTATTAACGTTACGAGCACAAATGGACGCGGGTTCGTCGTCTGCGAAAGTAAGGGAGAGATTGGTCACCTATTCTTCCCTGCATTCAGGCCTACACCATGTGATGGCGCTATCACACATCAGACCCCTAGGAAGAAACTACTTCGGGACAAGAGATAGAGCATGTTATCTTGGTAGCTGCCTTCGCTATTTCACCATTGCGTTTTCTGAAAGTGATCATTTTCAACTTTTTCATCCCGCCTGAACTCCCGGAAGTTGGTTGTTTTATACAAGAAAAAGAGTGTTGAGATGCTACATAGAACCTGTACTTTTGTATGGATGTGAAACTTGGACAATGAGCAGTCAGGCTGAAAAACATCTGATGGCTGTAGAGATGTGGTTTCTTAGGAAAATGCAAAGAATACCATGGACAGCCAGAAAGACCAATGAACAAGTCCTTCAAGAAACAAATAAAGATCGTAAACTGATTAGAGACATTAGACGTAGACAGTCACAATTTTTTGGGCATGTTATAAGAAGAAATGATTTGGAGAACTTGGTGACAACTGGTAAGATCGAGGGGAACAGACCAAGGGGAAGACATAGAAGCAAGTACCTGGATGGCTTGGTCTTGTGGCATGGTCGAGACAGAAACACGGAGCTGATCCACGACTTTGGTGATCGAGTGATATGACAGAACATGTCCGCCCACGCTTACCGGCATGGCACATGATGAATGGATGGATGTATCGGAGACTACGTCCACTCTGTCTACGGGGATTTTCTCACAGCATTGATCTCTCTGGCCGAAATGTTGGCGTGTGTACATATAAAACATCATTCTCTACAGAAAGATAATACTGAATACTCATATTAACATATCTTCTTTATCTATCGGACAACAAACCAACTCTGTCTTTGGAGATTTTCTTCCACATTTTCTGCTAGTTTCCATATTTATTATCTTCTTTATCATTGGCTAATTATTCCCCCGTGTACCCAGAGAGAGCGAATGAGATGGTCATCATATACCCACTGATGGTTCCTATAAGGGAATGTACCCAGAGCTAGGTGGTCAGTAAACAAGAACCCGCTTCGATGTAGATGTGAACCCCAGGCTACCAGACCGACAGGCGAATGTGCTCATCACCGCGCCATCGCGCTCCCTATTTGTATTGCCGTATAGTGTCAGCCCTATATTTTTATATACTAATAGACACTCGGTGGATATTTTCAATGTCATCCGGTGGCCTTTAGGCCTCTCATCCATTGACTTCTGTTTACACATCCCTCAGCCACCGATCCCTGTTTACACTTTTCCTATCCATCGATCTATTTACACTTCTCTCATCCACCGACTCCAATTTACCATCTCTCATCCACCTACCTGTTTACGCATTCTTCATCACTCTACTGATGTTTATTTACACACTTCTCATTCACCTACTCCTATTTACACACTTCTCATTCACCTACTCCTATTTACACACTTCTCATTCACCTACTCCTATTTACACACTTCTCATTCACCTACTCCTATTTACACACTTCTCATTCACCTACTCCTATTTACACACTTCTCATTCACCTACTCCTATTTACACACTTCTCATTCACCTACTCCTATTTACACACTTCTCATTCACCTACTCCTATTTACACACTTCTCATTCACCTACTCCTATTTACACACCTCTCATCCAATTACCTATATCTCTGCCTCATCCATCGACACCTGTCTTTCTTATACACCTCCCACCCCAAGTAATTTCCAGGTATGGCTTAAAATCGATTTATAGAACTGAAGACTCTACTACATTACAATACACATATTGCCAAACGTGACGTGTTATACATACTAGAATGCACCAGACGCCATATAATTTTAGTCTTGGTGTACGGAAGCTTGGTAAATATGTGGTGAAGAAGAGAGAGAGAGAGAGAGAGAGAACAGAATGTGAGAGAGAGAAAGGGTGAGAGGGGGAGAAAGGCAGATATATAAGACAGCAAGATAAGGAGAGACAGGGTGACAAACGAGACACGTAGAGACAGGGTGACAGTGTGTTACAGACAATGAGATAGAGAGCAATCGAGAGAGACAGTGGAGGAAGACAGGGAGAGAATGAAGAGGCAGAGACAGTGTGGCAGAGACATCGAGAGATACAATAGAAACAGAAGGAGAAAGAGAAATATGGGCATGGGGGGGGGGGGGGAAACAGTGAATGGAAGAGAGAGAGAGAGAGAGAGAGAGAGAGAGAGAGAGAGAGAGAGAGAGAGAGAGAGAGGGAGGGAGAGACAGAGGGGAAGGGAGAGAGAGAGAGAAGTGCCATAATTGAGTTTATAGAAAAACAGATCATGGCATTGTTTGGAGAAAGTGCGGTCTGTACGAGGAGACCGTGCAAAGTGACCCGCCACGAGCGTGGTCAGAAGAGCATGAACAGCACTTGGAACGCTTTGTGGACAGGACAGGAAAAAATGTCACCTTCAATCAGTCGGGCTTGAGCCATGGTCAGTCTGGGCCTGGTTGTTTGTTCAAGTAGCATGGCCAAAAACTGCGCTGCCACGAGTGCTTAGAAATGTAGTGTATATTCGTGTAACATTGTGGTATGATTGTAAGGGTAACTGACAATGTACATCGTAATGTTTCGAGGAATAGAATGTGAAAACAAATGCGTTAGTGCTGTGTTATTCAAGACACGTTGAGTTTGTTCTAATAGTTAGTTATCATGAACTGTGCAGAATGGAAGAGCGACGAATTAGTAGTTTGTGGCTCTAACGGTGACAAAGCTTTAAAAGTATATTTTATTAGAATAACGAAGACACAAACAATTGATTGTACGATTTATTGCCTAAAGTAAAAATAACTAGATTTATGCTTAAAGATGAAATATACACATGTTCAGTTGTCTACTGCGTTAATTTTAAACTGACTAACATGTCTTTCTGTTTGCACAAAACTGGCTTGAGTAGATTAATCATTATTGCTCATTTCAATCATTTAACAAGCGAGTATTTTGTGTGTTAAACAACACACGAAAGGCACAGTCTCTATCAATCACATGGCCCCCTTCCAGCATATGCCTAGCAATTGATGAAGCGGGAAGCTTCCGGTGTGTCGGCCCCACTAGGCTGCCATCGCCTGTGTGTAGTATCCTTGTCGATCCATTGCGGTATATGTTCAGCAACTCTTTTGTTCAACTGCCGCTCTGTTCTGCCGATGTATGTAGACTGGCACCTACATGTGGGTTGGTAAATACAGTTGCCTTTGGGGTACGGAGGAACAGGCTCTTTTACTGCTGGGGTGGGGAAAGTTGTGGTTCTGTACCTAATGACTGGAGTTGCTGCACAGAATGGTCGGCCTACTGTTGTAATGAGTCGGTCTTGTGGACGTTGCAAGTCTTGTGCAAACAGAAAGACATGTTAGTCAGTTTAAAATTACCGTTGTAGACAATTGACATTACTGTGCGAACATGTGTATATTTCAGCTTGAAGGATTTATCTAATTATTTCACTTTATGTTGTGTGAATTCTGCAGTATGTACTTGACGAGATGCAGCGAAATATGCGGCGATAAATCGTGCAATCTATTGTTTGTGTCTTAGTGACCCTTCAAGAGGCATCTGATTTTTGCTATTATTTAAGCCTGACATCCGTTGCAGTACTAGAATAGCCGGATAACGATTCATAATACCATAGTCGGCCATTGAAAAAAAAACACCTCTAGTCACCCACTTATACAACCAGGCCCTCTTCATAGGCAGGAAGTGCGACCTACTTGCTGCGATAGCAAGTATATAAGGATATTGTCATGTACTTTGTGTAAAAGCTCTCCTCTTTGTTTTACAACCCGGATGTTATTTAAAATCTCACCCATGACTCACCTTGCCCACAACCCTCTTTTTTAAAGTTAACTAGTCGCATCAGGGCATAAGACCACCACCCTACCCCCACTTCCATGAACAAGTAGAAGCCTAAAATATTCTTAGCTCACCACCATCACCCGAGGCTTCCACACACCTCTCCTGGGGCACTAGGCGAACAGATAAACTGAGGCTTAGCCAACTATAGGGGGGGGCGGGGCTAAGTGGTCTCGTGGTATGGTGTCGACCTCGAGTGCTGGAGGTCCCGGGTTCAAGCCCCGGTGAGGACCAGGATTTTTTTCACGTGGACTTCTAGTAATAAAATTTCCCCTGGTCTCTGGGTAGTGAGATCGGACGCCCGTATGTTGTGTTGCGCGCGTAAAAAATCCCTTGGCAGTTGGAAATCGAAAAAGATTAGCCTAACGGCGCTGCCCGGGCAAAATTTCGAGTTCAAAACCTACCCAAAGTATTTCAGGATCCTCGCCGGTGCTACGAAGCTCGTGCACTAAGCTGAGATTCTCTGGACTCAGGCTTGGGTTAGGAGTAGAACGGAGCACTCATGGTTACACCCGTGTGCCATGATGTTGATCCGTCGACTAAACTAAACTAAACTAAACTAAACTAAACAACGATTTGGATGTTCATGTTTGTGCATAAACATCTACTCGTTCTGTTGTTGTGGGATGGCGAATTCCCTTCCTTGTCGCCTTTCATTTTCAAACATCATCTTAATGTGCCCTGTCAACTGGTGTAGGCGTCAATGTCCCTCCACATACCTCGGTCCCTAGTGTTCTGGGTCAACTCGATGATATTCCTCCACGCCATCGTCTCGGTACACGTTGCATAATTTCTCTCAACCTGCGTCTGCTGCTTTTCCACAGATCTTTCTAGTCGTCATATTTCCCAATGCCTCTCTTCTCATCACACCATCCAAAAATGCTGTTTGTCACGTCTTATAATTACTTTTTTTGAACTGGCTCGCTTTGAACTCAAGCTTCGTCTATACACGCTACTTCCTGTAGTGCTGGACTGAATTTTGCGTGTGGATTAGCTTTCCCTATTTACAGTGTCTCTCGCCATCAGGAAACCCACTCCGGCTTTTGAAATACTTGTAATTTACGTCCCCAGGTCAAGGACGAGAAGTCAAAATTTTCGTTCCAATATTTTAGTCCACCTGGCCCATGTAGGGGGTTGAACCCGCTACCTCTGTATCAGCAAAGTGGAAGGTAAAGAGCGAGCGCTCTTATCCATTCGGCCAAGTTGATCTCCTTATAGTTGTATATAACGTTCTACTTTCATAAGCCTCCTCGCAAACAATTCCCTACAAATTCTAACAATTGTGTGGCACCACAGCGTGTGGATCTGGGTCCACCCCAGAGCCACGCTACTCCTCGGGACAAATAATCCCGCCACGGCTGGGTATAAAACCCATACAGCTGTCTTGGCAGGCAAACGCAATAACTACTACACCACCTCCGCTCCACTACAATGGGGGGGGGGGGTGGGGTGGGGGAGGACTACTTCTGTTCTACTCAGCTAGAGCCGGCTTTGTGGAGGGGTTACGGACACAGTTCATTATCAGCATACCCCATTCGAAACACAGCTGCGGGAGATTTAGCAGCAGACCGCCTTGCGTTGTTTTTGTTTTTTTTAATGAAATATTTTGGGAGACGGTCGTCCTGAAAGCAATGGCAAACTACTGAACGTGAAGATTAGCATCTGTTTGCAGCATGCACGGAACAACAACTGGAACAGACATTTTCATGGAAGTGCAAAATGTTTTGCAAGACTATAACCTTCAGTGGTGGATCCCATCACATTGCAGTACAACTGGAAATAAAGAGGCTGACAGGCTAGCCAAAGAGGGTGGACAATTACCACAGCCTGACATAGACATAACCTATAATGAGGCAAAGAGGTTTATAAACAGCACTTATAGAACCAAATGGGAATCAGAGCATCCAGGCCACCAGAAGGATGATGTATATTACAAACTCGACCGAAGAGAACAAGTAGCAATCTTCAGACTCCGCACAGGACATAACAGGCTGAAATACCACTTGTTCAATAAACTTAAGATAGGAGATACAGATGACTGCAATTATAGAACTGGTAAAATGACAGCTAAACAGCTGCTGCAGGAGTGCCCAATATATGCAGAACAGAGAAAGATATTTTGGCCCACACCTGCTTCATTTGAGGACAAGCTCTATGGAGATATCAACAAGCTCACGTTGACCGCAGCTTACTTTAACTACATACAGGTTGACATTTAAAGGTGTATGAAGAAGTATTCAGACTGCCACACTTCATACCACAGGTATGTCGGTTATAAAAGCGTCTCAGAGGCATGAAATGGAATATTGCTTGGATAGCAAATCCATTACGTGGAAAGTCCGAATCGAAAGTTCACTGTGTGGATGTCATCTCCAGACTGCAATCTTCTGGTTTCCGGAAGAACAGCCTATGGTGAACGGAAGGCCCAATATACGGAAGTGAGGCTAAGCAGCCATGTGCAGGACGTGACGATTCCTTGGGCGAGCCCAGTACCAGAGCGCTGTGTGTCGTCTCTGCAAGTATGGAAGCCTCCTTGGATGGCGGGGAATGCCGATGGTCTGCCCCTACCTTCCCTTGAGGGCTGACCAGGATGTCTTTGGCTGTTCTATATGGACCAGCTGGGATAGAGGATAACACCACAACAGTGAGAGTCAACGTCCTAAGAAACCCCCTGGAAGGTTAACCCGGTCAACAAATGCCCGCAGAAGTCGGATGTGTCGGCCTAACGACGCAAGAACGCAGCTCTGCTGTAAACAGGCACAACGCAATCATGTCCGAAAAAAATTCCGGGTGAACGCAGCAGAAGAAGAAGAAGAAGAACCTTCAGTGGAATCAGCTTCTGTGTGTTGCAGTTGATGGAGGAAAAAACATGGCTGGAGTGAGGAAAGGTCTGGTGAGGCAGATCAGGACTCAGTTGGAAGATTTGCGAATTCTGAGCGCTCTGTTCATACACTGCATCATACATCAGCAAGCACTCTGTGGGAAAGACTTATATATTTCTTGTGTATTGAAACCAGTCGTTTCTACCGTAAACTTTATTCGGGAACATGCACTCAATCACCGTCAGTTCCAGGCTTTTCTTGAAGAAATTGATTCTGAATTATGTGACGTGCCTTATCACACACCAGTGAAGTGGCTCCGCTGCGGTAAAGTCCTGTTTCATTTTTATAAACTCCGAAACGAAATAGATGTTTTCCTCACTGAAAAAGATAGAGCTGATCCACGGTTGTCAGTTCCTACCTGGCTGTCAAAGTTGCCATTTTTGGTCGACATCACACCCCACATGAATTAATTGAACTTGAAACTTCAGGGAAATGATAACCTCGTCTGTGATCTCTACAGAATCATCAAATGATTTCAGAGAAAGCTGTCATTGTTTCAAGCACAACTTGAAGGAAAAAAACTTTTCTCATTTTCACTGTTTCAAAACGTTTTGCGCTACAACCGCCGAAGATGTCAACCTCGATTTTCCCAAATAAACATTATTTAGTGACTTGAAGAAGCATTGGTTGGGAGAGATTTTCAGATCTTGACAGAACTGAGAATGGCATTCTTTTGTTCCAGAATCCGTTTGATTGTAACCTTGATGACGTGCCAGTTGAACTACAGTTGGAGCTCATTGATTTGCAAGCAAATGACTTGTTGGAAGAGAAGCACAGAGAAGGAAAACTTGTCGTTACTCAGGCGGTGTGTGTATGTTGACAATTGTGTATTTATTTATGTTATTTCTCACCTGTACTATAGCTATCCTACCCTGGCAGTCCCTGCCCTTCTCTATAATCTGCCACCTGCCCGATGTCTGTATTATTGCTGTACCCAATCCGATATGTTGAGTACTAAGACTAAAACATGGGTGTCTTAGACCTAAGCATGTTGTGATATATGATGCGTGTTCGTCGGTGTTAACGTTAGTTTCCCGAATGAGTATAAAATCAGGTTTATATTTGTGTATGAGTGGTATAAGATGATTAATTTTGGATCTTATACCTCGAATGTTAATACTCATTATTTTAATTTCCGCTGCCATTTGTGTTGTAAAATAAGAAACGGTTGAGCATAATTATGTTTCTTGTTTCAAACTGTCTGTATTCATGTTATCATTTCTGGAGATAGTCAGTAGATTCCTTCGCCGGGCTTGAAATCTCTAAGTCAATAACGAGGCGTGGTGACTAATCTGACAGCTTTCTTAAAGAACAAATAAATTCCCCCCCCCCCAACGTTTATTTCATACAAAGCAATGTATATTTACAAGGTGTGTTTCTTTGTTTGTGTATATTACAGAGCGTTGCCGTTTGTTGGTGTTATGTGTCACATGCGATAATAAAACAAATACATGCATATACAGTTATGATAATATAACATTTACGGCATAGTGCATGTAAACACACATTCCTCGTTTCATTTCCGTCTCCACAAGTGGAATGCATGTTACACCTGTCCATCTCTCTCTCTCTCTCTCTCTCTCTCTCTCTCTCTCTCTCTCTCTCTCTCTCTCTCTCTCTCTCACACACACACACACACACACACACATTCAGTCTTGATCTATCTCTTGCTTTCTGTAGATAATAGTACATGGATTTCCGTGATCTTTACATTTTTATTCTATTTAAATTGTGGCTTCCCAATTTATTTATTTGTGTGTGTGTGGGGGGGGGGGGGGGGGGGGGGATTTCCATATGTATATATTCACATAAATACCTGTATATCAACACAAAGCCATAATTATATGTACATAATACCTACACGAATTCACCCATACATGGCTACCCATATATAAATACCATACATGTTAGCCTTTTGTATTCTACAACAATGTTTATATTCGTGCTGGGGAATCTTGTTGAATTTAGGCAAAGGGCAAACCGCTGAACGCAAAAATTGCCTAGTGACCACCAGCCATAAGACGGTCTTACAGCGGACACGCAGCCAATTTTCACAAAGCCTTTGTGTGCCTAGGCCAGAGAAGCTATATATCTCTCTTTAAAGTTGTTTGGGGGGAGGGAGAGGGGTGGATTTGTGATTCAAATTACGCTGGGGAAGAATTGTGACGTGTACTGTCTGCGCTCTCCAATGCTTGCTACCACCTAGTGAGAAGTGCTCCCATGTATTAACAAAATAATCCACACACAGGGCTCGCGAGACGCACACACGTTCTAAAATTTTCCACAGCAGGGGTTGTAGATTTTGTACCCTGCAGCAGAAACCAAATATCGTCTGTCAAGACGATCGGGTGTAAAACATCTTATATGTTTTTAATATTATTAATTTATTTTATTTTATTTTTTTTAATTTTTTTTTTTTACATAATTAACAATAATGGCATTTTTTCTTATTGCAAGAGTAAATGAAATTAAGGAAATTTACACATTTCAGTCAGGAAAAATAGTAGCTAATTTGTATTTGAACATTAGTAAAAATAAGTTTCTGTTGTATGTAAGGGAGTTGAACCTTGCCTTGATTCTGCAAGTCCAAACTAATTTTCTGTATTCCGCTAGTGTTTGAAGTAGTTTTGTGTGTGTGTGTGTGTGTGTGTGTGTGTGTGTGTGTGTGTGTGTGTGTGTGTGTGTGTGTGTGTGTGTGTCTTCGGATGTTTTAGGAAGAGTGTTAAGAAAGATTGCCTTGTAAATGTCTGTTTGTTTGCCTGTGTGTGCTTGTATTATTTGTTGTAGAGTTTCCACTGCATCTGTGACTGTTTGACATGTGAAAAATATGTGTTCTTCTGTCTCTTTTGTGTTGTTCCTGCATAATTGGCATTTTCCTATTCGTCTGGATCTGAATGCTAATTTGGGTATTATATGGGAGTTATATTAAAAATCAGTCTGTAAGTTACTTCTTTCGCCTTAGATGTGATGTGTTTGTTGTGTAAGTTGGAAAAGGTGGATGTGTAGTCTGACATGAAATATTTTTGTCCTCTTTTGATTCTTAGTTTAAGCGATGGTGCCTGTTTACTAACTAATTGTTTGTATATTTCTCGTGTTGTTTCATTTATTAAATGTTCATGTCCTTGTATTGCCTGTATACATGTGTGATAGAAAGATGGTAGTATGCCCTGATAATGTGCTGCTGCATTGTTTAGTTTTGTGAGATGTTTTATTTTGAGTGCTATATAATATAATGCTAATCTATGTTGTTCTGGATGTCTGATAATATTACCTATGGGGCTGATTCTAAGTGCTTGTATTTTTGTTTGTATGTCCTGAAGTGCTATTCCTCCTTATTTCTTATCCTGAATGAGAGTTTTATGCTGTATGCTGTGTATTGTCTTACTAAATATGAAATGTCTTATCTGTTTATTTATGTCTGTGATTGTCTGTTTTGGAGGGTTTAACACTGTCACTAAGTATATTTTTTTTGGTATGATGTATGTGTTAACTATTATGCTTCTACCAAATATTGTTGATGTTTTGTATTTATACCTATGTAGCATGTCTGTGATTTGGTGTGTTAGTTGTAGCCATGTTTCTCTGTGTTTTGTTCTGGGGTCACATGGAAATGTGATCCCATACAGTTTCATATTGTGTGTATGTGTTAGGTCTGGAGGGAAATCAGACTTTTGTTTCCACTTTCCCAGGCCCATAATTTGTGATTTTTGTATATTAATTTTGGCTCCACTGCCTTTCCCAAAGTGGGCGAAGGTGTTCAGTATGTTTCTGATATATGTGTTGCTTGTAGGGAAGAATGCATAAGCAATGACCTTTTGCTCTCCTATTCCCTGTATGAAAGTGCCCTTAATGCTGGTATCTTGTCTGATCTTTTCTAATAATGGCTCTAGTGTCGGTATATACAGAAGTGGTGATAGTGGGCACCCTTGTCTCACAGATCTTGTCAGCCTGAAGCTAGCAGTCAGTGAATGGTTCACTAAGACTTTGCTTTCAGGGTTGTTATACAAAATCTGTATCCACTTTCTGTAGTACTGTCCTATATTGCAGTGTTCTAGGGTTTTGTGCAAATAGGAGTGTGCGATTCTGTCAAAGGCCTTCTCTTGGTCCAAAGATAAGAGGGAGGATTGACAGTCTTTCTGGTGTGTGTACGTTATAATGTCTCTAGTGAGGTGTGTGTGGTTTTGTATATTCCTGTGCTGTACACTACATTGCTGGTTTGGGTGTACTAGTTTTGATAGGAATTGTGTGATTTTGTGTGCTAGTCATTTGGCCAGAATTTTGTCATCTGTGTTAAGAAGTGAAATTGGTCTGTAATTTTTCAGTTGTGTCTTGTCTGTCTTTGCTTTGTGTATAAGTGTTATATAAATTATATTGCAACTATCAGGGAGTTCTTGTTTGTCAAAGGCTTCTTGACAGACTTTTAGAAGAAGGTTACCTATGATAGGAAAGAATTGTTGACAGAATTCTACTGTTAATTTGTCTGGTCCTGGTGTCTTGTCTTTGTTCATTTTACTAAGTGCATGTGTTATGTTTTCTAATGTCAATTGTGTGTCCAATATCTCTTTGTGTCTGATATATTTTTTGTATATTGTAAGAAGCTATCTTGAATTTGTGTGTTTACTGTCTCTGCTTTAAATAAGTGTGTATAGTATTGCTGGAATGCTTCTGTTATACATGTGGTTTCTGTTTATGTGATTCCTTGCATGTCTATTATTGTGTTTATCTGTTTGCTACGCTGTATGTTTTGTTATATTGCCATGTATTGTTTGCTGGGTGTCTCTTGTGTGGTGGTGTTGAGTTTTGTTCTAATTAGTGCACCCGAGTATCTGTGCTGTTGGTGTTGTTCCAGTTGCGTTTCTAATGCATGCAAGTATGGTGAGTTTCTGTCGATTTGCTTTGTTAAATGTATTGCTGTTTGTATTATCTGTTCTTGTTGTAGTCTACGCTTGTGTATGATGGATGCTAGTTGTTGTGTCCTGCTCCGTATTGTGTTTTTCAGTAAGTCCGAGTATTGTCTAATGTTGTCAGTTGGATTGAGTCAGGTCTTAGTCAGATATGACTGAGCTACCGTATTACAGTAGACGGTACTACCTGCTTTCTGTCAGCGCCGAATGTTGGGCGGCGCTTACCAAACCCGACACCCCACATTGTGCCAACGGCTTCGGGCGGAAGAGCGCAATTGGGAGGGTACTAGCCTTATCCTGGTGCGAGGAAATGCAACCCAAAGACAAAATAAGTCATGGCAGGGCAGACCAGGCCCTAAGCCTTGGTTGGCAGCTGGTCTAGGATCGAAGCTCCGACAGGCGGACAGTTAGAGCATTGCTTTGCTGACCCGGCAGCTTCTGCAGCTTGTCTTGTTCCAGATGTATAGGTGTTAACTTTCCTCTGGAGTGAACTAGGCAGGCCGAGAGAGGGCTCATGCTGCATGGGCAACACATGGTTTCTTTATTTTAGCCCAGGCTTTGTGCTATGGAGAGGCAATAACTCCATCCCTGGTCTTAACCGGTCTCGGAATCAAAGCAAGAGGCAACTGTTACGGGTTATAAGTCCTTGTCAGTTGGCGTAGACATGGGGCGCCACGCGTTGCCTCTGACGGTGGGAGACACCTACAGGTGTCACTGATCAGCTACCGCCCGCCTCAAGCTGGGCAGCCCCCGGCCAATTGGGTGCTGATCCGTCACAGCCTGCCTGCTTCAATGGGTGCTTGGGGCTAGGACAAAATCTGAATCGCAGGCTGTAAAACCAATGCACCAGGTACTAATAAAAAGAATAATAGACACCTCAAGCTACGGCTTGCAACCTGGAACGTGAGAACCATGTGTCCAGGATTTTCCACTGACTTGACAAATATTGACGATGTGAGAAAAACGGTTGTGATTGATGCTGAACTCAATCGTCTTAACATTGATATTGCTGGCCTGCAGGTGACTCGCCTCGCTGAGGAAGGGTCACTCAGGGAAAACAATTACACCTTTTTTTTGGAAGGGAAGAGGGCAGGCAGAAAAAAGGCAACACGGTGTGGGCTTTGCAGTGAAGAATTCGCTACTGGGAATGATTGATATCCCAGCTGGAGGTAATGAAAGATTATTATCACTGCGCTTGGCAACCTCTTGTGGATTTGCCACAATTCTCACTGCATATGCACCGACACTCACTTCCTCTGATGATGTGAAAGATACATTCTATGAGCAACTAGACTCTGCGATCAAGGCAGTTCCAAAATCCGACTACATTTATATGCTCGGTGATTTCAATGCTCGTGTGGGCAAGGACTCGAGTTCATGGCCAGTGTGCCTTGGAAAATACAACATCGGTCGCATGAATGATAATGGGCAAAGGCTGCTGGAGCATTGCACTAGAAATGACCTATGTATTACAAACTCCTTTTTTAAAACAAAAGAGATGCATAAGGTCACATGGAAACATCCAAGATCCGGCCATTGGCATCAGCTGGACTTCACTATCACACGGAGACAACATCTGAACCATACATCATTAACTCGAAGTTACCACAGTGCTGACTGTGATACAGATCATTCTTTGGTTGTTGCAAGGGTTAGACTGAGACCAAAGAGAATCTACACAGCTAAACACAAGTCTAGCCCCAGGATTAATATTATTAACACTCACGATCCTGGAAAGTGCTTTGAATTTCAACAGCAACTTGAGGACGCTTTCAATGATACATCAGAAAATTGTATAGTAAATGATAAATGGAGTAAACTTAAGGAAACTATTTATAAAACAGCGGTAGGGGTTTACGGCACTGTGGATCATAAGAGGCAGGACTGGTTTGCGGCAAGCAGCCAGATACTGCAGCCCTTGATTGATAAAAAGAAGATAGCTCTCTTAAGAAACAAGGAAAGACCAACGCGTAACACTCTGAGTAAGCTGAAGCAAGCGAGGATGGATGTACAAAAGGCTGCCAGGCAGTGTGCGAATGACTATTGGATCAAGTTATGTGAGTCCATTCAAATCGCAAGTGATAAGGGAAACATCAGAAGCATGTATGAAGGGATAAAGAAAGCCTGTGGTCCAATGATCAAAAGAAGTGCACCGCTGAAAACCTTGACTGGAGAAATCATCACTGATAAGAAACAGCAGATGGATAGATGGGTCGAGCACTATTTAGAGCTTTACTCAAGTGAGACCAAGCTGGCGGACGATGCCCTCAACGCCATAGAGGCCCTGCCAACTCTTGACCACCTGGACACACTTCCCACTATAACATAAGTTAAGTGTGCTATAAATGAGCTTGCATCTGGCAAGGCTCCAGGTAGGATGGGATTCCAATAGAGGTGACCAGGAGTGGGCAAGACACCCTCGCTCTACAGATCCACCAGCTAATAGAGCTATGCTGGCGAGAAGGACAAGTCCCACAGGATTTCAAAGATTCAAACATCATAACACTGTACAAGAACAAGGGAGATTGGAGCGACTGCAACAACTATAGGGGTATCTCACTTCTGTGTATTGTTGGGAAAGTATTTGCCAGAATTGTCCTGCGCAGACTTCAAGTCCTGGGAGATCAAGTCTCCCCCGAATCACAGTGCGGCTTCCGTCAGAACCGGTCTACCATTGATATGATATTCTCATTGCGACAGATGCAAGAAAAATGCCGGGAACAAAATCAGCCACTGTTTATTGCCTTCATCGACCTCACAAAGGCATTCGATTTGGTCAGTCGTGAGGGTCTGTTCAAAGCACTAAAGAAGATTGGCTGTCCACCAACTCTTCTGTCCATTGTGGAACGACACACAGGCATGAAGGGTATAATCAAGTTTGATGGCTCAACTTCAGAAGAGTTTGAAATCAAGAGTGGAGTTAAGCGAGGTTGTGTACTAGCCCCCATCCTCTTTGGGATATACTTTTCACTTCTACTGAAATATGCCTTTCGTGATCAGGATGACGGTATATACATTCACTCACGCTCAGATGGTGGCCTCTATAATGCTCAGAGATTGAAGGCCAAGACCAAAATTAGCAGGGTACTAATCAGAGAGTTGCTTTTTGCGGATGATGCTGCGATTACGACCCACTCTGAGGAAGAATTACAACATCTACTATCTGCATTCTCCAATGCATGTTCTGAATTTGGTTTAACAATTAACAAAAAGAAGACACAGATTATGTCACAAGGTGCACATGGTGTACCATCAATGTCTATTGACGACGCCGAACTGGAGATAGTAGACCATTTTATATATCTAGGATCAGAGGTAAATAGCAAATTATCCCTCGATCAGGAAATCAACATCAGGATTGGCAAGGCAGCAACAACAATGAACATGTTAGCAAAAAGAGTCTGGGAGAACAGGAAGCTTACTGCCAAAACAAAAGTCCTCGTCTACCAAGCCTGTGTCCTTAGTACTCTTCTTTATGGCAGTGAAACCTGGACAACTTACTCACGCCAAGAGAAACGTTTAAACAGCTTTCATATGCGGTGTCTGCGAAGAATACTTGGTATTAAGTGGCAAGACAAAATCACAAATACTGAAGTATTGGAAAGATCAGGTTGTGTGACGGTGTATTCCATGCTCAGTCTTCGTAGACTTAGATGGATAGGACACGTTAGGAGGATGGATGATGGTAGAATACCAAAGGACATCTTTTTTGGTGAATTACAGATGGGTAGGAGATCTCAGGGTCGGCCTCTACTACGATACAAAGATGTGTGTAAGCGAGACATGATTGATACAGGCATTGATAATGCACAATGGGAGCACGTCGCCGCTGAACGTGTTGCATGGAGGGCAACTATCAGAAATGGAATAAAGACAAAGGAGAAAATGATTGCAGATAAAGCACACACAGAGCGTGAGAGACGTAAGATGGTGCAAAATGGTGGAAATGACCATGTTTTCACATGCACCTACTGTGGGCAAACATTTGCAGCAAGAATTGGCCTTACCAGCCACACTCGCCACCGCCATGGATCGTAGTTATTGCCATATGACAGTTATTTAAGCCTTTTTGAAGCACAATGTACCAAACTATCGTTTGTCAAGACGGAAAGGTGCCAATGTAATGTCAGTTGGTATACTATCAGTGTATGTATGTATCAGGTCTGTCATATATTGTATATATTCTGTGTTTTGGAGTAATGTGTTGTTAAATTTCCAGTGTGGTGATCGTTTGAAAGGCTGTGTGGGTGTGTTATTTATAGTGATGTGTGCTAGTAAAGCTTTGTGGTCTGTATACTGGAGAGTTTCTTGTAGGTGTTTAGTTTGTGTTATGTGGTGTGTTGATGGTACATATATTCTATCTAACCTAGATGATCTGTTATGTGCATGATTTCTGTCCGTTGTATCGTGACTTTGTGGGTGTTTGTGCCTGAATGCGTCTACTAGGTTATGTGTGTCAATTATGTATTGCAATGTATCAAGTTGATTCATGTCGTCTCGGCCAGCTCTTCTTAACTGCGTTTTCACTTCCCAGCCTATTATGTCAGCCGAAGCTAAACAACAATTAAAATCACCTGCTAAAACAACATGCCTCCCTCTGAATGTCTGTGCTAATAGGTTTTCTAAGTGTTCGAAGAATTGTAGTTGGTAGCTGTAATTTGCTGGGGCATGTATGTTGACTAAAGCGTATGTTTGTGTGTGTTGTTTCTAACGTGTATGATGGTAATGATGATATTATCATCATCTTTATATTATTGATAAATATTGTTTTTTTTAAACTTTTATTGAGTGTTAAAGTGGTTGCGAATTGTATTGTTCGTGTTTTTACAGAGCGTTGCATGTGGACGTGTAGGTGACATATGCGCAAAAATACAAATATTTTATACATTTAAACATTCCTCCATTGACATTGTTGTAAGGAAATATTTTAAATCAAACGCGTGATGGTAGTGGGCTGTTATTATTTCCCCTGCCGCCCCACTCTCCTGTCAGCTTCAAATCTCCTACCAAGTACCATCACGACCCCTCGGTGATGATAAACATGGCGGTGTAAAAACTGTTAAGAACCAACCGGTGAGGGTGGCAGCAGAGACAACAATCACAGTATCAAAAAGGTGGGAAATGGGGATGTGACAGTATACGCGTTTACAAAGCCATATATATTAATAGTGATTACAATGATAATAGTGCAAATAACAACCAAATACATAAATAATATAATAATGACAAGGAATAACACTGCTAAGTGCTAAGTCACTAAGTGCTAAGGGTGATAGTGATAGTCTCAATGATAATAATAGTTCTAACATGTGATTCCATGTGCTAAATTGATTATCTTAGGAATGGTGTTTACATGAAATACATCTTATAATAATAATGACAAAGAATAAAACTACTAAGGGTGATAACAGCAATGCTAAAAACACAATGATAAAATTAGTTATGATAATGATCACATTTTCCAAACATGTGATTCCATTTGCTAAAATGATTTTCTTAGACATGGTGTTAAATTATGGCAGGTACCTACAATAACAATTGCATCCTTCACTGTTCAATAATATAGTAGGTGTAAAAGGAGTTGGTTATCTTTTTTTTTCCTTGCTTATTTTTTTTTATACATATACTTGCAACATGCAATGTTCAATAATAGTAGAAGTAAAAGGAGTTGGTTATCTTTTTCTCCTTGCTTATTTTTTTTTTTTTTTGTTGTCTTATTTGTAAGGGTTCATTCATTTTTTCCCTTCCTCTTTTTTTTTAAAAAACTTTTTGTAAAAAGTAAACAAGCATCAGTATTAGCACAACATTTTTACAATCTTTACATTTTTGTTTCCCTTGCCATCTTCTCACCAATTTGTTTCACTCCATCAATGCCCTTATCACCACTATCTGGGCAATGATGGTAAAGGCAGGATAAATATTTGAACCAAACCGGTGTGGGTACCAGCAAAGGCAACAACAACCATGAGCGAGGGGAGGGGGGCACATGGGAAAGGGTTTTTTGTTTTATTACTAATGATGACAATAATAATAATGACAAGAAGAGACATACTGAGGGTAATAACAGCAATTATAAAAAAACAGCAATGGTAATAATAGTTATGAAAATGATAACATTTTTACAATATGTGATTCCATTTGCTAGGATGATTTTCTTTGGAATGGTGTTAAACATAGCCTAGCAGGTACATACACATGCAAGCTGCAGTTTTTAGTAATTCTTGGAGTAAAGGAGTGGGTTTTATTTTCCTCCTTGTTTTTTTTTCTCCTAAATGTAGGGGTTCATTCACATTTTCCTCTTTGCTCTTTCTTTTTTTTTAAAATAAAAATTAACCAAACATTTGTATTTGCATAAGTTTTTACAGTATTATTGGTTTGATAACCATATGTGTTTTTGTATTCATTCATTCATTTAACACTCACTCACATGATTCAAAGGGGGTGACTAAGAGAAAGGGAAATCTTTACATTTTTGTTTACTTTGCCACACTCCCACCAATCGCTTCCACTCCAATGCCCCTCTGACCACCCTTAATGATGGTACAGGCAGGACAAATGTTTGAACTGACCAGTGGGGGTGGTAGCAAAGGCAACAAAACCATAAGCAAAGGGGGCACTAGGGGAGATGAAGTTGTAAATTAATAAAGATGATAATAAGGATAATAAGGTAAATACTGAATACAAGGAAAAGGGGAAGTCTTTACATTATTTTCTCACTCGCTACACTCTCCTCAACTGGTTTCACCCCACCCAAGCCTCATGCTAGGGGAGATGAAGTTGTAAAATAATAATGATGATATCACTAATACTTATAACATTAATGATACTAAGGATAATAAGGTAAATACTGAATACAAAGAAAAGGGTAATGATGGTACAGGCAGGACAAATGTTTGAACCAACCAGTTGGGGTAGCAGCAAGGGTAACAAACCAAAAGCAACAGGGGGCGCAGGGGAGATGAAGTTGTAAAATAAATAGTGATGATATCAATAATACTTATAAAATCAATGATACTAAGGATGATAAGGTAAGTATTGACTACAAGGATAGGGGAAAGTCGTTACATGTTGTTTCCTCGCTACTCTCTCACCAATTGGTTTCACTGCACCAATGTCCCTATGACCACTCTAATGATGGTACAGGCAGGGCAAATGTTTGAAACAAAATAGTGGGGGTGGTAGCAAAAGCAACAAACCTTAAACAACCAAAAAAAAAGGGGGGGGGGACATGGGGGATGAAGTTGTAACATAATAATGGTGATATCATTAATACTTATTAATTAATGATACTAAGGGTAAAAAGGGTAGGGTAATGATAGTAAAAAATAATAATGTTAATGATAGTAATAATAATACTAATAATAATAATCAAATAATAATAATAGTAGTAGTATAATAGATATGTGATTTTATTTACTAAAATGATAATCTTAGTTGTGGTGGTAGTTTAGCACAACAACTTCATTTAAAGCAAACATTTCATAAATAGTACATTGGAATGGGAGGAGTTAAATTTTCTTTTCTCCTTTTTTCTTTTCCCCCTTGTCTATAAGGGTGAAACCATCATTTTGAAACAAATAAAACAAGTATTTATACTTCCACTATTCTTTACATAAGGGATTTTCCATTGGTCTTTTGACCATATGTGATCTTTATAATCATCCATTCACCATTCATTCACAGTTTCTTCTTTCTTTCTCTCACTCATGTATACCAAAATTACCAAAAAAATTCCAAAATTGCCAGAGTTGGTATCCATTTATACCAACTCTGGACATAGTTGTGATATCTTGTGTGTGTACATAAAGGAAATTAAATGTGTGTTATATGTGTGGTGTTTGTATCTGGCAAAATTTCTGCAGGTCCATATAAGTTGTCTGTAGTAAGAAAGTGCTACAAGTAGTTTTGTATGTATGTCCTTCGCTGTCTGTGGTATAGTATTGAGAAAAATTGCTTTATATATGTCGGTTTGTTTGCCTGTGTGTGTTTGTATGAGGTGTTTGAGTGTTGCGCGTGTGGCAGTAATTGTTGGACATGTATAATAAATGTGTTCCTCTGTCTCTTGTGTGGTTTCTACATAATTGACATTGTTTGGATATGTATGCTTCTACCTGTGTTGTTGGGGTAATACTGTATAACAGTCTATATGTGATCTCCCTAGCTTTTGGTGTTATGTGTTTGTTGTGTAGGTTGGAAAAGGTACATGTGAAGTCAGTCATGAAGCATTTGTGTCCTCTTTTAATCCTAAGTCTTAGTGATGGTGCTTGTTCTCTAACTAAATGTTTGTATATTGTGTGTGTTGTTTGCTGTATTAACTGTTCATGTCCTTTTATTGCCTGTATGCATGTCTGATAGAATGTTGGCAGTCTTCCCTGGTAGTGTGCAGTTGCATTGTTAAGAGGTGTGAGATGTTTGATGTTGTGGCCTATGTAGTATAGTGCTAGTCTGTTCTGTTCTGGGTGTCTGATGATTTTACCTATGTGACTGATTCTAAGTGACAGTATTTTTGTCTGGATGTCCTGTAGTGCAATCCCGCCTTGTTTCCTGTCTTGTATGAGAGTTTTGTGTTTAATGCTGTGTATCGTGTTGGTGAAGATGAAGCGTCTGATTTGTTTGTTTATGTTTGTGACGGTCTGTTTAGGAGGGTCCAGTACTGTCGCTAAATATATTATTTTGGGTAATATGTATGTGTTGACTATTGTGCTTCTACCAAATATTGTGGATGTCTTGTACCTATACCTGTGTAACATGTCTGTGATCTGTTCGGTCAGTGCGTGCCATGTCTGTCTGTGTGTTTCTGTGGGATCGCATGGAAATGTGATCCCATACAGCTTCATGGTGTCTATGTGTTTCAGATCTGGAGGGAAATCAGCCTTTTGTTTCCACTTTCCCAGGCCCATTATCTGTGATTTCTGTACATTAATTTTGGCTCCACTGCCTTTTCCAAAATGGGTAAAGGTGTGGAGTATATTCCTTATTGATGTGTTGCTGGTGGGAAAGACGGCAGTGTCATCTGCAAAGGCGATGAGCTTCTGCTCTCCTATCCCATGCAGGAAGGTTCCTTTAATACTAGTGTCTTGCCTTATCTTCTCTAATAAAGGTTATAGAGTGAGCACATACAGGAGTGGTGATAAGGGACATCCTTGTCTTACAGATCTCGTGAGCCTGAAGTTAGCTGTCAGTGAATGGTTCACCAACACTCTGCTCTCAGGATTTTTGTACAAGATCTGTATCCACTGCCTGTAGTACTCTCCTATGTTACAGTGTTCTAGTGTCCTATGTAGGTAAGTGTGGGAAATTCTGTCGAAGGCCTTCTCTTGATCCAAGGATAAGATGGAGGATGGACAGTCTTTTCCATGTGTGTAGTTAATAATGTCTCTAATGAGGTGTGTGTGGTTGTGTATATTTCTGTCTTTGACACTGCACTGTTGGTCTGGGTGTATTAGTGTTGGCATGAAAGGTTTAAGTTTGTTGGTGAGTGATTTGGCGAGTATCTTGTAGTCCGTGTTGAGTAAGGAAATTGGTCTGTAGTTCTTCAGTTGTGTTTTGTCAGTTTTATCTGATTTTTTATGATCTGTTGTGTGTTTTGTTTGTGTATGTCGGTTCTCTACTGTCGGGGTGTGTATGCCTGAATGCGTCTGTGAGGTTGTGTGTATCGATTATATTTCGTAGTGTGTCAAGTTGATGTAAGCTGTCCCTGCCGGCTCTCCTCAGCTGTTTTCTCACCTCCCCACCTACCACGTCTGAATCTTCAAGAACACAATTGTAATCGCCGGCAAGAACAATATTTTGTCCCCTGTATGTCTGTGTTAGTAAGTCGTCTAAATTTTCATAAAATAGAGGTTGATAATTGTAGTTAGGTGGTGCGTGTATGTTCACAATGACAAATGAGTGTGTGTCGTTTTTAACTTGAACTGTGGAAATTCTACCTTGTGCGTCTGTGTGTGTTCTAAAAATAGTCCACGTGTCGGAAATTTGGAGAATGGCTGTCCCTGACCCTACGTTATGTTTCGCCAAACTGAAACGCGAGTTTCTTAATCCTAGCCGTGTCACTAATTCTGCTGCTTCAAAGTCTGTTTTGATGTTAGTTTCTTGTAATAAAAGAAAATCTGGCTTGTGTTTGTGTATGAGTGTGACTATTTGTTTTAATTTCATTTTCATACCACGAATATTCAAACTAATTAAACATAAATTGTCTGCCATTTTTAAAATAAAATTAAACAACATGGTGGTTAAATTACGTGATTACCTTTATCTTTCCTGTAGTAATTTATTTCTGGGTTGCGTCTTCGGGTTTGATGGTAGGCCTATGTTTGTAGTTTTCGTTTTCCTCGTGTTCTTCGTCGGTGTCTTCGTCAGTGTTTATAAAAAGTGGTCCTTCGTTGTCGCTGTTTTCATCCTGCTTTGTAGCAGCTTTCTTGCATGGTTTAGAAGGAGAAGGGGAAAGTCTTTTTCTGCCGTAGTGGACGGTTTTGAATCCTTCGTCGTTGGTTTCTTGTGAAATTGTTTTTGCTTGAGTGTCTGCGTCTGTTTCCGTGGTCACCGGTCCACCAGCTACCTCGGCATCATCTTGGGTGGCGTTGTCCTCGTCTGGCCTCGTGGCTTCTTTTGGGCCGGCTGTCTCGGCGACATCTTGTTTTTGTTGTTCGAAATTGTTTGAGGTTTTCCCCCGAGTGAGGGGAAATCTTCTTGTGATCTTTCAGTTGGTTGTGTGATATTTATATTGTCTTTCTTTTGCCTCCGGCTCGGGCATTTGTTGGCCCAGTGTGAGTCCAGGCCACATGTAGGGCATTCGGTGCGACGACCCACTATTGTGAACATAATACGGTGGTCTCCTGTGATTTTCCCAGGAGCTGTAATCTTGGCGTAATGAGGTATTGGTTTTTTTGGGGTGCACAGGACTCCCCATTTTCCGCCACCGTACTTAATGCGGAATACTTCCGCATTTTCGTCCCCAATTGTCTGTTTTACGATGAACTTGACTCCCTCTGGAGGAATCGTGTTGGGGAGCCAATGAATCGTCACACGTTCTCGTTCCTTTTCAAAGTGTTCAATCGACACCTCGAGTCCCTCCGTCGGCAGTTTTATATTTTTGCCATGCAGGCCTTTGTAAACTGCCACATGGGCAGCTTGGGTTAGATTTACAAACCACCGCGTGGGTGTCTCATATCTGTAGATGTCCGCTACTCCGCCAGCAGGCACACCGCATGGGCCGAGCAACGTGCTGGCAATTAAATGGGGCGTGCCCTCTGGCCGCCGCGCCGGGTCCGGTAATTTATTATTGATAAATCTTTTTTTTTTAATGTGGCCCTAGGAGGCCAGTAAAAAAATGTTTCCCCAATTAGGGGATCTTTTTATTATTGGAACATTATTGATAAATCTTTTTTTTTTTTTTTTTTAAACTTTTATTGAGTGTTAAGAAACATTTGCATTTGTATTGTTCGTGTTGTTACAGAGCGTTGCATGTGGAAGTGTAGGTGACATATGCGCAAATTTTTACAACATTTATTTCAACATTTTTACATTTGATATGGGGGGTAACGAAGAACGAGTACAAACAACAACAAGGCGATAGTATACCATTATTTTCCCTCTGCCACCCTTTCACCTGTCAGCTCCAACCCCACCAATACCATCATCACCACTTGGTAATGAGGAAAATGGCAGTAAAAACTTGTTAGAACCGACCGGTGAAGGTAGCAGCAGCATCAAAACCAACAGTATCGAAAAGGTGGGGGGAAGGGGGGGGGGGGGGTTGTCGAGGAGTATCCTAGTTTACAATGCAGGAATGGTAGTTGTTGCATTTGTATTGTTTGTGTTGTTACATGCGTACTGTGTGTTCAGTATTTGTGTGCGTGTTTTTACAGAGCGTTGCATGTGGGCGTGTAGGTGACATATGCGCAAAAATTACAAATATTTTATACATTTAAACATTTCTCCATTGACATTGTTGTAAGGAAATATTTTAAATCAAAAGCGTGATGGTAGCGGGCTGTTATTTTTTTTTCCCTGCCGCCCCGCTCTCCTGTCAGCTCCAAAAAACTCCTACCAAGTACCATCACCGTCGGTGATGATAAACATGGCGGTGCAGAACTGAAGCAAAACGGTGAGGGTGGTAGCAGAGACAACAATCACAGTATCAAAAGGGTGGGAAAGGGGGATGTGATAGTATATGCGTTTACAAAGCCATATATATTAATAGTGATTACAATGATAATAATGCAAAGTAACAACCAAATACATAAATAAATATCATAGTGACAAGGAATAAACAGTGCTGAGACTAGTGATAGACTCAATCAATGATAATAAATAAATAATAGTTTTAACATGTGATTTTATGTGCTAAATTGATTACCTTAGGAATGGTGTTTACATGAAATACATCTTATAATAATAATGACAAGGAATAAAAACTACTAAGGGTGATGACAGCAATGCTAATATTAATAAACACAATGGTAGGATTTGTTTTGATAAGGATCACATTTTCCAAACATGTGATTCCATTTGCTAAAATGGTTTTCTTAGAAATGGTGTTAAAATATTGCTGGTGCATACAATAACAATTGCATCCTGCTCTGTTTAATAATATAGTAGGTGTAAAAAGGAGTTGGTTATCTTTTTTTTTTCCTCCTTGCTTATTTTTTTTTTTTTTTTACATATACTTGCAACAAGCAATGTTCAGTAATAGCAGAAGTAAAAGGAGTTGGTTATCTTTTTCTCCTTGTTTATTTTTTTTTTTTTTTTTTCCCTTTGGTCTTATGTGTAAGGGTTTATTCATTTTTTCCCTTCATCTTTTTTTTAAAAAACGTATTGTAGAAAGTAAACAAGCATCAATATTTGCACAAATTGTTACAATCTTTACATTTTGTTTCCCTTGCCACCCTCTCACCAATTTGGTTCCACTCCACCAATGCCACTACTCCCCTCTCTGGGCAATGATGGTAAAGGCAGGATAAATATTTGAACCAAACCGGTGTGGGTATCAGCAAAGGCAGCAACAATCCATGAGCAAGGGGAGGGGGGCGCATTGGAAAGGGGTTTTGGTTTATTACTAATGATGATAATAATAATAATGACAGGAGGAGACATACTGAGGGTAATAACAGCCAATATAAAAACCAGCAATGGTAATAATAGTTATGAAAATGATAAACTTTTTACAAATTGTGATTCCATTTGCTAAGATGATTTTCTTTGGAATGGTGTTAACATAGCATAGCAGGTACCTACAACTGTAAAACTGCAGTTTTTAATAATAGTTGGAGTAAAAGGAGTTGTTTTTTTTTTCCTCATTTCCCCAAGCATTTATTTTTACAAAAACATTATTGATAAATCTTTTTTTTTTTTTCTCCTGGGTTTGGCGGTCATCCCAGACTAGCTGGTTCCCCGCCTCCCCTGTTTTTGGCGTGGACCCTTAGTCCCACTGTGAGCTATTGCCCACAGTGTTCCACCGGGCCCACATTTAAAGTGATGCTTATGTGAGGTTTTTTTTTTTTTTTTGGATCACCCGGCCCCCGACCAGACCAGGCGCACTACTGTGGGGGATGCAGCAAATGCTTTTTTTTTTTTTTTTTTTTTAACGTTTATTGAGTGTTAAGAAACATTTGCATTTGTATTGTTCGTGTTGTTACAGAGCGTTGCATGTGGAAGTGTAGGTGACATATGCGCAAATTTTTACAACATTTGTTTCAACCTTTTTACATTTGAAATGGGGGGTGACGAAAAACGAGTACAAACAAACAACAGGACGGTAGTATACCATTTTTTTCCCTCTGCCACCCTTTCACCTGTCAGCTCCAACCCCACCAATACCATCCTCACCACTTGGTAATGAGGCAAATGGCAGTAAAACTTGTTAGAACCGACCGGTGAAGGCAGCAGCAGCATCAAAACCAAACATTATCGAATGGGTGGGGGGGGGGGGGGGGGGGGTTGTCAAGGAGTATCCTAGTTTACAATGCAGGAGTGGTAGTTGTTGAATTTGTATTGTTTGTGTTGTTACATGCGTACTGTGTGTTCAGTATTTGTGTGCGTGTTTTTACAGAGCGTTGCATGTGGGCGTGTAGGTGACATATGCGCAAAAATTACAAATATTTTATACATTTAAACATTTCTCCATTGACATTGTTGTAAGGAAATATTTTAAATCCAAAGCATGATGGTATCGGGCTGTTATTTTTCCCCTGCCGCCCCGCTCTCCTGTCAGCTCCAAAAACTCCTACCAAGTACCATCACCCTCGGTGATGATAAACATGGCGGTGCAGAACTGAAACAGAATGGTGAGGGTGGCAGCAGAGACAACAATCACAGTATCAAAAGGGTGGGAGAGGGGGATGTGTTTGTATACGCGTTTACAAAGCCATATATATTAAAAGTGATTACAATGATAATAATGCAAAGTAACAACCAAATACATAAATAAATATCATAGTGACAAGGAATAACAAACAGTGCTGAGACTAGTGATAGACTCAATGATAATAAATAATAGTTTTAACATGTGATTTTATGTGCTAAATTGATTACCTTAGGAATGGTGTTTACATGAAATACATCTTATAATAATAATGACAAGGAATAAAAACTACTAAGGGTGATGACAGCGATGCTAATGTTAATAAAACACAATGGTAGGATTTGTTTTGATAATGATCACATTTTCCAAAACTGTGATTCCATTTGCTAAAATGGTTTTCTTAGAAATGGTGTTAAATTATGGCTGGTACATACAATAACAATTGCATCCTGCACTGTTTAATAATATAGTAGGTGTAAAAAGGAGTTGATAATCTTTTTTGTTTCTCCTTGCTTATATTTTTTTTTTTTACATATACTTGCAACATGCATGTTCAATAATAGTAGAATTAAAAGGAGTTGGTTATCTTTTTCTCCTTGTTTCTTTTTTTTCCTTTTGGTCTTATTTGTAAGGGTTCATTCATTTTTTTCCCTTCCTCTTTTTAAAAAAAAAAAAAAAACTTATTGTAGAAAGTAAACAAGCATCAGTATTAGCACAAATTTTCAATCTTTACATCTTTGTTTCCCTTGCCACCCTCTCACCAATTTGGTTCCACTCCACCCATGCCATTTCCCCCTCTCTGGGCGATGATGGTAAAGGCAGGATGAATATTTGAACCAAACCAGTGTGGGTACCAGCAAAGGCAACAACAACCATGAGCGAGGGGAGGGGGGTACATGTGAAAGGGGTTTTTGTTTTATTACTAATGATGGCAATAGTAGTAATGACAAGAAGAGACATACTGGGGGTAATGACAGCAATTATTACAAAAAAACAGCAATGGTGATAATAGTTATGAAAATTATAACATATTTACAATATGTGATTTCATTTGCTAGGGTGATTTTCTTTGTAATGGTGTTAAACATAGCCTAGCAGGTACATACACATGCAAACTGCAGTTTTTAATAATACTTGGAGTAAAGGAGTGGGTTATATTTTCCTCCTTGTTTTTTTTTTTCCTAAATGTAGGGGTTCATTCATATTTCCCTCTTTGCTCTCTCTTTCTTTTTTTTAAAAATGAAAATTAACCAAATATTTGTATTTGCATGAGTTTTTACAGTATTATTGGTTTGATAAAACCATATGTGTTTTTATACTTATTCATTCATTTAACACTCACTCACATGATTCAAAGGGGGTGACTAAGCGAAAGGGAAATCCTTACATTTTTGTTTCCCGCGCTACCCTCCCACTAATTGTTCAATTCCATCAATGCTCTCCTGACCACTCTTAATGATGGCACAGGCAGGACAAAAGTTTGAACCAACCAGTGGGGTTAGTAGCAAAGGCAAACAAAACTGTAAGCACAGGGGGGGGGGGGGGGGGGGGGGCGGGGGAGATGAAATTGTAAAATGATAATGATGATATCAATAATACTTATAACATTAAAATTACTAAGGATAGTAAAGGTGGAATAAAGATAGTCATAATAATAATAATGATGATAATTATTTTAATAAAACAATTTTAATAGAATAATAATAATAATAATAATGATAATAATAATGATAATAGTATAACAAATATGTGAGTTTGTTTACTAAAGTGATAATCTTAGTAGTAGTGGTAGTATAGCACAACAAGTGAATTCAAAGCCAAACATTCCATAAATGGTACATTGGAATGGGAGGAGTTTAATTTTCTTTTCTCCTTTTTTCTTTTCTCTCTTGTCTATGAGGGTGAAACCATCATTTTGTAACAAGTAAAACAAGCATTTATCCTTCCACTATTTTTTACATAAGGGATTTTCCATTGGTCTTTTGACCATATGTGATCTATTTAATCATCCACTCACCATTCATTCACAGTTTCTCCTCTTTTTTTTTTTCTCACTCATGTATACCAAAATTTCCAAAAAAATCCCAAAATTTGCCAGAGTTGGTATACCATTTATACCAACTCTGGAAAGAGTTATGATATTTTGTGCGTGTACATGAAGGAAACTAAATGTGTGTTATATGTGTGGTGTTTTATCTGGCAAAGTTTCTGCAGGTCCATATAAGTTGTCTGTAGTAAGAAAGTGCTACAAGTAGTTTTGTATGTATGTCCTTAGATGTCATTGGTATAGTATTGAGAAAAATTGCTTTATATATGTCGGTTTGTTTGCCTGTGTGTGTTTGTATGAGGTGTTTGAGTGTTGCGCGTGTGGCAGTAATTGTTGGACACGTATAATAAATGTGTTCCTCTGTCTCTTGTGTGTTGTTTCTACATAATTGACATTGTTTGGATATGTATGCTTCTATCTGTGTTGTGGGGGTCATACTGTATAACAGTCTATATGTGATCTCTCTAGCTTTTGGTGTTATGTGTTTGTTGTGTAGGTTTGAAAAGGTGCATGTGTAGTCAGTCTTGAAGCAAATGATGCAGCAAATGCGGCGAAAGATTTCTACGTTGTGAAGAGAAACCAGAGTAAGAATGACAGGTCGACCATTGGGGGAAGTCGTTAACATCGTGCACGGAGCTTGCAGTGGTGAAACTTTGTATACATTGCATTAACAGGTACATTATATTCAATTTTAGCAGTAAATGTATTCATACTTTAGGATATTAAATGATCGTGTTAACTGTGGGTAGGTAGTGTAATTAAATTAAACATTTAACAACTGATGTAACTAATTGCTTCTTTAGAAAAAAGTTGGCGAGTTATTTCCCTTGCAAACAATAAAATGAATATTATGTTCTTGTGAAAAGAAGGTATTTGTTTCCCCTTGTAACAACACATGTCATCAATTATAGGAGGCTGCAGGAAAATACGGTTAAAGACGAATTCAATCAAGAAATCCAAAATCTACATAAGAACATCCCTGATTACCACTCAAGCGTAGATAAGGAATGGACATGTTTCAAGGCTGCCATGCTCGACACACTGGAAAATAAATGTGGAACAAAGAAAGTAGTAAATAGGAAAAGAGCGCTGCAGAAATACCAAAAGGCAAGGACAGAAGAGAATTTTGAAGAATACAAGAAATTCAGAAACGAAGCAAACAGAGCAGTAAAACATGCAAAACAAAAGGAGTGGAAAAGATTCTGTCAAACACTCAGTCCAGATACACCAACCACAAAGGTGTGGAAACAAATAAAAGCTATTCAAGGAAATAAAAAGACCAGCAAAATCCCAACCATCAAAAGCACGAAACTAGCAGTAACAGACCAGGACAAAGCCAAAGTGTTTGGAGATTACTTCCACGAAGTCTGCTCTAACAAAAGACTAGGAAGCAAAGAAAGGCATAGAAGGGAGGAACTGACACAAGAGTTAAAAGACACAACAGACGAGAACATCGAAGAACACTTTATGGATGCAGACATCACAACAGATGAGGTGATGACAGCGCTAAACGAAAAATCCGAAACCGCGGCAGGGGCGGACATTCTAAATTATACCATCCTCAAAAAGCTCCCGAATAACACCATAAAAACAATTACTAAGCTGTATAATGTAATATGGCAGACGGGAAAGATCCCCAGACAGTGGAAAACAGCCACGGTGATCCAAATCAAGAAAATAGGGAAAGAGCCAACAAGGGTAGAATCATACCGCCCCATCTCGCTGACATCGCACCTGGGCAAAGTTATGGAGACTGTGATAAATAAAAGAATAACATTCTACCTGGAGAAGAATGAACTGTACAGCCATACACAATCCGGGTTTAGAGCCAACAGGTGCACGATGGATCAGATCATCAAATTGGAAAACCATGTAAAGAAAGGATTCAAGAGAGGGGGGAAAGAAGTTGGATGTATTCCTGGACCTAGCCCAGGCGTACGATCAATGCTGGAGAGAAGCCGCACTAATCAAGATAAAGAAAGTAGGCATAGTGGGAAGAACCTATAAATACATAGAAAACTTCCTCAAAGATAGAAGCTTCTTAGTGGGGATAGGGAATGAGGTATCAGACTCATATGTGCAAGAGAACGGCATCCCTCAGGGTTCGGTCATCTCACCAACAATCTTTTCAATACTGGTGAATGACCTGACAGAGGAAATTCAAGACCAGAGAGCAGGACTATCTCAATTCGCGGACGACTGCGCCATATGGAGGAGTGATAAGGCGGCAAAGACTACACGAGGACCCCTCCAAAAACAGATAAACAGGCTAACAGCATGGATGGACAAAAATCAATACCAATAAAACGGTCAGCATGGTATTTAGCAGCAAGAAGAAGATAAATCATAACAAGGACTGGAAAATAGAGATAAAAGGGGAAACCATTATGAAAACAAAGAGCACAGTCTTCCTAGGAATGACCCTGGACGAACAGATGAACTGGTTAAAACATATATGCCAGACATTAGAAAAATGCAAGAAAGCAAGCGACCTACTGAGAGTGATAAAAGGTAACGGTCGGGGTGCCCACACCCAAACAATGCTGATGTTCTATAAAGCATTTATCAGGGGCAAGCTAGAATACGGCAGCATTGTGTACGACTCAGCTTCAGAAGCAAACAAGAGGAGGCTAGACACCATACAGACCCAAGCGCTAAACACCATCCTGGGAGCTGGAAGCAATGGAGGTTGCAGTGGGTGTACTACCACTGAGTCTGAGGCGTAAACAGTTGACGTATAACTACTGGCTAAAAGTACCACAAGACAAAGACCACCCTGGATACCAAACGTTCAGTGACAACCGCAGCACAAAAGGGGGGGGGGGCATCCCAATAATAAAACTGCAAAGACTAGCAGGATGAGAAGCAGCAGAGAAGATGAAGGAAGAAATCTAGCTAGCAGAAACCCTGAAACAGACTATACGGTTCAAGCCAACAATCCCACCATGGGAACTAACAGTCCCATTCACTGACTGTAATCTAGCAAAGACCATCACCAAGGACACGGAGGACACAGATGCAAGAGACGCAGCCGAGGCGTACATACAAGAAATCAGTAAGGACAACCTTATAACATATACAGACGGGTCCAAGGACGAACATGGAGAGGTAGGAGCAGGTGTAGTGGTCCCAGACTGAAAGCTGAAAAAAAAAAAACAGTTCAAACTAACAGACCAGACAGCAATATGCACGGCCGAACTGGTAGCCATAATGAAAGGCGTGGAGATTGCAGCCGAAAAACCACCACTGAGACTGTGTATATTAACAGACTCCCTGTCCTCAGTACAAACGCTCGGGAACTTCGCTAGAGGAAACAGATGTAACAGGGTAACAGGACGCGAATGAAACTGAAGGAACACTCTCAGTAGAAATAGTATGAGTTTATTGTTGGAGGCATGTTGTTCATATCAAAAACGTATCGTCATTATACAAGTGTAGACTCACATCCTGTCGGGCCGAAGACTGGGTGGTAACTAACTTCTATCCCGCTTCTACGTCAAAGCGTGAGCCTCCCTAGATACTTAACTACTGGGTGCTCACGCGTGCATCACTTACTAGAACCGTTTTCCCTTTGCACGTCATGCCAACTAAACCCCTTGAACAGAGCTACTCTGTTATTTTTCCTCCCTACCCTCAACAAGACTTTTCCCCGAAAAGTCTCAATTCCAAACTCAGTCAACCCCCTAGTTATACTTAAAGATGACTACCCCCTAAACCTACATTCTTACTTATCTTACCCCAAATAATCTTAATCCAAACGTTATTCTATCAACCACAAAATCACAAGCAAGCCGCTTACAACTTTAACATGGCTCCCTTCTAACCACTGAGTTTTATTCATTATTCTTTCTACTCCTACAACTCATCTACTCTACTACTTATATCTTATAGCCACCTGCTATTATCTCTAACACTTCTTCGCGAACCTATACTTCTTCTTCGTTCACCACCAACATTACATTTATTTCTTTTATATATTCCCATCGTAACATCGTACATTCTTCATTATAAGATCTCACTTTATAAAACAGTTCACAAGCAATCTAGCTAGATATCTCATAGACACATATGCCCATCGAAATCATTGGTATATAAACAAAAATTGAAGATTATCATGCGTTATGCAACATATCATATTCTCCCGATCATCAACAAAACAACACAGGATAGACGGAGAAATGGTGGGTGCGCACCAGAAGATAGTAAGGAGTAGTCACATTTATCCTCCCTTGCACTCACAAAACTTTATAAAATAAAGTTTTCAACAAAAAAAAAAAAAACGAATCATATAATCCATGAAAATGATATGTACTTCAATTATGTTCATAATAAATATTCTTGTTAAAAATTACGTCGATCTAAAACTCCCTCTATAAACTCTCAAGATTAAAAATATTTGTATCCTTTGTTCGGCCAACAGCAGCCAGTAAAAAATTTATAACCATACTATATCAGTATCTTTTATAACACAGCTTCCCAAACCTCTATGGGTTTCGATCCATGGTTTACTTCTACCTATTTCATGCTGTAACAACAGCGTCCTAAATTAATATTGATAATGTTCATTTACTATGAACAATACTTACTGTACATATGTTGAATGCTGACCACTCCAGCTCCCTTTTTGAGTTACACCAATCTCCCCCACAATATTAACGCTGACTAGCGCAGCACCTATTACGACCCCCTACATCCCGTATCTAATTACGTTCTGGACCATATGTGCTGCTATCTACAGCCCCATCTATGATTTCTAATAATGCTGACTAGTCGCAGCACCTATTATAACCCCCTTTTAACATATTTCTTAATTCCCGACTACCATGACTTTTGCTGCTATTCACAGCCTAATTTCCGACTAGCTTCATGTTAAACTCCCACAATCCCCATATCATTCAATTCATGTGCTCTGGCATTCGTCGTTCATTTGTTATGAACGTATCTACAGCCCCATCTCTGACCCCTCATATTCCAACCATGGCATTTAATCCATGTGTATTCCTATTAACGCTGACTAACGCAGCGCCCTTAAATACTATTTATAAGCGTTACCCACGTCTACTTCTTCTAAAAATCAGCAAGCTCAACTTCAAGTCACCACAAAATTTACACGTCGAAACTCATGGCACTCACTCCATGTTTACCTAAACTTACTAGTACTAACAATGCAAATACGTCTCTCTTTATAGTCTAAAGTAGTTTGCTTATTATTATCTGAACGAAGGGTCCTCTATAAGGCCCAGTCTTATTGATTTCACTAATTCTTTACTCAGAACAAAATAACAACAGTTGTCTTTTTAAACAAGTCATAGTTCTAAGTCGTTAATCGCAAAAACATCTTGGTTCTCTTTTACTAGTTTTTCTAATATTTCCTTATTCTCTGGTGAAGCTTTTAACTGTGATAATAGTTCTTGTTCTCTCTTCAAGAGTGACGTTGTTTTGTCTACTGAATGTATTTGGGATGGATGTTCTCTGAATGCATGGATCAATTCATCATTCTGTACATTCCAACTTCTTCCACGTCTATTTCTGCTATTGATTCTTTTCCTAGGGGTTTCTGGATAGTTATTTCTCGACATTTCTTCTCCTCCTGTTGTTAATATGTTGTTAGGATCATGTGCTACTTTGGCGATCACACACCCTCTATACAATTTAATCTCTTTCCGTGTGTTATTAATAATCATCACTGTAAAGTTAAATTGTTTGTCCAATGTTATTATTCCATCTGGGACTTCCAAACCAGGTTCGTTTATTACCTCTTTTTCCAACTCTGTTATTGTCACTGTTTGTCCTATCGAAAAATAAGGATTTTTTTTTTCATTTTTGCCTGTATCAGTCTGTGGTTTTAAGGTCATGGATGTTTTTACTCTGACCAATGCCGATACGTGCATATCCTCCTCTAAATCTACATAAACACCTAGAAATCTCAACGTATGTAAGTCAAAATAAAGTCTTACACCATTTTTCAGTAAGAAATCCCTACCTAGGATCATGTTCCTACTTAAATCTTTAACTACACGGAAAAAGGTGTCTCACATTTATTCCTCCTAATTTGAAATTTATCATCGTTTGACCGACCACCTCTAAATTTTGTCCGGTTACAGAGTGAAGGGTATGCTGATTCCTGAATATTCGGAAATTCTTTAATATGCGATATAAGAATTTTTCCTTGATCACGCTGACTTGAGCTCCCGAATCAATCAATGTTCTAATTCTAAATTTTCCTATTTCTATTATGCTTGAACTGGGATCAGTCATATTCACTGAGAACTGTTTTATCTCTCCAAGTTGAGGCCATTTTCTATTTTCTCTATTTCTCATATATTCGTCATTTGGGTAATTGACGTATTCACTAATTCTTGGGACCTTTTTGTCCCCCCCCCCCCCCCCCCCCCCCCACTGCGGACCCTATTCAGTAAGTGGGACGCCAGTTTCCCTGACCTCCTGATCTTGCAACATTCCTATGCCTGTCTTCAAAATTTCTACTTGGTCTATTATTAACACTTCTATTCTGTGCACTAACCTGTGCACGTCGGTTGCTACAAAATCTGTAACTATGTCCCTTCTGTCCATAATTCCAACAGACGATATTTGTACCACCTAGTGTCTCTCTTGTAGGGTTTCTCATTTGTCTCCCTCTATCGTAAGTACTTTCATTATTTAACTGCAATTTCTGTATTTCTCCTCTTCTTCTCCATCCATACCTTGCTTGTCCTATTTCCATAGGTTCCTCCATTCTGTCTTCTCTATTGCTTCCTATTTCCCTTCCTACTCTTAACCTGAACCTCCTTCTCAAACTTTCTTCTTGTATGGCTATATCCACAGCCTGTGATAACCTAGCTGGATTTTCCCTCATTAACTTGAATTTCAGTCCATCCAACTTTATTCCATCCACGAAAATTCCAACCAGCATCCTTTCTACCTCTTCCCCTTGTACATTCTGCCCTAGAAACGCCTCTTCAGCTAGATTAATTAGCCTATCACTATACAGCTGAACACTTTCTCCATTTTCTTGTTTAGACTGTCTCAATACTGAAAATGCGTGTTGGGGATCTGTGATCTCCGCGTATTTATGTGCTAGATCATCTTTAAAATGTTCCCACGTCTCCTCTATTCCTGCTTCTAATTTTCTCCTAATATGATCCGACACCGGCGTTACACTCGCCTGGTAAGCAAATTTTTTTCCCCTTCATCTGTAGCTCCTACCAAAAATGCATGTTTCTCTATAGATTCAATCCATTTTTTGAAATACCTTGCCTGACCACTAAATTTCTCAATATCAATACCTATGCTCTGTTGTTTCAAAGCTGCGTCCAACTTAGATATGGCTCTACCTACTCCACCGAGTACTTGCCCCAACGAAAGGTCCTGAGGTTCCATTACAAATTTATACCAAACAATCTACTACAACAATACTATTACTAATTAAGCTAATCAAGTTCTATAGTCTTCTAATAACTAAATCGTTAAATTTATACTTTACTGTGATGAATTCCTCATTTACAAGTGTTGGCTGTCAAACTGTAGACCGCTTCTCGATTCAACAAAACGCTTAGGGTCCCTCATATGTCTGCAGGTAGACGCTCGACAGAAACAGCATAGCCATGATTCCCTGGGTTCAGTCTTGCAACGCTGAGAGGCACGGTTAGATGTACTCGGCACCCAAGGACGATCTTGATGGCCAAGCTTGCGGACAGCAGAGTACTGGAGTGTTTCGACAGTGGGCTTCACAACCCAGCAGAGAGAGCTCAAGATTGACTTGATAACGTAATACGGGCTTCACAACCCTGCAGAGAGCAAGATTGACTTGATAACGTAATGCGGGCTTCACAACCCTACAGAGAGCTCAAAATTGACTTGATAACGTAATGCGGGTTGACATTTCTTCAGCCTTGAGCATGCAGTTGACAACAAAGTCTGTTCGGTACATGTTCCCAGAAGTGCATTTAAAACATCTGAATAAGTTGACGTGTAGTTTTGAGAAAAGTTCGTTTGGCCACGGCAACCCGAGCAGGAATCCTACGTCGATGGCACCATTTCGCGTCCTGTAACAGCGTAACAGGACGCGAATGAAACTTAAGGAACACTCTCAGTAGAAATAGTATGAGTTTATTGTTGGAGGCATGTTGTTCATATCAAAAACATATCGTCATTATCTAAGTGTAGACTCACATCCTGCCGGGCCGAAGACTGGGTGGTAACTAACTTCTAACCCGCTTCTACGTCAAAGCGTGAGCCTCCCTAGATACTTAACTACTGGGTGCTCACGCGTGCATCACCTACTAGATCCGTTTTCCCTTTGCACACCATGCCAACTAAACCCCTTGAACAGAGCTACTCTGTTATACAGACCCGACACAAAAGAGGCGATATTAGCGACAGCCATCAACTTCAGGTACATGGAATGCCATGTCACCAGCGGATGGATGCCAGCTCACAGGGGTATCCCGGGTAACGAACAAGCAAACAGAGCGGCGAAACGAGGACTAACCAGCAATAATAAAATCAGCACAGGCCTAGGTAAAGTAGAAGGGAAGAATATCGTCAAAAACTACACTCTTCAGGAATGGAGGAAACAATGGCGAGACATCGCTAAAGGTCGTCGTGCATACCAAGTACTGGGTGAACCCAGCTACAAGCCAAATGTCAAGACCAACATGAAAGCACCGACAAACAGACAGTTGTGGAGAATCAGACTAGGCAATTGGAAAGACACAAGAGAAAACCCATTCTGCAGAGATTGCCGAGAAAACAACACCATCGAACACTACTTATTAGTATGCGACAAGTACAATAGAGAGCGACGGGACCTGAGAGATCACTTCGTCAAAACTTGGAACCCAATGACAATGACGGAGTGCCTGCACATAAACAGCAACCCAGAAACACAGCGACTTTTCAGACAGTTCATATATTCAGAACAGGGAAGACCATATAACCTTTCTACATTGTGTGTGTGTGTGTTTGTGTGTGTATGTATGTATGTATGTATGTATGTATGTATGTATGTATGTATGTCTGTCTGTGCGTGCGTGCGTGCGTGCGTATGTATGTATGTATGCATGCATGCATGCATGCAGGTAGGTAGGTAGGTGTGTGTCTGTCTGTCTGTCTGTCTGTGCGTGCGTGCGTATGTATGTATGTATACATGCATGCATGTATGTATACATGCATGCATGCATGTATGTATGCATGCATGTATGCATGCATGCATGTATGTATGTATGTATGTATGTATGTATGTATGTATGTATGTATGTATGTATGTATGTATGTGTAGTCGATGGTAAAAGAGAAAGGGAGACAATCATAAAGACTGATGCTTCCTTCACTACGGTGCTAAGAGGTAAAGAGTAGTTCTGACTTCGTTACGGCCAAAGAAGAAAAATAGTGAAAAGAGAGAGAACCTCACACCGCCTCAACTGACAAAAAAAGAGGATAGTAATTAGATAAGAAGATATACGAGATCTCAGACAGAGGCAGAAACTATTTTATAGATGTTCACACAGGAAACACCATGTTTGAGCCCAAGCGATGAATTAAGGTGTTAGATTGTGGTAGAAATAGTGGTTGTAAAAACTAAAAGAGACAAACAAACAAATCAAAAACAGTACAAAAATAGCTCTTTATTTATCTCCTCTAGCTGAACATGTTTGATAACACATTGCAATAACAGATACAACAGACAACTGTATATATCAAACAACAACGGTGGGTAACCCCCAACCAATCAACACCACTTAAGACAACAGGGTACACCAAGTACCACAACACAGGTGCTCCAAACAATAGCTGGTTAGACTGACACAATAAAGAACCTTGACACAAGCAACACTGCACAGACAATAAGGCACTACAAAAACATAGGTTACACAACATAAACCCCAAGACACGACATAAACAAAGAGTTGTGACACAATTTACTATCCCACCAAGAACCCAGGCCTGCTGACACTAACTAGTCAGCCGCTCCTGTAACAATGGAAAACACAATCTATGATTATCATTGTAAAGAAGACATATTAAACACATGAAGCAATGAGCACATGAATTAACCCATAGGTCATAAATGTACCTCCATCTAATTATCTATTCTGTTATTCTGAGGTAACCCTTGATGTCTATGTCATGATCATTCTTTGCTACCCCCTTCTTCAAGGTGACTACATCTCTAATTGTTAAATACAACAATCAGTATTGCATCATCAGGTCACCCACTTTATTTTCTTCTCCAATTGTGCCACTGCTATCATGAGATTACACTTGATATTGCTAGAATGGACCACCTAATGCAACAATGTCAATCTGCTCCACCTTTTCAGTTCAATGTAACTACACCACACAGCTCCTACATACACAAGCCGTGGAAGATTGATCTCATTCGTCCAACTGTAAACACATAGCTACAAACAACAGAGTACATACATCAGCCGTTGCAAACAGCCACAACATCTCAACACATTTGGTTAACATATAACAGACATTGCACACAAACAACATATCAGCATTGATTCAGTTAACAGGCATAAGAATGACATCTTTGTTCTGGTAAATTAGGCTGTCATTCCTACCTACCAAAGTGGCTACATTTGCCAAGGAACCCATAATCAGTTCCCTGTCTACACCTTCCAGAATATTTTATACATTAATTTGTACCAAGTCACCGGTAACACCAGACAACACAATATTCCCTATAAACCACAAGTTCATGGAACACTATCAATGTTCAACCCAAGATATTGTCACAACTAAACACTACCTACTATATTCTCAGCCTAATGCTCAACAATTCCCTATCCACTGTTACGCACACCGGCAACTGTTTTGCTAACACACCGTACTCTTTTCCCTAATATAAAACATATATTGACAGGTTGAACTCCTGTGCTCCACATCTGATAGTACACTTTACTCCTATGCAACAATACACAACATTATGAACTCTGCCACCATCAGACACTAAGTTACCTCAACATAGGGACTTCACTGGACAACTACCTCAACAATGTCCCAGTTTGCATGAAGAGTACCAGCACTAATATGATACTGTGCAAGTTACAGCATCTGATTAGCATTACAAACTAACAACCAGCAAGCAAAACATGTCTAACTATGAAAAGCAACAGACATACATACAATGTGGAAACACCATATTTGTAGAATGTGACAATGTAACCTTACACATAGAAGAATCACAACATTCACAGAAAGTTAAAGATAAAGATAAACATTTATTACACAGGAACTCATTTAGGGACTCTCTGATGCCCCTAAGATAGCTCATAAAATAAACACAATATTACTAAGTGAAAGTACACCAAATAGTGGCCAGAGTGCCTCATTCATATGAGACAGGATCCAAACACAACAATGTCCATGGCAGGATACAGAACATTAGTACTAATATAATAAACAGTGTACTATATATATTATGTCATTATTACACACTAATGACCAATAAGTGTTATTCAAGGCCCAACACAATCAGTGTAATATTATTTGTGAGTGGACAGCAAATGTACAGTTGTGCGCTCTGTTCCCCACCATTCTTCCTATCATACACCGGTTATAAGTTTTGCTATCTTACTGCTTCATGTCGCATAGCAAGTGCATATATCTTTGCGAAAGGTGGTACGTAGCAATAAATCACATCCTTCCCCTGGTAAAACAATCACCCTGTTTTACTACACATAAAACTCCCAGTTTGATACACTAGCACAAACACTACTGCATTCTGGTAACAGATGTGACACCAGACTTCAATGCTAAATAAGAAACCCCTTTACCAATATCAGTTCCAGATGCACCTGCCTGTTCTCCCTCAATACAGCCACACTTCATTCGCAGTTACGATTGCACTATGATGGCTGATACGCACCCCGCGTATTAAGATGCATTTTTTTCCTATGCCTAGTAGCTATCAATCTGCATGGCGTCCCTACAATTCAACACATTATTTCCTTTACTTCTATTTATTACCTACATGTCCTAACTACATAGCTTAACCATTAACCCGTCATTGCCACATATAACATGTAAGTACCCTTCCCTGCTTTACACATGTTATAAATATTACACATATATTATGGTTATTTTCCCCTACTCATGTTGCTTTGGAGTGTTCATACGCAACACTTGACCAAACATCCAATGTGATGCTCACCATAATCACAGAATAATCCTGTAAACATATCTTGCTGCTGTATACACATATGATTCTCACCACTCTGTTGTTAAGTAACCTTCATTTCTAGCAACCTCACAAGCACTTACTCCCTTCCATGCCAACATGGCCTGCATGGCACCATGTGGCATTATTTCAGTCTTTACTATAAACTAATTTATGACCCCACACATTGTATATTTTGGTGAATCTCCCACATATCTATTCAGCCAGTAACACATTAATGCTATAGGATAACCATGTAAAATAATTCCCAACAAAATAATCTTGTACCAGCATGGCTGGCATGACATGACAGTCTCTATGATACTTAACCACCATCAATGACCTATCCTCCATATTTCACATCACCATTGTCTGATTGCTGACATCTCTATGTGTTACTTGTTATTTTCATAAAGCTTTAGGGACACTAAATCCTTCTGTAGAATAGCTCATTTCAATAGCACTTATTCATATTATCTATTTATATTTCTTTGTTCCTACAAGCTCACCTAACTAGCAATTATTTTCACCCACGCCTGTCCCACCATGTAAACACTTTCAAGTTGGTAAACTGGCGTGTGCTGCGATTATAGAAATATTTATTAAATTAAACATTTTAAACTTACAGCTTTTTCCTCTGACATATGTTGTTCAATGATGAACAGATGGGAAACCCCACATATCTTGTCTCAAAGCGGGCTGGCCACAAAACTACACAGGGCCCCAGCGCCTGCCTTCCCACACCGCTGGCTGCTACAAGGAAAAATGGACTCCGGTCCCTTTGTTTCAGAGTGGCGTTTCCGGCGTTGCCAGATATTTTCTTGAGGCAGACCAAACCAAAATAAATCGTTGGTTTGGCGCTATCACATATCCAACCCCTTACTTTTTTGACGTCCCGTCAAAAGGAATGGACTATCGTATCCCCTTACCCCAACTATCTCTTTACAAGTTAACATCTACACATAAACCATCATCAAAATTACCAACGCCCAAAAAAAAATAAAGCCACCTGTGACCTCATCTAAAATTAATCATCAATGAAACAAGGATTCATTTAAATTTACACACAAACTGCCATCAAAATGACAAAGGCAAAACAAATCTATGTCACATGTTACCTCCTCCGAAACCTAAACTGCTGGTTATATCCCTGAAGAGTACCACTAAAAAAATAGTCTTTTTCTTTTCATACATCACTTACAATGTGAAACAGTGTAGATTACAACACCAGGCATCAGTCAGTTCCAAATACCAATAATCTGAACCCAAAAGTATAAACTATACTAACTCAGTTGTTGGTACTAATGATTAAAATAATATCAGTGATGAAAAATAGCTCTTTTGCTATAAGAGCACCAATCATAACAAAATGAATACAACCCTCACTTCTTACATAAAAATAATTAAACATAAAAGCTACATAAACATTAAACAAGTAACCTTCATATTGGTTACTTCTTCCCTTAACTCTGGAAATTCAACACAAAATGTATTTAAAAATAATACCATTTGTCTCTTCAAATATAAGCTTCCTGCAGCTACTGTGGTACCTAAATGACTTGTTTTTCTATCAACCTGTATCTCTACACTAAAAAGAACATTTCATCATGTGTCGCCTGTAACCTGAACCTAAACATAAAGGAAAATATACCGGGCCAACAAAACATTGTTATTTCAATAATATCCCAACTCATGAATTCACCCTGGAAGTTACTCTCTTACTGGACATGATGGTAATGACAACACCACATGAACAACAGAACCACCCCTTTCATCTGGTCTGCCTGGTGTTCTTGCACTCTAAAAGAAAGACATGTCATCACATGACACCATCTACCTGCAATCATAATATATAACAACAGCAAAACATAACTGCTAATTAACTAACTACACTAAGGCTGTCAATCCAAAAGACTGGAATTCCTAAACAGATGAAAACAGTCTATCTTTCACAACCATGTCTAACGGGCAAAAGTTCTTGCTGGTGGTCTTTCACAATCCCCTTTTGCACAAAGTCACGAGATGACATATTGGTATGCAGAACATTTTGCCTCACACCAGTCACAATACACGGTCCACCTGTCACATTTCTAACACCTAACTGGTCGACCACACTGACACCAGGAGACATCCCTCGTCCCCTCTTCCTCCGCCTCTTCCTGCGAAAGAAATTTCTCTGGTTGCCACGCATAACCATCCTGGCTATCAGAAGATTGACACTGCACCCACCTGAACTGCTGGGGCTGATCCTTTAGAAGGAATCAACCTGGGGCGGACTCTGCTTGTCGCTTAAGGCCCTGCTGGTCTCGGTGACTTACGGCTGGCAAATGCTTCGCTACAATTGACTCCAGAGGGGTTCTGAATAACACTAACCCCTCTCTTCGGACACCTGTTCTGTAGGTGGGTGCGGCTTCGACAAACATTGCACCTCTTGCGTTGTACCTTGGGCTGCAGCAACGAATCAGCTAAGGCTCTCATCCGACCTAGCTTAGCTCGAAGTTCCTCCACCACCACATCATCATGCTGGACCCCTTGACACTGACCACTGGCATTAGGCCACCTCTCTGAACTGTAATCTTGACGTTCTACATATTGGTATGTACAGACTTCTGGAGCCTACGACACACCAGCCCATCGCATGGCCAAGTCTCTAACACAAAGGAAAGTCACTGACGGGTCATGCAATATCCTCTCCTCTGCCATTCTCCTGCTGAGAACATTATGTAGTTTTGCAACAAACCAGTCTCTTAGGATCACTGGATCCCAAGCAACCATGCCCCTCTTTCTCTGTGCTTCCAGCACCAAACGAAAGGCTTTGTGGACCCGGTGAGAGAAATCCATGATGGATTCCCCAGCATCTTGTTTCACTTGGAAGAAAGCTGCAGCAAGTTCCACCATGCTGCGCTGCTCTCCATACACCTGCTGAATGGTCTGCAGCATCTCCTCAGGGTCATTACAAGCTGACCTAAGTTCAAGTTCCGCCCACACACTGGGAGCAACACTTTCACAAATAATGTCCACTTTATCTTCATCGCACACCGCACCAGCCCTCCAGGCAGATCTCACCTTCCTCACATACTTCTCAACAGTTGGCCCACCTTGCCTGGCCAAAACAAGGTACTTCTATCTTCACAGGTGCAACTATGTACCTGACTTCACCAGTGGGCCCTGTGACGTCAGGGGCACCAACTGGGAGGGGAACTACGGTCCCTAACGTTGAAGACAGAGCCATCTTTGCTCTGGATAAGATACAGTGAAGGTGTACTAGGAGGCAATATTATCTGAGCCCACTCACCATACAGGGGACTCCTCTCTTGTGCAGGAATGCCCGGGGGATCTCAGCAGCAAACCTGGGTTCTAATGTCACAACTCAAAGACAATGGACACCACAAACATAAACACTGACCTATCACACAAAACAATCACTAGATACTAAAACAATTCTAACAGAACAATTCAAAGGCTGCCACAATATCTCGTCGGGGTCGCCATTTTGTAGTCGATGGTAAAAGACGAAAGGGAGACAATCATAAAGACTGATGCTTCCTTCACTACGGTGCTAAGAGGTAAAGAGTAGTTCTGACTTCGTTACGGCCAAAGAAGAAAAATAGTGAAAAGAGAGAGAACCTCACACCGCCTCAACCTGACAAAGAAAGATGATAGTAATTAGATAAGAAGATATACGAGATCTCAGACAGAGGCAGAAACTATTTTATAGATGTTCACACAGGAAACACCATGTTTGAGCCCAAGCGATGAATTAAGGTGTTAGATTGTGGTAGAAATAGTGGTTGTAAAAACTAAAAGAGACAAACAAACAAATCAAAAACAGTACAAAAATAGCTCTTTATTTATCTCCTCTAGCTGAACATGTTTGATAACACATTGCAATAACAGATACAACAGACAACTGTATATATCAAACAACAACGGTGGGTAACCCCCAACCAATCAACACCACTTAAGACAACAGGATACACCAAGTACCACAACACAGGTGCTCCAAGCAATAGCTGGTTAGACTGACACAATAAAGAACCTTGACACAAGCAACACTGCACAGACAATAAGGCACTACAACGACATAGGTTACACAACATAAACCCCAAGACACGACATAAACAAAGAGTTGTGACACAATTTACTATGCCACCAAGAACCCAGGCCTGCTGACACTAACTAGTCAGCCGCTCCTGTAACAATGGAAAACACAATCTATGATTATCATTGTAAAGAAGACATATTAAACACATGAAGCAATGAGCACATGAATTAACCCATAGGTCATAAATGTACCTCCATCTAATTATCTATTCTGTTATTCTGAGGTAACCCTTGATGTCTATGTCATGATCATTCTTTGCTACCCCCTTCTTCAAGGTGACTACATCTCTAATTGTTAAATACAACAATCAGTATTGCATCATCAGGTCACCCACTTTATTTTCTTCTCCAATTGTGCCACTGCTATCATGAGATTACACTTGATATTGCTAGAATGGACCACCTAATGCAACAATGTCAATCTGCTCCACCTTTTCAGTTCAATGTAACTACACCACACAGCTCCTACATACACAAGCCGTGGAAGATTGATCTCATTTGTCCAGCTGTAAACACATAGCTACAAACAACAGAGTACATACATCAGCCGTTGCAAACAGCCACAACATCTCAACACATTTGGTTAACATATAACAGACATTGCACACAAACAACATATCAGCATTGATTCAGTTAACAGGCATAAGAATGACATCTTTGTTCTGGTAAATTAGGCTGTCATTCCTACCTACCAAAGTGGCTACATTTGCCAAGGAACCCATAATCAGTTCCCTGTCTACACCTTCCAGAATATTTTATACATTAATTTGTACCAAGTCACCGGTAACACAAGACAACACAATATTCCCTATAAACCACAAGTTCATGGAACACTATCAATGTTCAACCCAAGATATTGTCACAACTAAACACTACCTACTATATTCTCAGCCTAATGCTCAACAATTCCCTATCCACTGTTACACACACCGGCAACTGTTTTGCTAACACACCGTACTCTTTTCCCTAATATAAAACATATATTGACAGGTTGAACTCCTGTGCTCCACATCTGATAGTACACTTTACTCCTATGCAACAATACACAACATTATGAACTCTGCCACCATCAGACACTAAGTTACCTCAACATAGGGACTTCACTGGACAACTACCTCAACAATGTCCCAGTTTGCATGAAGAGTACCAGCACTAATATGATACTGTGCAAGTTACAGCATCTGATTAGCATTACAAACTAACAACCAGCAAGCAAAACATGTCTAACTATGAAAAGCAACAGACATACATACAATGTGGAAACACCATATTTGTAGAATGTGACAATGTAACCTTACACATAGAAGAATCACAACATTCACAGAAAGTTAAAGATAAAGATAAACATTTATTACACAGGAACTCATTTAGGGACTCTCTGATGCCCCTAAGATAGCTCATAAAATAAACACAATATTACTAAGTGAAAGTACACCAAATAGGGGCCAGAGTGCCTCATTCATATGAGACAGGATCCAAACACAACAATGTCCATGGCAGGATACAGAACATTAGTACTAATATAATAAACAGTGTACTATATATATTATGTCATTATTACACACTAATGACCAATAAGTGTTATTCAAGGCCCAACACAATCAGTGTAATATTATTTGTGAGTGGACAGCAAATGTACAGTTGTGCGCTCTGTTCCCCACCATTCTTCCTATCATACACCGGTTATAAGTTTTGCTATCTTACGCTTCATGTCGCATAGCAAGTGCATATATCTTTGCGAAAGGTGGTACGTAGCAATAAATCACATCCTTCCCCTGGTAAAACAATCACCCTGTTTTACTACACATAAAACTCCCAGTTTGATACACTAGCACAAACACTACTGCATTCTGGTAACAGATGTGACACCAGACTTCAATGCTAAATAAGAAACCCCTTTACCAATATCAGTTCCAGATGCACCTGCCTGTTCTCCCTCAATACAGCCACACTTCATTCGCAGTTACGATTGCACTATGATGGCTGATACGCACCCCGCGTATTAAGATGCATTTTTTCCTACGCCTAGTAGCTATCAATCTGCATGGCGTCCCTACAATTCAACACATTATTTCTTTCACTTCTATTTATTACCTACATGTCCTAACTACATAGCTTAACCATTAACCCATCATTGCCACATATAACATGTAAGTACCCTTCCCTGCTTTACACATGTTATAAATATTACACATATATTATGGTTATTTTCCCCTACTCATGTTGCTTTGGGGTGTTCATACCCAACACTTGACCAAACATCCAATGTGATGCTCACCATAATCACAGAATAATCCTGTAAACATATCTTGCTGCTGTATACACATATGATTCTCACCACTCTGTTGTTAAGTAACCTTCATTTCTAGCAACCTCACAAGCACTTACTCCCTTCCATGCCAACATGGCCTGCATGGCACCACGTGGCATTATTTCAGTCTTTACTATAAACTAATTTATGACCCCACACATTGTATATTTTGGTGAATCTCCCACATATCTATTCAGCCAGTAACACATTAATGCTATAGGATAACCATGTAAAATAATTCCCAACAAAATAATCTTGTGCCAGCATGGCTGGCATGACATGACAGTCTCTATGATACTTAACCACCATCAATGACCTATCCTCCATATTTCACATCACCATTGTCTGATTGCTGACATCTCTATGTGTTACTTGTTATTTTCATAAAGCTTTAGGGACACTAAATCCTTCTGTAGAATAGCTCATTTCAATAGCACTTATTCATATTATCTATTTATATTTCTTTGTTCCTACAAGCTCACCTAACTAGCAATTATTTTCACCCACGCCTGTCCCACCATGTAAACACTTTCAAGTTGGTAAACTGGCGTGTGCTGCGATTATAGAAATATTTATTAAATTAAACATTTTAAACTTACAGCTTTTTCCTCTGACATATGTTGTTCAATGATGAACAGATGGGAAACCCCACATATCTTGTCTCAAAGCGGGCTGGCCACAAAACTACACAGGGCCCCAGCGCCTGCCTTCCCACACCGCTGGCTGCTACAAGGAAAAATGGACTCCGGTCCCTTTGTTTCAGAGTGGCGTTTCCGGCGTTGCCAGATATTTTCATACATGTTTCACACACATATGTATGTATGTATGTATGTATGTATGTATGTATGTATGTATGTATGTATGTATGTATGTATGTATGTATGTATGTATGTATGTATGTATGTATGTATGTATGTATGTATGTATGTATGTATGTATGTATGTATGTATGTATGTATGTATGTATGTATGTATGTATGTATGTATGTATGTATGTATGTATGTATGTATGTATGTATGTATGTATGTATGTATGTATGTATGTATGTATGTATGTATGTATGTATGTATGTATGTATGTATGTATGTATGTATGTATGTATGTATGTATGTATGTATGTATGTATGTATGTATGTATGTATGTATGTATGTATGTATGTATGTATGTATGTATGTATGTATGTATGTATGTATGTATGTATGTATGTATGTATGTATGTATGTATGTATGTATGTATGTATGTATGTATGTATGTATGTATGTATGTATGTATGTATGTATGTATGTATGTATGTATGTATGTATGTATGTATGTATGTATGTATGTATGTATGTATGTATGTATGTATGTATGTATGTATGTATGTATGTATGTATGTATGTATGTATGTATGTATGTATGTATGTATGTATGTATGTATGTATGTATGTATGTATGTATGTATGTATGTATGTATGTATGTATGTATGTATGTATGTATGTATGTATGTATGTATGTATGTATGTATGTATGTATGTATGTATGTATGTATGTATGTATGTATGTATGTATGTATGTATGTATGTATGTATGTATGTATGTATGTATGTATGTATGTATGTATGTATGTATGTATGTATGTATGTATGTATGTATGTATGTATGTATGTATGTATGTATGTATGTATGTATGTATGTATGTATGTATGTATGTATGTATGTATGTATGTATGTATGTATGTATGTATGTATGTATGTATGTATGTATGTATGTATGTATGTATGTATGTATGTATGTATGTATGTATGTATGTATGTATGTATGTATGTATGTATGTATGTATGTATGTATGTATGTATGTATGTATGTATGTATGTATGTATGTATGTATGTATGTATGTATGTATGTATGTATGTATGTATGTATGTATGTATGTATGTATGTATGTATGTATGTATGTATGTATGTATGTATGTATGTATGTATGTATGTATGTATGTATGTATGTATGTATGTATGTATGTATGTATGTATGTATGTATGTATGTATGTATGTATGTATGTATGTATGTATGTATGTATGTATGTATGTATGTATGTATGTATGTATGTATGTATGTATGTATGTATGTATGTATGTATGTATGTATGTATGTATGTATGTATGTATGTATGTATGTATGTATGTATGTATGTATGTATGTATGTATGTATGTATGTATGTATGTATGTATGTATGTATGTATGTATGTATGTATGTATGTATGTATGTATGTATGTATGTATGTATGTATGTATGTATGTATGTATGTATGTATGTATGTATGTATGTATGTATGTATGTATGTATGTATGTATGTATGTATGTATGTATGTATGTATGTATGTATGTATGTATGTATGTATGTATGTATGTATGTATGTATGTATGTATGTATGTATGTATGTATGTATGTATGTATGTATGTATGTATGTATGTATGTATGTATGTATGTATGTATGTATGTATGTATGTATGTATGTATGTATGTATGTATGTATGTATGTATGTATGTATGTATGTATGTATGTATGTATGTATGTATGTATGTATGTATGTATGTATGTATGTATGTATGTATGTATGTATGTATGTATGTATGTATGTATGTATGTATGTATGTATGTATGTATGTATGTATGTATGTATGTATGTATGTATGTATGTATGTATGTATGTATGTATGTATGTATGTATGTATGTATGTATGTATGTATGTATGTATGTATGTATGTATGTATGTATGTATGTATGTATGTATGTATGTATGTATGTATGTATGTATGTATGTATGTATGTATGTATGTATGTATGTATGTATGTATGTATGTATGTATGTATGTATGTATGTATGTATGTATGTATGTATGTATGTATGTATGTATGTATGTATGTATGTATGTATGTATGTATGTATGTATGTATGTATGTATGTATGTATGTATGTATGTATGTATGTATGTATGTATGTATGTATGTATGTATGTATGTATGTATGTATGTATGTATGTATGTATGTATGTATGTATGTATGTATGTATGTATGTATGTATGTATGTATGTATGTATGTATGTATGTATGTATGTATGTATGTATGTATGTATGTATGTATGTATGTATGTATGTATGTATGTATGTATGTATGTATGTATGTATGTATGTATGTATGTATGTATGTATGTATGTATGTATGTATGTATGTATGTATGTATGTATGTATGTATGTATGTATGTATGTATGTATGTATGTATGTATGTATGTATGTATGTATGTATGTATGTATGTATGTATGTATGTATGTATGTATGTATGTATGTATGTATGTATGTATGTATGTATGTATGTATGTATGTATGTATGTATGTATGTATGTATGTATGTATGTATGTATGTATGTATGTATGTATGTATGTATGTATGTATGTATGTATGTATGTATGTATGTATGTATGTATGTATGTATGTATGTATGTATGTATGTATGTATGTATGTATGTATGTATGTATGTATGTATGTATGTATGTATGTATGTATGTATGTATGTATGTATGTATGTATGTATGTATGTATGTATGTATGTATGTATGTATGTATGTATGTATGTATGTATGTATGTATGTATGTATGTATGTATGTATGTATGTATGTATGTATGTATGTATGTATGTATGTATGTATGTATGTATGTATGTATGTATGTATGTATGTATGTATGTATGTATGTATGTATGTATGTATGTATGTATGTATGTATGTATGTATGTATGTATGTATGTATGTATGTATGTATGTATGTATGTATGTATGTATGTATGTATGTATGTATGTATGTATGTATGTATGTATGTATGTATGTATGTATGTATGTATGTATGTATGTATGTATGTATGTATGTATGTATGTATGTATGTATGTATGTATGTATGTATGTATGTATGTATGTATGTATGTATGTATGTATGTATGTATGTATGTATGTATGTATGTATGTATGTATGTATGTATGTATGTATGTATGTATGTATGTATGTATGTATGTATGTATGTATGTATGTATGTATGTATGTATGTATGTATGTATGTATGTATGTATGTATGTATGTATGTATGTATGTATGTATGTATGTATGTATGTATGTATGTATGTATGTATGTATGTATGTATGTATGTATGTATGTATGTATGTATGTATGTATGTATGTATGTATGTATGTATGTATGTATGTATGTATGTATGTATGTATGTATGTATGTATGTATGTATGTATGTATGTATGTATGTATGTATGTATGTATGTATGTATGTATGTATGTATGTATGTATGTATGTATGTATGTATGTATGTATGTATGTATGTATGTATGTATGTATGTATGTATGTATGTATGTATGTATGTATGTATGTATGTATGTATGTATGTATGTATGTATGTATGTATGTATGTATGTATGTATGTATGTATGTATGTATGTATGTATGTATGTATGTATGTATGTATGTATGTATGTATGTATGTATGTATGTATGTATGTATGTATGTATGTATGTATGTATGTATGTATGTATGTATGTATGTATGTATGTATGTATGTATGTATGTATGTATGTATGTATGTATGTATGTATGTATGTATGTATGTATGTATGTATGTATGTATGTATGTATGTATGTATGTATGTATGTATGTATGTATGTATGTATGTATGTATGTATGTATGTATGTATGTATGTATGTATGTATGTATGTATGTATGTATGTATGTATGTATGTATGTATGTATGTATGTATGTATGTATGTATGTATGTATGTATGTATGTATGTATGTATGTATGTATGTATGTATGTATGTATGTATGTATGTATGTATGTATGTATGTATGTATGTATGTATGTATGTATGTATGTATGTATGTATGTATGTATGTATGTATGTATGTATGTATGTATGTATGTATGTATGTATGTATGTATGTATGTATGTATGTATGTATGTATGTATGTATGTATGTATGTATGTATGTATGTATGTATGTATGTATGTATGTATGTATGTATGTATGTATGTATGTATGTATGTATGTATGTATGTATGTATGTATGTATGTATGTATGTATGTATGTATGTATGTATGTATGTATGTATGTATGTATGTATGTATGTATGTATGTATGTATGTATGTATGTATGTATGTATGTATGTATGTATGTATGTATGTATGTATGTATGTATGTATGTATGTATGTATGTATGTATGTTTGTTTGTTTGTTTGTTTGTTTGTTTGTTTGTTTAATTAATTTTTTTTTAAAGTATCTGTATGTAGGTATTAAAAAACAAACAACACAAAACATAAATAAATAAATACCGGTTGTCCTGAGGGGGACAGCTGAATATGGCGGGGTGAATGGCAGGAAGGTGGGTTGGCTCCTCCGGTAGGGCACCTGAACTAGGCTGACAGGGTGACCGGGTCATCTTGTTGTTATACCAAACCCACACGTGATGATGAAAAACGCCAACAAAATAAAAACATAAAGGAGTTTGGGCCGCTGACCGGGAGGACAACTTGAGACTTGTACTTGAATGCTCTGCCTTTGCCTTCATCGAGTCCTTATGAGGACTGGACACGACCGGGACCAGCCCCGATGAGAATAACACATGAAGCGACAAGCACGTAGCAGTGCTAAGAAGCCAACAAATGAAAGAATGCGGGCCCCAGTAGACCCGACCAAGGACCGGTGTTTATCAGGACCAACACAAGACAAAGAAAACAACCAGATAGTACAAAATGAATTTATCCAACGAACAGAGCGGAACCAATAAAACCAGTAGGAATTAGGACTAAAAGTCCTCACAACCTCGGCTCTCAACAATAACCACAGCTGAGGAAGCAGGTTAGACGAGACTGCATTTAGAAAATTTTTTTTGAAAATTGGAATTGGAATTTCAACAAAGTCACGGCAATTCTCCCTGATGATGATGGGTGAACGGCATCCTCGCCATGCATTTCCCGCAATGAAGCACACAATTTAGTTAGAAATTGGTGCCATCGCGGGAAAATGAACCAAATCACAAGCCTTGAGTCCATTATAAAAGTTCGCGTATGCCAAATCTCATTCAAACATTTTCTCGTATAACCATGTCCTACTTTGTTTTAAGAATGGGTTATACTGGCAAGATTATCGACTCCCTTGCATCAGGTTTTGTCCCGCACAGTGGCCTGCCGAAAGCGCCGTATAGTGCACGAATTCCGTATCTCCTGCGACGATCCCTAACCGCACGCGTATGACAGTCTGAACGCGAACTCAGGACCATCGTATCGCGAGGCAGGCGGCTGTCGACTTCGCCACATAGACTTCCATTCCATAGTTTTGAAAATGAATATTGCAATCTATCTTAAAGCATCCACCGACGATTCAAACACGGAGTGTTGATTATAAGAGGAAACTATCCGTTGCTCAATTTTCTAATGTTGAAATGCTACAGCACCAGAAGCTTTCTGCGATGTTTAATTGGTTTACTCTCATAAGGTATTTTAGTGCAAACCAAAGCAACAAATATTTACCATGAACAGTTAGTTAATCGAGAGATCATCCTCACTACACATCAAAACATTCAGTCCATAATTGCTCGGATCCCCTCCTCAGTACATCCCGCAGCGTGTAGCGGCTAACAACACCAGTTCTATGTTGGTTTATCAATCTTCTTTGGCTTCCTGCGTAGTGTTCTTGTTTGGCCACCCCTCTTTTAATTTGCTGTTCTCGCATCCTAACCATGGTTATAGATTCAGTCTTCACTTGGTTTTGCAAACGACTTCTCGTAAAGCATTCAGAATATCATCGTGGTCCATGGCTCGCCCGCCTTCTACAGTGGCTTTACCTGCAAGCTTGTCCTCCTGCTCATTTCCTTGTACTCCCGCATGCCCTGGCACGAAAATGAAGTTAATCATTGCCAGCTGAGACCGCTCCAGAGACAGCAGCCACTCTCTTCGGATCCACCCCATCTATATCTTCTTGATCATGTTCATTGAGTCACTAAGGAAACATACCCTAGTGAATGTCTGTATCTCGAGCCATGTTATTGCTTTACTTACTGCAATGACTTCTATAGTCAGGCTACTTGTGGCCAAAGCAAAAGCACCAGAATCTTCCTTCCTACACTGGTGTATACTATGAAAATGTTATTATTTTGTTATTATCCATAGTCCATTATTTTCCATACACTCACATACACTAAATGTTGCACATCCATTGCAGTTCGTTGTCACAAACTAAACCCCAAGTTGATTTAATTGACAATTTTACGTTCGGTTGTTTACCATTGCTTTCTGAAAGAGAAATCAATGTAAGTCCAACTGACCGATGTAGATAATGATCCCGCTAATCTGGCGTCAGCGCACTGGAAGTTTAAGTGCGGGCACTCTTATCCGCCCGGCCACGTTGACATCTATTATTTTCACAGTTGCTCAAAATAATACTTGTACAAAACTCGGAACTGATCACTGCCGGAAACCTATACTCTTACCAAACACAAACGTTAGACGAAGTATTATATAAGATGTATTATGTAATGGTAAACGAGAGGTGCCAATCCCTCATCGTCATTATACTGCGTTACTTCGGACTGAAAGAGTTTAAAAAAAAAAAAAAAAAGAAGAAATAATTGACCTCCCAAATATTACACAAGCCACCAATCTGTCGCTTGAATTAATACCCCTGAACATGGAACTATCATTAAAAGTAGGAACTTGGAAGGTTAGAACAATGAGTGCAGATCGAAATTAGAAACATCAAACAGGAATTGGAAAGAGAGAAGATTAATATATTAGGAATGTG
>JACEFZ010014720.1:80000-232500 GCA_014155875.1 Cepaea nemoralis | reverse complement strand
GATTTACCATATTTTACACACATTTTAAAACAGTTTAACATATTTACTATTTGTTCTACTGTTTGCATTTGAAATATCTTCTTTTACAAGAGTGCCCTAGTGAAGACATCTGCATAATGAAACGACTAATCCGGGCTGATGCAGAAGTTATGGAGTGCCCGCACCGAACTAGAGAAAACGATGCACCTAATTGCCTACCGTCCTGCAAGAAGCACTTATTCGTAGGCAGCATCACAAGACAAGTTGACAGTCTGGCAGCAGATGACTCGGGCAAGTATTTCGTTCGTGCCTCGCTAGACGATTCGGAGGTATTTTTGGGTAACTTAACCAATACAGTAGTCTAAGAATATTGTTTATGCCGTCTTAATTCTTGACAAGTGATATTTCCATAGAAAACTAATACCTTTATATTGAAGTAAAGTGTTGATGGAATTCTTATTAGCATTAATTTTTGTCTTAAACGTCCACATAATTTGTTGATTTTGTGCATTCGTGTGCAATTATCTTCCAATTTTTAACCTGTGCATCAGACGAGCTTAAGTTTTCGTGTCTGGAGTGAAACAAACACTTTCAAGTGACTAGGTCTGGGTGCGGAGATGAGAGAACGGGGAGAGATAGGTAAGCACCCACACCCATAAAATAAAAGGAACCGTTGTGTCACAGTGGTTTAGATGCTTTCTTGCAAAGACAGTGGTCCGAATTATGTGGGGATTATCTGGGAAGGAAAGGCAACGAGGTAGGGAAGAATGGTCCACCCAACCAGCATCACTATGCCTTGGTCTTGGATATATGAATGCCTGACGCTTCACACCCCAACAGAAGTATCGGCTACCTTATAACTGGCGATATAATATTTGGTTAAATTTTGCTACGCCGGTATCCCTGGCCGAGGAGTTAGCAGCTTTCTCCGTAACCCCGAAAACTCTCGTGGTTGACGTGAGCGAAAGCGAATTGGAAGCGGTTCGAGTAGCCCCAGTGACTTATAAGAGTATGGAGCCGGTCGCTCAGAAAGTCATGGCGTGCTGATGAGCGTAATCTTAGCCTAGGAATTACCAGACAGCTGAAAGATGCTGATGTTGACCGCAATATCCTGAAACATGATGAAAATGCGGAATTTTTTTTTTTTTTAGCTACCATCAGTGTGGAATACTGGCCCTTGGCTGTGCACACAAAAATACTGGCAAGCGTATACAATTCACTGGAACTAGACCGTGTACAGTAATGGAATAGTCCGTCGTGGACTGACTGACTGGATTCGGTCATGCCATATTTGAAATTATCTATTAAGTCGTTCGCCCTAAGCCTTGGTCGGCAACTGGTCTAGGATCGAAGCTCCGACACGTGGACAGAACATTGCTTTGCTGTTCCGTCAACGTTTGAACTTGTTTTCCAGATATACTGGTGTTACCGTTCCTCTGGAGTAATAAACTAGGCAGGTCAAGAGAGGGATCATGCTGCAAGTCTCTACAATTCGGCACAATTTTTGTACTATGGTGAGGTATAATTCTAACCCTGGTCCCCGTCACGGGTTGTAGCTATGCCTTTTTTAAGCACAATGTATCGTCTGTCAAGACAGCAAGGTGCAAGTATTAGTCTTTCGATATCATCTTTATCTAGGCCAAACATGAAGGCGTGAATAACAATCATGTGTTTACCATTTACCAGAAGTGGTTGCCAAACACTCAACATATGTACTCCATCTAACGTGGTTTATTGGATGGAAAGTGTCAGTACCCATAATTGCATCCCCCGTGGAAGAATAACACTAGAGAGGCGGGACTGGTTTCGAATGATGTGGATAGGTCACAGGAAGATAATGTGACAATAATAATCTCTGGTTGTATAGGGAGTACCCGGATATCTTAAGGAATACACACCAATTGTTGTCTTTCCCAAAAAGGAGAACTAAACTCGACTCTTATGAACCCCCACTTGTATTCTTCTTCTTCTGCGTTCATCCGGGTTTTTTTTCGGATGTGATTGCGTTGTGCCTGTTTACAGCAGAGCTGCGTTCTTGCGCCGTTAGGCCGACACATCCGACTTCTGCGGGCATTTGTTGACCAGGTTAACCTTCCCGGGGTTTCTTAGAACGTTTGACTCTCACTGTTGTGGTGTTATCCCCCATCCTAGCTGGTCCATATAGAACAGCCAAAGACATCCTGGTCAGCCCTCAAGGGAAGGCAGGGGCAGACCATGGGCATTCACCGCCATCCAAGGAGGCTTCCATACTTGCAGAGCCGACACACAGCGCTCTCGTACTGGGCTCACCCAAGGAATCGTCACGTCCTGCACATGGCTGCTTAGCCTCACTTCCGTATATTGGGCGTTCCGTTCACCATAGGCCGTTCTTCCGGAAACCAGAAGAATGCAGTCTGCAGATGACATCCACACAGTGAGCTTTCGATTCGGACTTTCCACATAATGGATTTGCTATCCAAGCAATATTCCATTTCGTGCCACTAGGACACGTTTTCCACCTTTTATGAAGCCCACACAGTGAGCTTTTGGTTCGGACTTTCCATGTAATGGATTTGCTATCCAAGCAATATTCCATTTCATGCCTCTGAGACGCTTTTGTAACTGACATACCTGTGGTATGAAGTGCGGCAGTCTAAATATTTCTTCATGCACCTTTAAATGTCAACCTGAATGTAGTTAAAGTAAGCTGCAGTCAACTTGAGCTTGTTGATATCTCCATAGAGCTTGTCCTCAAATGAAGCAGGTGTGGGCCAAAATATCTTTCTCTGTTCTGCATATATTGGGCACTCCTGCAACAAATGTTTAGCTGTCATTTTACCAGTTCCAAAATTGCATTCATCGGTATCTCCTATCTTTAGTTTATTGAATAAGTGGTATTTCAGCCTGTTATGTCCTGTGCGGAGTCTGGAGATTGCTACTTGTTCTCTTCGGTCGAGTTTGTAGTATGCGTCATCCTTCTGGTGGCCTGGATGCTCTGATTCCCATTTGGTTCTATAAGTGCTTTTTATAAACCTCTTTGCCTCATTATAGGTTATGTCTATGTCAGGCTGTGGTAGTCGTCCACCCTCTTTTGCTAGTCTGTCAGCCTCTTCATTTCCAGGTATACTGCAATGTGATGGGATCCACTGTATTACACCTTTTTTGGATTTCTGGCGTAGACCATGGAGTGCTGCTCTTAGATCAGCTAGTTCTGTGCTGTTTTTGCTCTTCAGTATTGAGACAGCTGACTTTGCATCTGTGAAGATAGCTATTTGCTTCTGTTTATTTTCCTCCATCAAGAGCATGTCTGCTGCAGTTTTCAAAGCTTCTACCCACTTGTATCCATTTTCCCTATAGGTGAAACGGTTACAAGAAAAATGTAAATATAAGAGTTCTTCTCAATGAACAATTTGGAACCTGGGAGCTTACGGTAGGATCAGTAATTCACTGCTTACTAGTGTTTACCCAGCCACTTTACTGTTCCAAATTTTTCATAATATGTTTAGTAGTTATTCAACTAAACATATAATGAACTGACGACAATCACAAGTCAGTTAATAATAAAAAAAATTGTAAGTTTTATGATTTTAATTCAACACAACATCCTGTAGTCTGGAGGAAAAACTGATAACAAGTTTTCAGATGTGACCACCCACAATACAACAATTTTGCATGAATGTTCATGAATGAATCATAACAATTTGTATGCTTTAAATGTATAAGTGTCATTCACCAAATCCTGTCCATGTTTCCTTCAGAATGTTACCCACATTTCACAGCAATGGTTGCTGGAGGTAAAAAGTCCTTGCTGTTCTTAAATTACCATTTTCACATAGGTCTTATATGTAATATCTAATTGGAATTAATTGAAGTAGAGATTCAGTTCCGTGATCTTATCAGCGTTTTCGTATCTCTGCGCTCTCTCAGTGCTTGTGTCCTCCCCATCTTCTCCATTTCCACTATAGGGGTTGATCTCATCCCTCCTGTGGTGTCTCTAAGTGCTTAATTTTGCACCTTGTCCAGCTCTTGTTGTGTGGTGTTTGATGCCGAACACCACGCAGTTGACCCGTATTCCAGGTGTGGTCGCATGCTCTGTTGATAAACTTTGCTAAATATTTTCCCACTGGCTCCCCATGTGGTTCCACTTAGCTTTCTCAGGATGGCTATTTTCCTTCCTGCTTTTGCTACTGCTTTGTTGATGTGCTTTCTCCATGTCAGCCTGCCATCAAATGTTACTCCAAAGTATGTTGGTTCTTTATTTTCTCTTAGGGGTGTTCCATTTATCTGGATAATCACTGCCTTTTGTTTTGAAGAGAGGTTAAATAGAGTGGTGCTGCTCTTGTCAGTATCTATGCTGACACACCATCTATTTGCCCATGCAGCAAATGTATCTACCGCTCTTTGTAGCAATTTGATGGGTACTGATGCATGTTAATTTGTGCTCCATAAAACCAGGTCATCGGCGTACATTGCCACTTTAATTCCATGCGATAGATTAGCAACAAAATCATTGATGAAGATTAGAAAAAGTGTGGCGGACAAGACTCCGCCCCGGGGAACACCGTGACGCAATAGTACTTTCTTGCTCTTGAGTCCGTCTATCTGTACTCGGGCTCTTCTGTTGTGCAAGTATGCTTTCACCCATGTGTACATTCTTCCATTGACTTTGCAGTTTCTCAGTTTATTTATCAGACCTTCTTTCCAGACTTTGTCAAAGGCTTTCTTCAGATCTATCCATGCCGCAAGCACCAGCTTCTTCTCTTGGAATGCATCCTCAATTTCTTGAGAGAGATAGGTTGTCTGATCTTCCGTAGAGTAGCACTGCCTAAAGCCAGCCTGCTGTGGCACAAGGATGTTTTTACTTTCAATGTACCACTGCAGTCTGTGATTGATGATGCGCTCCAGTGCTTTGAAGAGACAGCTGGTGAGGCTAATTGGTCTGTAGCTAGAGGCAATGGAACCATCTTTCCCTGATTTTAGGAGGCGTATCATGATTGCTTCTTTTCAGGCTTGTGGAACACTGCCTAAGGTCCAGCTGTTATTGAAGATCTGCAAAAGCTTTGCTTTGGCCTCTGTTCCTAGGTTCCTGATAATTTCATTGGAGATACCATCAGCTCCTGGTGACTTTCTCATTTTCAGTTTTGATATGGCTAGCTCCAGTTCGCTGATTGTGATGGGTGCCTCCAGAACCTCATGTATTATTTCCTTCTGTCCTGTATGTTGTCATTTCTCTCGAATCTCTTGTTGTTTCTCTGGACTAATTTTGATATTGTTATCTTGTGCGAATGAGTCCGCAAAATGGTCAGCTGCTTGCTTTCTTGTTAAGATGTTTCCATCTTTATGTAGTGCATTTTTTTAGTTTTTCCCAGTGCCCTAATCGTTAAGCTGTTTTGTTAGCTTCCACGATTTCCTTGTGTCTTTTTCAAAGTTCAGAGACTCCGTTTTCTCCTGCCAGCTTTTCCGTCTATATGAATTAATCATTCCGTGAATATGAATTAAATGAGCCGCTCCCCACCAGGAGCTGGGCGAAGCCGGGCCGGGTCGTCTTTTTTCGGAACGGGAGCAGGGGCCGAATATGTATTCTTCTTCTTCTTCTTTCGTTCGCTTGAAATATGTCTATATCTGCAATGTCGTCTCTTGCATGAATTGAACTGTTTTTTTCAGTTCACACAGTGGTCCATAGAGTTTATCTTCCACTGTCGTCTCTCTAGGCCAGAAGGTTTGCCTAGATATGTTATATTTTGGGCAGTCTTGGAGTATGTGCTCTGCTGTCTGCGACGCCAATCCACATGTGCACATGGCTGTTTCACCAATCTTGAATTTTGTATACATGTGGTTGCGTAATCTATTGTGTCCTGTTCTGAGGCGCAGAATAATGACTTGTTCTGGTCTGTCCATAACGTGGTAGTCATCTTGAGCAGGTTTTGGTGGCTTTCTGACTGATTTGATCATTCTTTTCTTTTGGTGGTATGTAATGGGCACATCAAGCTGTTCTTCTTTGGCTCCTTCCTTAGCCAATTGATCAGCTCTGTCGTTTCCGGGTACTCCACAGTGGGATGGTATCCACTGTATGGTGACTTTATGCTGACTGCTAAGTTCAGAAAGTAGTGTTCTTAGTACTGGCAATTTCCCAGAGAGGAGCGCCTCGAGTACTGATTTTGCATCTGTTAGTAGCACCACAGGTTGAGTACCATTGCTGTTATTTAGTAATTTCTCTGTTGCTATCTTGATTGCCTCAATTTCGGCATCATAGTTATGGCAGTACTTTCCTGTGGGTACTCTGGCTGTGTCCCTAGTATTATTTGGGTATTCTATGTACACTCCCGCTCCTCCATTTCGAACAGCATTTTGTGCTGACCCATCTGTGTAGACTCGGATCCAGAGGTCCTGTGGGTATTCTTCATCAAGGAAGCTGAGAGTGGCTGTTCTGCGCTGCACACTGTTCTGTTCTTCCTTGTCAAATATTCCTCTCACTTTAGTCTGGATTTGTAACGATAGTCTATGCTCATCTTTCCATGGAGTTCGCTCTGGAATAGTTGTTAGGGGGATACCAACTGTGGGCAAATCAGTGGTTTCTCTGCAGAGTCGTTTGGCCTGGTGGATAAAACTACTTCTTTTCAACCGCCCCATAGCTAGGTTTTCAAATCTGTTCTTCATAGGGTGGCCTGGCAAGCTGAGGAACTTTTCTGCTTGTATTAGCGTTTTCGTATCTCTGCGCTCACTCAGTGCCTGTGTCCTCCCCATCTTCTCCATTTCCACTATAGGGGTTGATCTCATCCCTCCTGTGGTGACTCTAAGTGCTTGATTTTGCACCTTGTCCAGCTCTTGTAGTGTGGTATTTGATGCTGAACACCACGCAGTTGACCCATATTCCAGGTGTGGTCGTATGCTCTGTTGGTAAACTTTGCTAAGTATTTTCGTACTGGCTCCCCATGTGGTTCCACTTAGCTTTCTCAGGATGGCTATTTTCCTTCTGGCTTTTGCTACTGCTTTGTTGATGTGCTTTCTCCATGTCAGCTTGCCATCAAATGTTACTCCAAGGTATGTTGGTTCTTTATCTTCTCTTAGGGGTGTTCCATTTATCTGGATGATCCCTGCCTTTTGTTTTGGAGAGAGGGTAAATAGGGTTGTGCTGCACTTGTCAGTGTTTATGCTGACACACCATCTATTTGCCCATACAGCAAATGTATCTACAGCTCTTTGTAGCAATCTGGTGGCCACTGATGCATATTCATTTGTGCTCCATAGAACCAGGTCATCGGCGTACATTGCCGCTTTAATTCCATGCGGTAGGTGAGCAACAAGATCATTGATGAAGATTAGAAAAAGTGTGGGGGACAAGACTCCGCCCTGGGGGACACCGTGACGCAGTAGTACTTTCTTGCTCTTGAGTCCGTCTATCTGTACTCGGGCTCTTCTGTTGTGCAAGTATGCTTTCACCCATTTGTACATTCTTCCATTGACTTTGCAGTTTCTCAGTTTCTTCATCAGACCTTCTTTCCAGACTTTGTCAAAGGCTTTCTTCAGATCTATCCATGCCGCAAGCACCAGCTTCTTCTCTTGGAATGCATCCTCAATTTCTTGAGAGAGGTAGGTTGTCTGATCTTCCGTAGAGTAGCACTGCCTAAAGCCAGCCTGCTGTGGCACAAGGATGTTTTTACTTTCAATGTACCACTGCAGTCTGTGATTGATGATGCGCTCCAGTGTTTTGCAGAGACAGCTGGTGAGGCTAATTGGTCTGTAGCTAGAGGCAATGGAACCATCTTTCCCTGATTTTAGGAGGGGTATCATGATTGCTTCTCTCCAGGCTTGTGGAACACTGCCTAAGGTCCAGCTGTTATTGAAGATCTGCAACAGCTTTGTTTTGGCCTCTGTTCCTAGGTTCCTGATCATTTCATTGGAGATACCATCAGCTCCTGGTGACTTTCTCATTTTCAGTTTTGATATGGCTAGCTCCAGTTCGCTGATTGTGATGGGTGCCTCCAGAACCTCATGTACTATTTCCTTCTGTCCTGTATGTTGTCGTTTCTCTCGAATCTCTTGTTGTTTCTCTGGACTAATTTTGATATTGCTATCTTGTGCGAACGAGTCCGCAAAATGGTCAGCTGCTTGCTTTCTTGTTAAGATTTTTCCATCTTTATGTAGTGCAATTTTTGAGTTTCTCCCTGTGCCCTCGTCATTAAGCTGTTTTATTAGCTTCCACAATTTCCTTGTGTCTCTTTCAAAGTTCAGAGACTCTGTTTTCTCCTGCCAGCTTTTCCGTCTAGCCTGCAGCTTGGCCCTTTGAAATTTGGCTTTTGCATGCTGGAATTTATTGTGGTGCTCTTGGCTGGGTGTGGCCTCTGCTTGCTTTCTACACACTTCAACATCATTATGCAACTGTTCCAGTTCACTACTCCAGTAGGGTTTATATTGTTTACGGGCTCCTCTTGGTACTGTTTCTCGCGCTGCCTGTAGTATGCATTTCCCAAACTCTTCAACTGCTTTATTTATGTCTTTCTCAGTGTTCAGGTTTCTAACCAGTATGCTGGTGCGATGCTTGTACATTGCCCAGTCGGCTTTCTTGTAGTTCCACCTCGAGAGGGTGCTGCTTTCACTTACAAGCTCATTTTCTACGGTTAGAAAGACTGGCCGATGGTCACTGCCACCAAGTTGTTTCCCAACAGTTCGTGTAATGTTCCACTCCAGGTCTGGTGAATGAAAAGCCAGGTCAGGTGTAGTTGTAGAGTGCCATGATCTCGAGTAGAAAGTATGTGGGTCGGACGGCTTGTTAATCAACATGAATCTATTCTCATCTTGCCAGTCTTCCAGTCTCTCTCCTCTCTGGTCCATGTGATCATAGCCCCAGCTCTGCGAGTGGCTGTTGAAATCGCCACACACAATCATTTTTTCTTTTAGTGGTAGAGTGTTCAGTGCCTGTGGGCGGTCACTTGGACAGTAGTAATTGATCAGATGTAGATCTGTATTACCTGTCTTAAGTTTAAGTGTCTGATACTCAGCCCCTTCCATGTAGACTTTGATTTGGGAAGCCATGATGTTATTTCTTACAAGGGTCAGTATCCCACCTTTTCGCCTGTTCTTTCGGTCAGATCGGTAACACTGGTAGCCTCTGATTTTGAAGGCTATATTTTCATTGAGGTGAGTTTCTTGCAAGCAACATATGCTTACTTTCTCTTTGTCCAGGATGTTTTCTAATTCTACTTTTTTGTTGCTGACTCCCTCCGCATTCCAGTGCATTATTTTAAGTCTTAGTTTAGTATGGCCAGTCGTCCTATTCTCATGTCCCCTGGCTCCACAGGACATCTGAGAAGGACCTCCAGTAGTTGGGGTTGGACCCTTTCGAGACATAGGGCCCGGCACTGCACCTGCCTGGGGGTCCAAAGCAGGGCGAGCACCATAACGATTAGCAGTAGTCGACATATTCCATTTTGCGTGATTGCGTGGCATCCTGATTTCTGTGGTGCGCCTCTTGGCTGGTTGCCTCCGTCTTCAGCACCTTTCTTTGCTAGAGCAGACTGTGGTCTCACTCGAGTGTAGATGTGTACGCGCGCACACGCCTGTCTGCGCATGCTTGTACGTGCATACACATCTAGAGCATACTGGTTATTTTCCGGCGCCAGAGACTCGCCGTCGCCCCTTCTCCTGTTAGTTTAAACAGGCCCGCCACGTGAAGGCCAGGAGTTGGACTTTTGCTGCATAGGTTATGTATTCACGAGCCATTGAGGTATTTGAGCAATGTTGGGCGCTCACCCCAACACCGTGCCTCGGCTACATACAGCAACATTTGGAACCCGAATATGTATTAAATTAGACGCTCCCCGCCAGGAGCTGGGCGAAGCCGGGCCGGGTCGTCTTTTTTTTGGGAACGGGAGCGCGAGCAGGGGCCAAATATGAATTAAATGAGATGCTTTCCGCCAGAGGCTGGGCAAAGCCGGACCGGGTCATACGGATAGATGGATGGATGGATGGATGGATGGATGGATGGATGGATGGAGGGATGGAGGTATAAATAGATAGACAGCCGGGTCGGGTCGTCAGACAGACAGACAGACAGACAGGCAGGTAGACAGACAGACAGACAGACAGACAGGCAGGCAGGCAGGCAGGCAGGCAGATAGACAGACAGACAGACAGACAGACAGACAGACAGACAGACAGACAGACAGATAGATAGATAGATAGATAGATAAATAGATAGATAGATAGATAGATAGATAGATAGATAGATAGATAGATAGATAGATAGATAGATAGATAGATAGATAGATAGATAGATAGATAGATAGATAGATAGATAGATAGATAGATCCTGCCAGGAGCTGGGCGAAGTCGGGCCGGGTCAGCTAGTGTACTTATAATTTTCCACCCAAAGTTGTTTTGGATAGCTCTATGTTATTGATCTTTCTCAACCAAACCCTAAGTTTTCTTACGTTACTGTTTCTTTGGCATCCAGCATTTTTATAATGCTGGATAATCCTGGATATAAAATCCCAATTTTTTTGTATAATTTTAGGAGTCTCCGCGGCAAAGTCTTCAAGCCTTTTGACACAGGTTCCAAAGGTTGTGGGTTCGATTCCGGGCCGCATCCTTCGGTTCACGAGTTACATTTTTCGGAGACTCCTGTGGGTCGTCGCTAGAGCTGCGGAGTTCGTGCTTTGTGCGACGCTTTCCGCGCTGCGGAAAGAGACCGAGCCATATGGAATAGAACCCGGTACAATGAAGTCAACCCTGTCGACTTTTAAGCGACTTTTTAAAGCATTTTTATAATAGCTCGCCTTATGACATCTTTGTCAAAGCTATCTACAATAATCTTTCTATCTACCGTTTGGTTATTGCGTGGTGGTTTAATTCCAGATTCTTGCACCCATCGACGAAATGACCGTTTACTTAAACCCAATGCATGCACTATTCTTTTTTCGGAATTTGTAATGGTATAAAACAGTTTCCTGCGATCAGCTTCTATACAAAAATGTGTGTGCAACTTCATAGCGATGCTTTGAAGTGTACAAAATTTCACATTCAATTCCATTGAACAATATTCACACATTTCAATGTTAGCGATAAGTGGTAAGATTTTTAAAAAAAAATAATAATAATCAGGTTTCATGAAAGAACTCACATATTGATGACACCTCTGAACACTCCCAGTTTAAACAGCGCGGGGTTCTTGCCATAAGGCCAGTCCTGTGAACCACGGAGAATATTTAACTTTGAACGCTGATTTTCTGGCTGACGGTGTAATACATTTAAAATTATGGACTTAATCTCCGAACCGTAAATTATATACCGCATATAAACAAACATTGAAATCTGCTGTGCAGTCTCCAGAACACAATTTTTTTTTGGTTGGGTGGACATGATGATAAGGTTATGCGCTAAATCTCACAATTTTCCCTCAGTTGGTTAATGAGATATGGATTTTTATATGGGGGAAAACAAATGTGAATGCACTATAGTTGGCATGTCTATAATTAAACATCACTACATGTCGTACGATGCTATCAGGTATCAGGGAGTGCGTAAAGATCCGTTTTTCGTGTTTTTGCAGCGAACTGGATGCGAATGGAACTGACATTATGTCACACTCCCACATACATGAAGCTCGGATTGTGCCTTTCAATGTCAAATTAAGAAGAGACGCAGATGTGAAAGTACATGGTACTCAACATCCCCCCTCCCCACCCCTATTCCAAGTATTCCAAATTATTGTATTCGGGAGAATTTTTCATGGTTACTAGGTACGAAAGAACTATTTTAGTACAATATATTTCTTAATTTCCAAACCTTTGAAGAAGATGCTTTGCAACGTGCTTCAAACACATGAAAATCAAACACACACAAAGCAAGCAGCTTATAAGAATTCAAATGTGCGCTCGCATCCGTAAATTAACTGACACAAACACGCACAATGAAACACGTTAAATAATCTGCAAGAAATAAACTTATGACTAGCACCAATATTACGCCCACCTAGTGTGTGTATCCATGTCTACGAGTGGCTTCCTGTTTGTTGAGTAGTCGCTTTGTAGCTGTTATTGTCATACATGTTTAGAGTGTACTTGAGTGACAACTCGACATGGATACAGTCACGATATCAAACATTGTACTAAAGTGACACAACAAGAGAATAGTGGCGGTATAGCTGTCATACATGGTTAGAGTTTGTACACACGTATAGTTAGTTACATTATCTGAGATATTTAGAGTTATAGTGACAGCTTAGCGTGTGTATAAAGTTGGGGAAAAGAAGTTCGAAAAGACAAGGAGGCACTCTTCCGAATAACGGTCTCAAATTATTTATTGTAGAAAGTATCCCTTACAGGGCCTCATTAGGTGATTATGTTCGTTCCGGGCGATATGACAGATACAGACATATAATTGCTTTCGCAAGTAGAAGACAAATAAGTGCAAAGTGCTATTGTGTAATGCATGTATTGAAATAAGGGAGACTTTATTCATAGTCGACTATGAATAAAGCTCAGTTTTATTCATAGTCGAATTATGAATAAAGCTCAGTTTTATTCATAATCACACTGTGACATTACGTTAGTCCTGTATGGCTGTTTAAATATCAAAAATAATTTTCCAAAATTGGTATCCCCCGGCGAGTTCAAGAATTGTTAACTTGCTTTTCTTTACAATTACTGTTTACAGGCATCCATCTTTGTTTACGTAACCGTCATCCTATTTTTGTCCTTATAATTATGGTCCAAGCTGACAGTAATATGCTTTGCCTCAGAGAGATATGATTAGGCAATTCAAACACCAGGTTTTTGACTGACTGGCCTCATGAATTAATAAATAAACAAGGAAATGCTACGCATGTAATAAAGTACAGGAAAACCTAGTATATGTGAAGCGGGTGGGAGAGAGAGAGAGAGAGAGAGAGAGAGAGAGAGAGAGAGAGAGAGAGAGAGAGAGAGAGAGAGAGAGAGAGAGAGAGAGAGAGAGAGAAGAACTCGTGTTCGGGTGGCTAAGCGCCTTTCCCAAGACAACGAAAGTAGAGGACAGATAAGAACAGAAAGACAAGTGTGCAGGTTCTTCTGCAGCAAGGTAAAGACACAGGTAGACAACACCTAACACACAAAAACCGTAGAAAACACGGTTTGTTGCCTAAAGCGAGATCATCAGACTAGCATTGGTTGATACCAACTTATTTGTTCTTCATTTACCAGGTATCTGATATGTGGTTACTTCAGTGCACGCTCCAAAGAGTGGGACAGGTCGGGAGAGAACAGACAAGGCACTGCTCTTGCTGAGGCCTTGCTTGAGTCGGATGTGGTCTGTCTAAATGATGGGGCACCAACTAGACTGGCAATGGGACCGGGGAACCCTGACACGGCCATCGACCTGGCACTTGTAACCCAAGAGGCGGCATCAGACATAAAATGGAGTGTCCTCGTCACAAGGATGTTTCGCCACAAACTAATAGCTGACAGTCAGTCAGGATTTCGGCCAAAATATGCCTGCCATACGGCCCTAACAAACATGATAGAAAACTGACATCAAAATATTAACAACAATACTCTATGTGGAACGATGTTTATATCTAATTACAGACAACTGCACAGTATATACAAACGCTGTTGATCGTAATGTGTTAGAATTATCCTTGCAACAGGAAATAAATAGTGTAGTTAACTGGAGTCATGCAAACCGCATGCAAATTAACATTTCTAAAACTAAATCTATGTTAATAGGAACCAGGCAAAGACTTCACACTCTAAACTCGCAGAGAACTCTTCAGCTGCACATTGGCAGCACGCCTGTAGAAAGTGTCACCGAGCACAAGACACTGGGTGTTATCATAGATCAAAATCTAACTTTTAACTCACATGTTCATGCTCTAGTTAAACAAATAGCCAAAAAAGTATACCAACGTGCCAAAATTAAAAATTTTCTCGACGAAAACACAAGAAAGATATTCTATACTTCCAACATACAAACACATATTGATTATTGCTCCACAATCTGGGGTGGAAGCTCCAAATCAATAACAAAACGCCTTTATTCACTCCAGAAAAGAGCAGTGCGTCTAATCAATGGTGTTAAGTTTACAGACAATTCTAACCTTCATGAATGTCTTCAGTTACTGCCACTCCACAAACGCCTACTTTTGAATAAGGCTAAACTAACTCACTAAATCCTATTTCAAAATGCCCCAAGCTACCTTTGGCCATTGTTTAAATATAACGCAAGACATAGCGATCGACTAAATATACTTCATGTCCCTAAACCTAGGATAGACTTATATAAAACAAGCTTAGCATTCTCTGCCACTCAGTTGTAGAATAATCTTCCACAAGAAATCAAAGACACCACCAATCATTACACATACAGTCGCAACCTGTTTGAACACTACCTCAGGACAGACTACATTCCCCCTTAAAAACAAAAACAGCAACAAAGACAATAATAATGGTAAATTATCTCGAACGACAACTAGCCAGAAAAAAACAAAACAAAAAACATTCCCATATGTGTGGCACGTTACACCCACCTTGGGTATTTATGATGCCCATGTTAAACATTGCCTCAACGAGTTATGTATTATTGATAATTTTTCATCGTTATAATGCTTATTGTTCTTTTCTTGTTAATGAATTGCTTCATAAGAGATGTTGAATGAAAGAATGTATGAGAGGAAATGGAGAAGAAGGGCAGAATGTCAGACGGGCCTTCGTGCCCAATTCTTAACCATTTGAAAATAAAGATTTTCGTTCGCTCGTTCGTTCGTTCGTTCGTTCGTTCGATCTGTCTGTCTGTCTGTCTGTCTGTCTGTCTGTCTATCTGTCTGTCTGTCTGTCTGTCTGTCGCAACAGGCGTCTGTCCGTCGGTCCGTCCGTCCGCCCGCCCGCCCACCCAACCACCCATCCGTCCGTCCGTCCGTCCGTCCGACGTCCATCCATCCATCCATCCATCCTATCTATCTATCTATCTATCTATCTATCTATCTATCTATCTATCTATCTATATGTCTATCTATTTGTCTGTCTATCTATTTGTCTGTCTATCTATCTATATATCTATCTATCTATCTATCTATTTGTCTGTCTATCTATTTGTCTGTCTATCTATTTGTCTGTCTATCTATCTATCTATCTATCTATCTATCTATCTATCTATCTATCTATCTATTTGTCTGTCTATCTATTTGTCTGTCTATCTATCTATCCATCTATCTATCCGCTCACGACTGTTCCCGTGCTCGTCTGTTTAGTTTGATCCGCGGGAGTGAAGAACAACAACTGGTCCTAACTAATTTATGGTTTACTCAGAGAGTGAGTTCCCTTGCAGCGAGATGGCTGAACATGTATTCGTCTGTTTCTAAAGCTCGTGCAATTTTCTTTTGTGCTGGAGGAAAAATTGTTAATTTGAAACTAAATAACTATGCCAGTTGGCTCGGCGGGAATGAGAAGAACATCTGTAGAAAATGTCATCTCAATCTGATGGACCGTTCGCGAACGCATAAAGGACACACAAACAAAGAAACAAAGACACAAACAAACATTGTCTTTTAGATATATAAATTGTGTGCAATTCACAGAGTTTGAGGTGCAATAACTGATCCAGAGTAATACACATCAAGGTGACATAGTGGTCTATACTGATGGGTCAGTGGTGAGAAACAGGCGGAGTGGTTGGAATGAAAAGTGTGGAATGGCTCACCTCACTTCAGAGGTCACAGATTGTAAGAATTGTATGGATTTTTTGCCCTCGCCATGCTGGAGAATTGGGAGGAATTGACAGGGGTTTTGGTAGAAGCTCAAAACAGAGACGGAAGACCAGGAAAACTTTCAATCAGATAGCGGTGGGAACGATTAGTAATGTGACTCTTCGCTGGCTGTTGAACGAGGGGACGACGACCATCATCATCAAGTACAATGCCTACTGGCGTAGGGGCTCATAACTCTTCACAGATCTGGGTCTTTGGTTGGCACTATTGAACAATTGGGCGGCAGTTACATATGTGTAAAATCTACACAAATGATAACAACAGAGAGTATAGTGTAGGCTACGACAAAACCGCCATTTGAATGTAATGTTCATAATATATAATAACAAAACTGACAATAAAATCGATCACCAGAGTCGTGGATCAGCCCAGTGTCCCTGTCTCGGCCATGTAGGCATAGGCATATTCATGCGAACGAAATAAGAAGAAGTGAGTGTAAGTAATACACTTTAACAGAGACAACCATACAAAAATGTAATACTATAATGTCTGACAACGGCCGCGCTGGCCTTGGAGATCATTTTCACAAGTGTCAACAGTCAATGCCTATCGTGGCCTGTAAAATCTACACAAATGAGAAAATGGAGAGTATATTGAAGGCTATGACAATTGGTTAGCAGGCAAGCAGGCTACCAACTACTGCCTACACAAAACCGCCATTTGAATGTAATGTTCATTATATATAATTAGCTAACCCGGCCCGGCATCGCCCAGGTCCTGGCGGGGATCTATCTATCTATCTATCTATCTATCGATCTATCTATCTATCTATCTATCTATCTATCTATCGATCTATCTATCGATCTATCTATCGATCTATCTATCTATCTATCTGTCTGTCTGTCTGTCTGTCTGTCTGCTTGTTTGTCTGTCTGTCTGTCTGTCTGACCCGGCCCAGCTTCGTCCAGCTCCTGGTGGGGAGCATCTCATTTAATTCATATAAGTAGTCATATAAGCTCCCGTTCCCGACTATCTGTCTGTCTGACCCGGCCCGGCTTCGCCCAGCTTCTGGTGGGGAGCATCTAATTTAATTCATATAAGTAGTCATATAAGCTCCCGTTCCCGACTATCAGTCTGTCTGTCTGTCTGACCTGGCCCGGCTTCACCCAGTCCCTGGTGGGGAGCATCTCATTTAATTCATATAAGTAGTCATATAAGTTCCCGTTCCCGACTGTCTGTCTGTCGACCCGGCTGTCTGTCTGGTCTGTCTATCTATCTGTCTGTCTGCCTGCCCGTCCGTCTCTCCCTCCGTCTATCCCACCCTCTCTATCTATCTATCTATCTATCTATCTATCTATCTATCTCTTTTGATTTGATTTGATTTGATTTGATATAGCCAGGGGATTTAACCTAAGATATAGCTATGCTACTAAAAGTTATATCCCTTTATAGAATATTTCTTATGTTAAGTCATGTAATTACAAAATGAAATGTTAGTAAGTAAATAGATTATTGCCCCCTAAGAAACTATTACAGTTGGTTGCACTGGAATGAAAGGAAGACGTGTAGAAAATTTCATCTCAATCGGATAGACCGTTCGCAAACACAGCAAATACATCCCCAACCACAAACATACAGTCTCTTTTATAGATATAGATAATAAAACTGACAATAAAATATAACGTAATCTTACTTTCTTTGAGCTTGCTTTGATATACAGCACACCACACTCGTCTTCGTGCTTTTTAAGAATAACCTGAAACTTTTCCTATCTTGAAAAGAACGCTCCTTTTTTCTAAGCCATTTTGGAAGTACGCTCAGTATCATTCGCAATGAATAAATCACACAAAAAAAAACGAGAAGTAGATTGTGAGCTTTACTAAAACACGATTACAAGAAGCAAATTGGACGTTGCGGCCCAAGCCTTCGTCAGCACAGAACAAACAAACACAAACCGACACAAAACTACATGAAACACACTACATGACAATAATAAAAATCGACAAAAATCTGACGAACTACGAAGACGAAACGTGAAATATATAGTTACAGTTCATGGGAGTGGACAATGGTTAACAAGAATAAGGGGAACTGCAGTAAAGCTGTCGGGGTTTCCGGGGCCGGGAATAACCACGTGACCAGCCGGGACAATTCGACTATGAATAAAATTGAGCTTTATTCATAGTTGACTATGAATAGTCATTTCATTTAAATAAATAAATTGATGATGTTGTCGATCACTTCCGGTTGAGTGTGCGTGGACTGCTAGACCGATCGATGGATGCAATCGATGTTTCTGGGTCTGGAGGGCCCTCACTGTCGTCGGAGTGTATATCTATTCGATTGTCTCAATTATATATTTTAGTTCGTAGTGTTTAATATTTTTATTTTTATTTTATCAGCCTAATGAGGCCGTGTAAGGGATACTTTTTGCAATAAATAGTTTGGGATCTTTATTCGGAAGAGTGCCTAAAAATACGTCTAGATGTCTTCTATTAATTAAATAAGGCTATATGAGAATGTGACAAAGCTTGTCAATTGTGCAATTTGCAATTGTGTTGCAATTGTGGTCTAAAATTGCTGACATTTATAAACTACACAACTGTACCTTGTTATATGGCTACTTGTAGATGTGTGTTCCAAAGCAAGACAAGAAATCCTGTTATCGAATTCCTCGTCAGCAACAAGTAACTTAGCCCGAGATTTCCGGTTAAGAACCCGCGCGCCCTGACAGGCCAGGCAAGAAAATGGCCACGAAACTTAACATAAAGGTCTAATCCAGGTCTGTCGTCGCAGAAGCTGAGTATTCCCTTCGTCTGTAAACATTACCATTTTTTCCCCCCATATCCTTTACAGGACATCCCTGTCAACAGCAGCATCTTTCAGCTGTCTGTTGATTTTTTGGCAAGATTACGCTCAGTAGTTTGCTATTTCTTTCTGAGCGGCCGGCTCAGTTATCCCGCAAGTCACCAGCGGGGGACGAACCGCTCCCAGCTCTCTCCCGCTACGAGACTCTGCGTGATAAACGGGATTACGGAGAAAGTGTTGTAACCCCTCGGCCAGAGAGACCGAATCCGGGAAAATATGTCTTTAGCAGACTTTCTGTAAAGTACTTTAGAGTAGAAAGTATCCTTTCGTTAAATCACTGTTCTCTTGAGAAAATAGCGTTAGAAACAGGTTGATAAACAAGTAGAAATTTACTTCCCATTTGTAAAACAATTATATCTTCAAAAACTGGTTCTTTTATTTTAAAGAATAGAATTAGTGTACTAAGTAATCAACTATACAAGCGATTATACAACCTTTAGAACACTAACAGGGAGAAAGCAAACTGGCTGTACACTGTACTTGTGTGAATGATGTCTCCTCTGGTATTGAATACATCGCAGGAACGAACGCTAGTGGCGCGAGCAACTGAATTCTCATTGTTGCCGCTTTACTAGCGCCAAGGACAGGCCAATCAGAAGGGGGAACATTTTCGATTTCGATTTCGATTTCACCATTACCCGTACCCCGTTCGCTGCTTGCTGGATTCAAAAACAAAAATTCCAAATTCTGTCTCGTTCAACTTGCTTCTTTCAGCCGTGGTTAGCGTTGAAATCCGTGGTGTTTGAGGTTTTTTTACCCTGGTTCTGTCTGTACGCTCTTACGAGTGAGTCCTAACTCGGACTGGTTATATAAGAGTTTGTGTCTGTGACGTCAGTTGGGGGGGGGGGGGGGGGGGGGGTCGGCGAATTTTCCTTTGTGGCCGTCTCCTCTGGTGGTTTCTTTGGTTAGTGAAGGCTCCTGGCTCGTCTGGCTTGACTGGTTGCAGTCCTTATAAGGACTTTTTATGTGGTCTTTTTGCCTCCTTTTTTGTGTATTGCCTGTAGCAGCTTTTCGATGTTTTCATTATCTTGCTTGCGCAATGCCTCTTCCCTGCGTCTTTCGAAATCCTTGCGCCTGTTTTCTATTTCGAGTTTGTTGCGTTCCTGTCGCGTTCCACCTGGGAGGTGGAGGTTGACTCAATGGTGACGATAGGGTGTACTCTGTGCCGTCGTCATGGTGCTCCTCTAGGTTTTCTTCAGAGGTCTGGCGGGATAGTGGTTTCCCCTTGAATTTCTTGGGTGTCGTGGTTGGGCTGTTGGCTTTAGCTTGCGGTTCCCGCTAGGTCTTTTTGTTGGGTTTCATCTTGTGGCTTGGTGATTCAACCATGTGCACATGTGATTTGGCGCCCCAGACAGCAGAGCACACACTCCAAGACTGCCCAAGCTACAACATACCCAGGCATACCTTCTGGCCTAGAGAGACAACAGTGGAAGATAAAGTCTATGGACCACTGAGTGAGCTAAAAAAGACTTAGATTCATACAGGAGACAACATTGCAGTTATAGATGTATTTCAAGCGAACAAAAGAAGAAGAATCTTGCGGCTTCTCTGTGGTTTTTTCCGCGGCTTCTGCTGGCTTGGTTTGGGATAATTCCCTTTCCGCTTTTTGCAGTTCTCTCTCTGATTTGATATTTTGTAGGATTTCTTCGTTCTCCTTCTTTATCAGTGCCATATGTTCCACCTCTTGTTTGATGTTTTTTGCTGGGTCTCCTTTATTTCAGCAAGCAGTTTTTCATTATCATTGGTTTATGTCGGTGTCCGAAGTAACTTGACTTGTTTCTTTAGCTCGTCTATCTGGTCTTGCAGTTGAGCTCTTTCAGCTTGTGAGATACATGTGGCTGTCTCACCTTCGCATTGCTTCCTTATATGGTGTCTTTGTGGTAATGGCGATCTTTAAGACGTCTATATGTCTTTGGAGGTACGGACAGCCCAGGTATCTTGCTCCATGCTTGCCAAGGCAGTTGGCACACTTTCTGTTGTTGTTGGGTATTCGGAAGTCCTTGTCCAACTTGGCCAACGGACATTTATTGAATGTATGGTGCTCGGCGCAGTACCGGCAGATCTCTGTCTTGCTGCGGCATGTTGTTCTGCTGTGGCCGGCCCTCTGGCATCTTGAGCATTGATTGATTCTTGGAATTAATCCTTCAGGCAGTTGTACTTTCTTGTTTAGCTATACCTGGCGTGATATCTCACTGCCCTCAGTCGTCACCACCGCTAGCGTGGTAGGTATCTTGGAGTACGTCAGAATCCGCTCCGCCTTCAGAATTCGGATGTGGAGATTCTCCTGTTGCAGCTGCTTCATGATCTGTGCATCTGGCAATCCACTTGAATACGTTTGACAACCCATCTGACTGTCTGTGAGACGGTGTTTCCGACTCTGGTATATTTCTCCTCTCTCTGCTTCTCAGCTGTCTTGGCTCTTGTCTGTGATGGGTTGTCGTCGGTCTTCCTTGTGGTATCTTCCTTTGATGTGGCTGTAGGTTCAGGTTTTTTGCTGCAGCTCGCTGGCAGTTCCTCTCCTGTCGTCTTCTTTGAGGCCTCCACGCTGCGCATCTTGTGTGCCGGGAATCTTTTTGTGTTTTTCTTGTCACGTGCCATTCCCCCCCCCCCCCCCCCCCTATCAGGTTTCTTGAAAAGTTTGGGCGACTTGTTTTTGATAGCGCTTCGCAAGTACGAATGCGAATCAACGTGGGCGCGTGTCTTCAAGGAGAAGTTATAGTTAGGGTCCATCACCGGCTCAGAATGATAGTCCCGGGTTTACCCTCGCAGTCCTATTAATCCGAAGGTGATTGTTGTTCATCTGGGATAATGGCCATGCGCTGGCTGGAGTTTTCGTGCGCATGCTAGGCGGTAGCTCTCTCTCTCGCTCTCTATATCTTCTCGTGGTGGAGTTTTTCAAGCCAGCGAGGCGAAATAAGTTTGTTGTGAATTCCGTGCTGTTGTGTTTGTAAAAAATTATTTGAGATGATGGTTGTGTCATCACTTTGGCTGCGGAAAATTACAACTAAGTTTAAAGTGCAGTAAACATAAATATCGGAGATAGCTAGAGAAACAAAAGTAGGTAGTAAACAAATGTGGTGTGGCGAATTCGGTCACATATTAAGGCCGTTGTGTGGTTGATAAAGGAATAACCCGTAGCTTACCTCGGGCGCAAGGAGGGCTCTGTGTTCGTTGTACGGAAACCCATGGGAGGCTGCTTCCATATGCCCTTGTCGTAACCCACGAATAAATGGTTATTAGAGAGGCCTGAAGGTTCCGAATTTTTAAAAATTGACCTGGGCACCAGGTAGATCCAGCCTAAATGGGTACCAGGAAATATCTTTGGAAGTAAAGGCGGCCGGTTGGATACTACGCCCACTATGTGCCGTTTGGTTAAAATAAAAATATGGGTCTAGCTTCATATGCCCAATGTGCCGTAGCCGTGTAAAGGGGACCTTGCTTGCTTTATAGGCTGGACCCGACCTGATTGGGCATCTCGGAGTTGGTGGCCCTTAGAGATGCAGTAACCAAAAACAACAAAGCGGAAACAATCGTAAGGTCTCATCAGCATACTCCCAAATCATGAACACATAATATCCATCGAAAATGTGTTCTGCTAATTTGACAACTGGGTTCTAATATCCACATAATTTCTTCCTCTTCTTCTTCTTGCTCCTGAGTCCGTCTATCTGTACTCGGGCTCTTCTGTTGTGCAAGTATGCTTTCACCCATTTGTACATTCTTCCATTGACTTTGAATTTTCTCAGTTTCTTCATCAGACCTTCTTTCCAGACTTTGTGAAATGCTTTCTTCAGATCTATCCATGCAGCATGCACCAGCTTCTTCTCTTGGAATGCATCCTCAATTTCTTGAGAGAGGTAGGTTGTCTGATCTTCCAGGGAGTAGCACTGCCTAAAGCCAGCCTGCTGTGGCACAAGAATGTTTTCACTTTAAATGTACCACTGTAGTCTGTGATTGATTATGCACTCCATTGTTTTGCAGAGACAGATGGTAAGGCTAATTGGTCTGTAGCGGGAGCCAATGGAACTATCTTTCCCTGATCTTAGGAGGGGTATCATGATTGCTTCTCTCCAGGCTTGTGGAACACTGCCTAAGATCCAGCTGTTATTGAAGATCTGCAACAGCTTTGCTTTGGCCTCTGTTCCTAGGTTCCTGATCATTTTATTGGAGATACTATCAGCTCCTGGTGACTTTCTCATTGTCAGTTTTGATATGGCTAACTCCAATTCGCTGGTTGTGGTAGGTGCCTCCAGAAGATAATGTAGTATTTCATTCTGTCTTGTATGTTGCCATTTCTGTCGAATCTCTTGTTTCTCTGGACTAATTTCGATATTCTTATCTTGCGCTAATGAGTCCGCAAAATGGTCAGCTGCTTACTTTCCTGTTAAGATGTTTCCGTCTTTATGTAGTGCAATTTTTGAGTTTCTCCCTGTGCTCCTATCGTTAAGTTTTTTTTTTTTTTTTAGCTTCCACAATTTCCTTGTGTCTCTTTCAAAGTTCAATAACTCAGTTTTCTCGTGCCAGCTTTTCCGTGTAGCCTGCAGCTAGGTCCTTTGAAATTTGGCTTTTGCGTGCTGAAATTTATTGTGGTGCTCTTGGCTGGGTGTGGCCTCTGCTTGCTTTCTACACACTTAAACATCATTGTGCAACTGTTCCAGTTTACTACTCCAGAAGGGTTTATAATGTTTACGGGCTCCTCTTGGTACTGCTTCTCGTGCTGCCTGTAGTATGCATTTCCCAAACTCTTCAACTACATTATTTATGTCTTTCTCAGTGTTCAGGTTTCTAATCAGTATGCTGGTGCGATGCTTGTACATTGCCCAGTCTGCTTTCTTGTAGTTCCACCTCGAGAGGGTGCTGCTTTCACTTACAAGCTCATTTTCTACGGTTAGAAAGACTGGCCGGTGGTTACTGCCACCAAGTTGTTTCCCAACAATTCGTGTAATGTTCCACTCCTGGTCTGGTGAATGAAAAGCCAGGTCAGGTGTAGTTGTCGTGTGCCATGAACAGAAGAAAGCAATCAAAGACAAACAGATACATCATAGAAATACAGAGACAGCAGCAGAATATATGATGGCAAATCTAAAAATGGAAGAAATGGAACAGGCAATGAATACCCAAAAAAAAGAAGAAATCACCAGGAAAGGATGGAATCACAAATGAAATGCTAATAGGACAAGGCACCATGGCAAAAAAGAAACTATTAGCAGTCCTAAATCACAGCTGGAAGAGAGGAATAGTCCCACAGGTTCAGAAAGTACAGATCCACTGAAGATCAAATAACATATATAGCTAAGGAAATAGAGGATGCCTTCCAAGAGAAAAAGCACACACTAGCGGTCTGGATATATTTAGAAAAAGCATTTGATAAAGTATGGAAGGAAGGACTGAAAGTAAAACTGCAAAAAATGCTGTTTGAGGGAAAATGTACAAATGGATCAGCCACTACCTTGAGAAAAGAACTGCCAGGACAAATGTACAAGGACAAACCAGCAAAATGATGCTGTTCGAGCAAGGTGTCCCCCAAGGAGTGAGTTCTCTCACCAACATTGTTCCTAGCATATATAAATGACATCACAGAACATTTTCCAGCCAAAATCATGACTAATGAAGATAAGTGAGGAGAAAACAACATGCACAGTGTTCTCCCTCTCAAATAAAACTCAGCAACCTAAACTGGTATTGAATGGAAAAATATTGCGCCATAAAGAAAATCCAAACTATCTAGGAGTCACCTTCAATCGTTGCCTGACATGGAAGACACAGGTTGAGAAAAATCAGACAAGAGCAAGGCAAAGAATGGCAATCATGAAAAAGCTTGCTGGTACAACGTGGGGAGCAGATGATAAAGTTCTCAAGAAGTTATATACTGGACGGGTGAGGCCAGTACTGGAATATGGCATTGCAGCTTGGGCAACAGCAGCTAAGTCAAACTTTAACAAAATAAGTAGAGTCCAAAATCAAGAAATGTGAATCATAACTGGAAGCCTGAAGACAACGCCTATTAATGAACTAAAAAAGATCACTTGTTTACAACCAATGCAGGATAGAAGAGATAGCAGAGCCCAGCAACAAGCTGAAAAATTTAGAAGATTGACAGACCACCCTATGTATAACAGGTTTAATGGTTTTGGAAAGGGAAGGCTGAAGCATAGCAACTTTGTAGAAACTGCAAAACGAAATATTAGGGCAGATCCTATACTTAACATATCAACAGTCAAACCCATTTACAATGCACACAAGTTCCCAGCTTGGAGACAGCAGCAACTGCCTGAGATGATAGACAACATTATTGGTATTGAGAAAAAGAACACTCAGAATGAAACCGAAAGAAGAAAAATAACCCTAAACTACATAAGAGAACATTACCCAAGCAGTAATTGGACCCAAGCATATACAGATGGATCAGCCAAAGATTCAATTAAAAATGGAGGAGGAGGAATTCTCCTTAATTTAAAAAATGGAATGAAAAATACACAGGCAGTGGGAACTGGAAAATTTTCAAGTAACTTCAAAGCGGAGGTAGAGGCTTTGAAAACTACTTCTTCTTCTGCGTTCATCCGGAGTTTTTTTTCCCGGACGTGACCGCGTTGTGCCTGTTTGCAGCAAAGCTGCATTCTTGCGCCATTAGGCCGACACATCCGACTTCTGCGGGCATTTGTTGACTGGGTTAACCTTTCTGGGGCATTGAAAACTGCAGCAGAAATGCTCTTGATGGAGGAAAACAAAGAGAAACAAATAGCTATCTTCACAGTTGCAAAGTCAGCTGTCTCAATACTGAAGAGCACAAACAGCACAGAACTAGCTGACCTAAGAGCAGCACTCCATGGTCTATGCCAGAAATCCAAAAAAGTTGTAATAAAGTGGATCCCATCACATTGCAGTATACCTGGAAATGAAGAGGCTGACAGACTAGCAAAAGAGGGCGGACGACTACCACAGCCTGACATGGTTATAACCTATAATGTGGCAAAGAGGTTTATAAAAAGCACTTATAGAGCCAAATGGGAATCAGAGCATCCAGGCCACCAGAAGGATGATGCATATTACAAACTCGACCGAAGAGAACAAGTAGCAATCTTCAGACTCCGCACAGGACATAACAGGCTGAAATACCACTTGTTCAATAAACTAAAGATAGGAGATATCGATGAATATAACTGTAGAACTGGTAAAATGACAGCTAAACATTTGTTGCTGGAGTGCCCAATATATGCAGAACAGAGAAAGATATTTTGGCCCACACCTGCTTCATTTGAGGACAAGCTCTATGGAGATATCAACAAGCTCAAGTTGACTGCAGCTTACTTTAACTACATTCAGGTTGACATCTAAAGGTGCATGAAGAAATATTTAGACTGCCACACTTCATACCACAGGTATGTCGGTTACAAAAGCGTCCCAGAGGCATGAAATGGATTATTGCTTGGATAGCAAATCCATTATGTGGAAAGTCCGAATCAAAAGCTCACTGTGTGGGCTCCATAAAAGGTGGAAAAAGTGTCCTAGTGGCACAAAATGGAATATTGCCCGTATAGCAAATCCATTACATGGAAAGTTCAAATCAAAAGCTCACTGTGTGGATGTCATCTGCAAACTGCATTCTTCTGGTTTCCGGAGGAACAGCCTATGGTGAATGGAAGGCCCAATATACAGAAGTGAGGCTAAGCAGCCATGTGCAGGACATGATGATTCCTTTAGTGAGCCCAGTACCAGAGCGCTGTGTATCAGCTCTGCAATTATGGAAGCCTCCTTGGATGGAGGGGAATGCCCATGGTCTGCCCCTGCCTTCCCTTGAGGGCTGACCAGGATGTTTTTGGCTGTTCTAAATGGGTCAGCTGGAATGGGGGATAACACCACAACAGTGAAAGTCAAACGTCCTAAGAAACCCCCGGGAAGGTTAACCCAGTCAACAAATGCCAGCAGAAGTCGGATGTGTCGGCCTAACGGCGCACGAACACAGCTCTGCTGTAAACAGGCACAACGCGATCACGTCCGAAGACAAAAACTCCGGATGAATGCAGAAGAGGAAGAAATCAATGATTGAAACAACCTACATAATTTTTGAAACTTTTCTACAAACTTTCTTTTCATGACTTTTGGCTCATTTTGTGTTTTGTTTCCTACTCCAGGATTCATTTGAATCACTAAAAAGTAATGGATCCTTTTCCACGCCTTGTGACGTATAAGGTATATGGCTAGCCCCATATCTTAAGTATCAATCAATCAATTATGTGCCATGCCAGAAAGCGTGGGCGGTCATGACTCGCCATTTCACTCGATCACCAGTGTCGTGGATCAGCTCAGTGTTCCTGTCTCGTCCATGTCATGTGGCCAAGCCATCCAGGTATTTTCCTCTCGGTCTTCCTCTTGGTCTGTTCCCTTCGATCTTGCCAGTTGTCACTAAGTTCTCCAATCCATTTCTTCTCATAACATGTCCAAAAAATTTTGACTGTCTAAGTATACCAATATATATATATTATAGGAGGAGAATTTAAAGTTGTATACTTTACGCCTACGCCAGCCGGCACGGCACTTGATGATGATGATACTTTACTAAGCCGGACTCCCTGGCCTAGGCGTTAGCGACTTTCTCCGTGATCCTGTATACTCTCATGAGTAATGTGATGATGGCGAGAATCGGTAGTGGTTCTAAGAGTGTCAGTAACTTGAGCCAGTCGCTCAGAAAGCAATGGCAAACTACTGAGCGTAATCTTGCCAAGAAATCAACAATCAACTGAAAGATGCTGATGTTGACAGTGATGTCCTGAAACATTTTTTTATACTTTACTAAAAATCATCATGACATGCAGGAGTGCTGTGTATCATTAAAGATCAACTATTGGTTTAAATCTCCTGCCCACACACGGTGTGATGGACATATTCTTGACTCATTCAAACTAAAGTGCAAAACATTCTCATATATCCTTCATATATATATATATATATATATATATATATATATATATATATATATATATATATATATATATATCACCGTGTGTGTCGTAGGGTTAATGAACCCAGTTTAACAATCCCGACATACTGGGGTCAAAGTTAGATGCGGCGACTTAAAAGCAGATTGCAGGGCATTGTTTTTAACAAGGGTTTGCACGTCAGTTGTTAAAGCAATGGCAACCTACTGAACATAAAGCTGCCTAGAAGAATCACAAACTGCCAATAAATGCTGGGGTTGACAGCATACAACTATCATCATCAAGTGCCTTGTTGGCGATGGTATGGGCGATCATGCCTCTCCACAAATTGCGATATCCGATGGCATGGATCAATTCGTATGTTGACTCCCTTCTGTGCCGTGACACAAGACTGTCAAGAATTTTCTCACACTGTCTTCCTCTATCTCTGTCTCTCCACAAATCTTTTGGGTTGTCATAGCATATTCCAGTTTCTGTCTTCTCATGTGGCCAAAAAATTATGACTGCTTCTTTCTGATGTTTGTGGTAAGTTGTCTTTGCGACTTAACTTCCCTCCAAATCAATCCATCCATCCATCATGTGCCATGCCGATAATCTCCTAAATAATTTTACAAATACAATTTATATAAATTTATATTTTAACTCCAACACCGATGAGAAACTCATATTTTTTAATTAAACCTGTGACGACAATGTTTGCTAATAAATATTTTTATTCAAATCAAAAACCTCTAGTGAATATTTCTTTCTTACAGGTGTGCATATGCAAACAACACTTCACTCGCATAGCAAAGACAATTTATAAATGTAATGTTCTTACAAAAAACATCAACGAATTCACTGTAGAGAACATTTATGAATAAGGTTTGTAAGATAAGCATAGTTTTTTTAAAGACAAGTCTTAGTCTGATTTATGTTTCCTTATCAAAAATCTACTTATTGAATAGGCCCTAAGCCTTGGTCAGCAACTGGTCTAGGATTAAAGTTCCGACAAGCGGACAATTAAAATATTGCTTTGCTGATCTGGTAACTTCTGCAGCTTGTCTTGTTCCAAAAGTAATGGTGTCATCTTTCTGCTGGAGAAAACTAGGCTAGCCAAGAAAGGGATCAAGCTGCATGGGCAAGACATGATCTCTACAATTCAGCCCACGCTTTGTGCTATGTAGGGATATAACTCCATCCCTGGTCCCTGTCATGGGTTGTAGTTATCATGCCTTTTTTGAAGCACAATATAACAAACTATCATCTGTCAAGACAGCCGGCAGCGTATCTGAAAATGTGTGTTAGTTAGTCGACAGATCATCCTCACTGTACATCGAACCATTCAGTCCATAAGTGCTCGGATCCCCTCCTCAGCAAATCCCGCAGCGTGTCGCGGCTAACAACACCAGTTCTGTGTTGGTTTATCAATTTTCTTTGGCTTCCTGCGTAGTGTTCTTGTTTGGCCACCCCTCTTTTAATTTACTGTTCTCGCAGTCTGGCCATGGTTGTAGATTCACAGTCATCACTTGGTTCTCGCAAGTCTTACTTCTCGTAGAGGATTCAGAATGTCAGCCTGGTCCATGGCGCATCTGCCCTCCACAGTAGCCTTACCTGTGAGCTTGTCAGCCCGCTCATTTCCTTGTACTCCCGCATGCCATGACACGAAGATGAAACTAATCTTTGCCAGCCGAGACCGCTCCAGAGACAGCAACCATTCTCTTCAGATCCACCCCACCTCTATCCTCTTGAGCATGCTCATTGAGTCGCTAGTGAATGTCTGTGTCTCAAGCCATGCTATTGCTTCACTTACTGCCATGACTCTGAAAATGTGTGTGTGGCCTGTTGTTCTGTATGGATGTGAATGCCGGACAACGAGTCATGGGGAACACAGAGGCAGTGGAGATCAGCGTGGCAGAAGGGGCAAGTGTAGTGGCTTCAACCCCTACACCGGTCAATTGGACTAAAATGCTGTCTTCTCGTCCTTAACTTGGGGACATAAATTACAAGTACCTCTGAAGCCAGAGTGGGTTCGTCTGATGATGGAGACTGGTAATAGGGAAAGCTAATCCATATGCACACATTAGTCCAGTGCACTAGAAGCAGTAGCACGTGTATGGACTAGGCTTGAGTTCCAAACAAGCAAATGCAGAGAGAGAGAGAGAGAGAGAGGGGGGGGGGGGGGGGGGGGGGGGGGGGGGAATCTAGTGTTTAAAATAAAATATGAGAAGCAGAAGAAATTATTTTGTAGGGAATATGACATATGCAAAATATAAAATTACACATCATCAAGGCACACCACTGACAAGAACATCTTAATCCTCAATAATGTAATCACTAAACATCTCTCAAATCACCATCAAGAAACTTTCACTAAATGAGAAACATGGAAGCAGGAGTTTTCCTGGGGCAATTCATGCTGACAATGACAACTACAAACATGATGCTGACACAACTAACCACTACATCAGTAACACACGTTCACTAAAAGTATGAAATGGATTGAACTGCAGTTATGCTCTTATTTTTTTTTTTTTGCATATCCCTTACAGGACATTGCAGTCAACATCAGCATTTTTCAGCTGCTGTTGATGTACTAGGCAAGATTACGCTCAGTAGTTTGCCATTGTTTTCTCAGCGACCGGCTCACATACTCCATAAGTTATCAACACGACGAGAACCACTACCGATTCTCGTGCAGGTTACGTTACGAGAATATACGGGATTATGGAGAAAGACGTTAACCCCTAGGCCAGGGAGACCGGCTATGCTCTTTTCAGCCGATGTATGGTGAAAAGACAGCTAACCATTTATTGCAGGGGTGGCGGTCAGCATGGCCGAATGGATAACAGCACCCTTTCTTAAACGTCAGGTGTGTTGATGCCAAGGTAGACAATTCAACCCCTACACCGGTCACTTGGACTCAAATGCTGTTTTCTCGTCCTTGACTTGGGGGCATAAATTACAAGTACCTCTGAAGTCAGAGTGGGTTCACCTGATGGCGAGGGACGTTGGTAATAGGGAAAGCTAATCCACATGCAAAAATCAGTCCAGTGTACTAGAAGTAATAGCATGTATAAGGACTACGCTTGAGTTCAAAGCGATCAATCACTCACATCCCCGGGAAGGTTAACCCGGTCAACAAATGCCCGCAGAAGTCAGATGTGTCGGCCTAACGGCGCAATAACGCAGCTCGGCTGTAAACAGGCACAACGCAATCACATCCGGAAACAAAAAAACTCCGGATGAACGCAGAAGAAGAAGAAGAAGAAGAAGAAGAAGAAGAAGAAGAAGAAGAAGAAGAAGAAGAAGAAGAAGAAGAAGAAGAAGAAGAAGAAGAAGAAGAAGAAGAAGAATCACTCACATCAAAGAAAAGAAAAATTGCAAGTGTCCAACATACTCAGAATAGGAAAAAACAACCTATGTTTGGCCAACACCTGCAAGATTTGAGAGCAAATTCTATGGAGATGTCAGCAAGCTCAATTTGACTGCTGCTTTCTGTGGATTTAGTCATGCTGAAGGTGTAAGAAGAAGAAGTAAAGTGACAATTTTCGGGTGTTTTGATTTATTATTCAACTAAATAAGACACATGAAAACAGTTTTCTTCTGACAATTCTTGTTAAATATTAAACCAGGTGTTTGTAAAGTCTCACTACACTTTTTATGTTGAACGAATTTGAAAAAATTCTTTCTTCCGTTGATAACACCATTCTGTTTGGAGTGCAAAGAATTACTCCAGCAGACGACAGCCATTCGCTGCATACTGCTTCATGATGGATTGTGGAGCACATGTTTAGTTTAATTGTTTAGACCCGTGTGTATTGTTGCGCACGTAAAAAAATCCCTTGGCAGTTGGAAATCGAAAAAGAGTAGCCTAACGGCGCTGCCCGGGCAAAATTTCGAGTTAAAAATCTACCCAAGTATTTCAGGATCCTCGCCGATGCAACGGAGTTCGTGCATTGAGCTGAGTTTCTCCAGACTCAGGTTTGAGTTAGGAGGAAAACGTAGCACTTATGGGTTAAACCGTGTGCCGTGATGTTGATCCAACAGGAGGAGCACATGTTTTGATGACATCATGTACTTCATTTTTCAAATTTGCTCTACACACAAAGTGTAGTGAGACTTTACACACACCCAGTATTTACTACTGTTAAATATTTCCAAATGGCCAATGAGCTAAGTTAAGTTAAGAACCAACATTACAGCACTTTAAACATCCCCATATGTGCTCCGCCACTATCTTCGACAACCCGCGAATAATCCCAATACTAACAGTATCAGTTGCGATCTAACTATGTACTAACCTCACTCACTGACCCTGATTTGTGGAAACTCATGAATTCTTGGGACATTAAAGTGGTGGTTTCCTGTTGCAGGCATACACAATAATAATTGTTTCAAATACAGTTAAAGAAACAAATGACAGAGAATCCAAAAAACAACATCTGCCTGGTACAGACATTAAATATATACAATTACTCTGATGAAGTGGGTTATATAACAAACAAAGTCAGAATGAGGTATGGTTTGCTAATAGACATGACTTGTTTTTATGTGTGTAGGATGTACTTGGCTGTAAGACAACATTCAAGCATTATGAATGTGGAGAACATGCATGAAGTCTTCTTAATCATATCTTCTTTCCAGTTGTAACTCTTTCTGCCCTAGACAGTTGTTATTTTACAGTAACTTTAGAAGTTGTTATTTTACAATAACTTTAGAAGTTATTATTTTACAATAAATTTATAAGGAGTTGTTATTTTACAATAACTTTAGAAGAAGTTAAAATAGTGGGAATCTTTGTAGTGAAGTGGTTACGCTGTCTGCCTCGCCAAAGGCTGCAGGTTTGATTCTGGCCTATTCGTTTTTTCTTACACTCATGGGGGGAGGGTCATCACGAAAGCTACGAAGTTCATGTTTTGTGTGATGCTTTCAGCAGGCTGCCCTGCGAAAAGAGACTAAGCCATGTGGGATAACATCCGGTGTGATGAAGTTAACTGTCGTGCCTGTTAAAATCTTTTTTGTTAAAATAGAGACCCTGGTACAGTACAGCCGTTGCTAGGTTGGATGCGAGTCCTCCGGAAAACTGCTAGATTTAACTCTTAAGTTTAACGCCTTGATGTTCTGAGCAATTTAAAAAGGGCTTGCATCTGTTAGAGCACGGTGGGTATACGGACTTTTCTTCTGACCCAATGTGCGATCTCAAAAGAGACCTTAACTTTTTGTGTTTACTTACACTAAAAGACAAGACACACTCGACACAACAGCAGGAAGTAAAAATAAAAAAGTCAACGGATGTGTTTTCTGCACGCCTTGAAGCTTAATTGGTATATGGTGCTGGCCCCTCATTTGTATAGACCAACCAACACTCGATGAGTGATGGGGTCAATACCAGACTGATCGCCTTCGCTTCCAAGTACAATTCCTGGTGCACATTTTAGGCTAGGTTGACTTGGCTGCCCAGGTTAATTTTAAAAGTCGGACTGGATGGGGATTCAAATACATGATCACTGAGCCAGCAGGTTAGAATGCTAGCCTCGGGAAACTGTGAGAAAATAAACTTAAGAGATGGGCCGGTCTGTTAAGCGTACACAACCAGGGTGAGAGATAGAAATTTAAGATAAACTCAAGAGATGGACAAACAGCAGCCTGTCAAGAGTACACAACCAGGGCGAGAGACAGAAAATGTTAGAAATACACTGAGGCCAACCTTTATTGTGGAGAAGCCACCTGACTGACATCTAAGCAGGGTTAATGTAATAACTGACTGGAACAGAAGAAATTAAACTGGAAGAACTGTCAACAAAACTTAAGGTTTGTATAAAACTGCCAAACTCATAAAGTCCTCATAAGACATACGGACATAACCAGACATAGTGGTGTCCCTCTGTCTAAATGCATCAGTCAGGGATTTCAGCATGATGCAAGCTTGGATAAAGTTGTCCAGTGTCAGGCAACGACGTCCAAAATGGTCAAACTTGATCACAACTGTCTGAACAAACTGTGCCGACACGTTGTAGCCCATTGTCATGAAAGCTGTGGATGAAATTAAACAAAATGGCTGCAATGATGTGCTATAAATGAGTGAACATAATGTTTTATTCACCTCTCTTGTTTATTCAAAAATGAAGTTGACAGAGAAAAAGAAAAACACAAAGCTCTCTTCACATGTGTGAAATCAGTTGTTCCAATACTGAGGAGCAATAGGAGTTCAGAACTAGCAGACCTAGAGTAGAACTAGTGGACCTAAGGGCAGAACTAGCAGACCTGAGAGCAGAACTAGCAGACCTGAGAGCAGAACTAGCAGACCCAAGGGCAGAACTAGCAGACCTGAGAGCAGAACTAGCAGACCTGAGAGCAGAACTAGCAGACCTGAGAGCAGAACAAGCAGACCTGAGAGCAGAACTAGCAGACCTGAGAGCAGAACTAGCAGACCTGAGAGCAGAACAAGCAGACCCAAGGGCAGAACTAGCAGACCCAAGGGCAGAACTAGCAGAACTAGCAGACCCAAGGGCAGAACTAGCAGACCCAAGGGCAGAACTAGCAGACCTGAGAGCAGAACTAGCAGATCTGAGAGCAGAACTAGCAGACCTGAGAGCAGAACTAGCAGACCCAAGGGCAGAACTAGCAGACCTGAGAGCAGAACTAGCAGACCCAAGGGCAGAACTAGCAGACCTAAGGGCAGAACTAGCAGACCTAAGGGCAAACTAGCAGACCCAAGGGCAGAACTAGCAGACCCAAGGGCAGAACTAGCAGACCCAAGGGCAGAACTAGCAGACCTAAGGGCAGAACTAGCAGACCTGAGAGCAGAACTAGCAGACCCAAGGGCAGAACTAGCAGACCCAAGGGCAGAACTAACAGACCTGAGAGCAGAACTAGCAGACCCAAGGGCAGAACTAGCAGACCTGAAAGCAGAACTAGCAGACCCAAGCGCAGAACTGGCAGATCTGAGAGCAGAACCAGCAGATCTGAGAGCAGAACCAGCAGACCCAAGGGCAGAACCAGCAGACCCAAGGGCAGAACTAGCAGACCTAAGGGCAGAACTAGCAGACTTGAGAGATGAACTAGCAGACCCGAGGGCAGAACTAGCAGACCTGAGAGATGAACTAGCAGACCGAGAGCTGAACTAGCAGACCTGAGAGCAGAACTAGCAGACCTGAGAGCAGAACTAGCAGACCTAAGGGCAGAACTAGCAGATCTCAGGGCAGAACTTGATGGATTATCAGAAATCCATGAGTCATAATATAATGGACCCTCACAATTTGCAATTGTAAATGAAGAAGCTGACAGATTGGCAAAGGAAGGTAGAAGGCTATCTCAGCCTGATATAGATATAACCTATGATGTGCCCAAGAGGTTTATAAAAAGCAATTCTTCTTCTTCTTCTTCTTCTTTTTCTTCTTCTGCATTTACAGCAGAGCTGCGATATTGCGCCTTTAGACCGACACATCCGACTTCTGAGGGCATTTGTTGACCAGGTTAAGCTTCCCAGGTAGAAGCAATTATAGAACCAAGTGGGAGTCAGAGCACCCTGTCCACCAGAAAGATGATACCAACTCATATTACATATTACCAACTCGACCAAAGTGAACAAGTAGCAATCTTCAGACTCCACAAAAGATATAACAGGCTGAAATAACACTTTCAGAAATTCAAAGCAACATATTTCCCTTAGTGAATTTAAACACAGAAGCTACAGGCAATATATTGCACAATTAGTTCCCTGGCACATTTGCTGCATATATGCTGCATGTTGTCAGGTGATACTGTCATATGAATAAGTAAAGTGTTATTCATTTACTCACCTTCATATGATATATAACTCTGTAGTATGCACCTGGCGAGATACAGCCAAATATACCAGGCAATAAATTGTGCAACATATTGTTTGTGACTTCTGTGTTGAAATACCACTTGATTCTTCTTCTGCGTTCATCTGGAGTTGTTTTATTTTCCAGACATGATTGCGTTGTGTCTGTTTACAGCAGATCTGCGTTCTTGCGCCATTAGGCTGACACATCCGACTTCTGCGGGCATTTGTTGACCGGGTTTTACCGTCCCGGGGGTTTCTTAGGACTCTCACTGTTGAGGTGTTATCCCCCATCCCAGCTGGTCCATATATAACATCCAAAGACATGCTGGTCAGCCCTCAAGGGAAAGCATGGGCAGACCATGGGCATTCCCCACCATCCAAGGAGGCTTCCATAATTGCAGAGCCGACACATAGTGCTCTGGTACTGGGCTCACTCAAGGAATCGTCACGTCCTGCACATGGCTGCTTAGCCTCACTTCCGTATAATAGGCCTTCCGTTCACCACAAGCTGTTCCTCCGGAAACCAGAAGAATGCAGTGTGCAGATGACATCCACACAGTGAGCTTTTGATTCAGACTTTCCACGTAATGGATTTGCTATCCAGGCAATATTCAATTTCATGCTACTAGGACATTTTTTCGACCTTTTATGAAGCCCACAGAGTGAGCTTTCGATTCGGACTTTCCATGTAATGGATTTGCTATCCAAGCAATTTCCATTTCATGCCTCTGGAACACATTTGTAACCGAAATACCTATGGTATGAAGTGTGGCAGTCTAAATACTACTTCATGCACCTTTAGATGTCAACCTGAATGTAGTTAAAGTAAGCTGCAGTCAACTTGAGCTTGCTGATATCTCCACAGAGCTTGTCCTCATATGAAGCAGATGTGGGCCAAAATATCTTTCTCTATTTTGCATATATTGGGCACTCCTGCAGGAAATGTTTAGCTGTCATTTTACCAGTTCCACAATTACATTCATCGGTATCCCCTATCTTTAGTTTATTGAACAAGTGGTATTTCAGCCTGTTCCACTTGTTTAATAAGCTAAAGAAAGGAGATAGGTAATTGGCAAACAATTGTCCCAATCAATGGTAGATACATAGCGTAATTGAGGCAACAAACGCTGTGGTATCTGGGGAGTACAGCAGAGCTAGTTTTGTTTAAAAATTGAATCATATGCCAATGCTACAGCACAAACAAGAGGAGAAGAAGAATTTTGAAAAAAAGAAGTAGCAGAAGGAGGGGAAAGAAGAAAAACGAGGGGAAAGAAGAAAAACGAGGGGAAAGAAGAAAAAAGAAAGAGGACTAGGAAGCAGAGGAAGGAGAAAGAGAAAAACAAATATGGAGGAAAAGAAGTGGAGGAAGAAAGAGAAACAGAAGATGAAGGGGAAAGAAAAGAAGGAGAGGAAAGAAAAGAAGAAAAGGAAGGAGGAGGACTAGGAAGAAGAAGAAAAAGAGAAGAAGAAAATGGAGGAATAGAAGGAGGAGAAAGAGAAGATGATGAAGGATTAGGAGGATAGGGGAAATGGTGGGGACGAAAGGAAGGAGAAAGACACACAAAAAACCTGAAAGACATTTCAAGACTGGTTACCTTGCTGCAGTTCTGGGCCCTCAATGGAACCGGATCTGTTAATGTCGAAGCGGTCAAACGTTTGCTTCCACTGTTGGATATAGTGCCACAATGCCTGAAACTCGTACAGGTCGATAGTACCACTGAAATCCTTGTCAAACATACCTGAAGACACACCACACAATAGGGTATCAATTTAAGTTCTCATGTTTAAAATGTCATTTCCAAATATAAATAGTACAGTTTAGCCATCTTAAGTTTATGTCAGATATGACTGAGCTACCGTATAACAGTAGATGATCATATCTGCTTTCTGTTTTAGTCGAATGTTGGGCGGCGCTCCCCAATCCCAACACCCCACATTGCACAAACGGTTTCTGGCAGAGAAGCGAAATTGGGAGGGTACAAACCTTATCCTGGTGCAAGGAAATGCAACCTAAAGACTACATGTCATAGCAGGGCAGACCAGGCTCTAAGCCTTGGCTGGCAACTGGTCTAGGATCGAATCTCAGACATGCGGACAGTTAAAGTAATGTTTTCATGATCTGGCAGTTTCTGCAGCTTGTCTTGTTCCAGATGTATTGGTGTTACCTTTCTTCTGGAGTAAAGTAGGCAGGCCGAGAGACGGATCATGTCGCATGGGCAACCCACTGTCTGTACAATTCAACCCAGGCTTTGAGCTATGGAGAGATTATCATGCCTTTATTTTCTTTTAAGAACAATGTAACAAACTATCATCTGTCAAGACGGCAAGGTGCCAGAGAGCGAAACTCATATTATAATAAAGATACTGTTTTTTAAAATTAATCTTCTATCATCTATCCAATCTTCTATCTATCATCCATTAGATCTTCTAACTATTATCTATCTGATCTTCTATCTATTATCTATCCAATCTTCTATTTATTATCTATTCAATCTTCTATCTATCATCTATTAGATCTTCTAACTATTATCTATCCTATCTTCTATCTATTATCTATCCAATCTTCTATCTATCATCTATTAAATCTTCTAACTATTATCTATCCTATCTTCTATCTATTATCTATCCAATCTTCTATCTATCATCTTTCCAATCTTCTAACTATTATCTATCCACTCTTCTATCTATCATTTATCCAATCTTCTATCTATTATCTATCCACTCTTCTATCTATCATCTATTAGATCTTCTAACTATTATCTATCCTATCTTCTATCTATTATCTATCCAATCTTCTATCTATCATCTTTCCAATCTTCTAACTATTATCTATCCACTCTTCTATCTATCATTTATCCAATCTTCTATCTATTATCTATCCAATCTTCTATCTTTTATCTATCCACTCTTCTATCTATCATCTATTAGATCTTCTAACTATTATCTATCCTATCTTCTATCTATTATCTATCCAATCTTCTATCTATCATCTTTCCAATCTTCTATTATCTATCCACTCTTCTATCTATCATTTATCCAATCTTCTATCTATTATCTATCCAATCTTCTATCTATTATCTATCCAATCTTCTATCTATCATCTTTCCAATCTTCTAACTATTATCTATCCACTCTTCTATCATTTATCCAATCTTCTATATATTATCTATCCAATCTTCTATCTATTATCTATCCAATCTTCTATCTATCATCTTTCCAATCTTCTAACTATTATCTATCCAATCTTCTATCTATTATCTATCCACTCTTCTATCTATCATCTATCCAATCTTCTAACTATTATCTATCCACTCTTCTATCTATTATCTATCCAATCTTCTATCTATTATCTATCCACTCTTCTATCTATCATCTATTAGATCTTCTAACTATTATCTATCCAATCTTCTATCTATTATCTATCCAATCGTCTATCTATTATCTATCCAATCTTCTAACTATTATCTATCCAATCTTCTATCTATTATCTATCCACTCTTCTATCTATCATCTATCCAATCTTCTAACTATTATCTATCCACTCTTCTATCTGTAATCTATCATCTATCAAATCTTCTATCTATTACCTATCCAATCTTCTATCTATTATCTATCCAATCTTCTTATTTGTTTTTTTGCATATCCCTTACAGGATGTTGCAGTCAACACCAGCATTTTTCAGCTGCTGTTGATGTACTAGGTTCAGTAGTTTGCTATTGCTTTCTGAGCGACCAGATTACATACCCCGTAAGATACCAGCGCAGCGCGAACCGCTGCTGATTCTCGCGCAGCTGCGTTACCACAAGAATATACATGATTACGGAGAAAGACGTTAACCTCACCGCCAGGGAGATCAGAGAATCCAATCTTCTATCTATCATCTATTATCTACCCAATCTTCTTTCTATTATCTATCTAATCTTGTATATATTACCTATCCAATCTTCTATCTATCATCTATCCCCATGCAGACAATGCTTGAGGTCCACATTTGATGCTAAGCATAGACAAGAGCTGAAGTTTTCAATCTTCAGTCAAATGTGCTACCAGACCAGGATGACAATTTTTGTATTTTTTTTTAACAGATAAAGCAAGGAGTAAGAAAAGAATATGTTGTCACTGGATATCTTCTCTCTCTCTTCAACCAAATAATAATGAGAGAGCTCAAAGAAAATCCAGGAATATGAACTGGAGGTCATAATATAAATAATCTTCACAATGCAGATAATACAGTATTGATGGCAGAAAATGCAAAAGGTCTAAAACATTTGGATATTGTCATAACAGAGAGTGCAAAAAAAGACTTTCATTGAAAATCAAGAACACAGAAATAATGGTTATATCAAAGAAAAAGATTACACCTAAATGTAAGTTGACAATAGGAGGGAAAATGTTTAACCAAGTGGATAAATTTAAATACCTTGGGGCAATTATAATGTCAGATGGAAGATGCACAACAGAGATTAAGAGCAGAATAGGGCAAGCAAAAATGTTCAGTGGTCCATAGAGTTTATTCTTCCAGATTGTTTCTCTAGGCCAGAAAGTTTGCCTAGATATGTCATTTTTTGAGCAGCCTTGAAGTATGTGATCTGCTGTCTGCGATGCCAGTCCACAAGAGAACATGGCTGATTCGTCAATCTTGAAGTTTTTGTACATGTGGTTGCATTATCTTTTGTGTCCTGTTCTGAGGTGAAGAATAATTATTAGACATTCATATTCTTCCTCTTCTTCTTTCATTCGCTGATATTCATATTGACACCTGATTGTGTACACAGAAAAAGATGAAGATATTCTCCAAAATAAACTAAAGATATTCTCAAAAAAGAATATATAAGATAGAAGATATCAAAAAGATGGAAAAGAGCTTAGACTTGTAAAAAACATATATTGGAAACAACAAGCTGCCATAAGAGTTGATAATGAAGTAAGCCAATATCAGCCTATTAAAAGGGGTGTGAGACAGGGATGTGTAATGTCTCCAGATCTGTTTTCCCTGTACAGTGAAAGTATTTTCAGAAATATTGAAGATATGGAAGGAATCAACATTGGGGGACGATGCATCAATAACATTAGATATGCAGATGATACAGTCTTGATTGCAGACAATGAACAGGACCTGCAAAATTTAGTAGATGCGATTGTTACACACAGTGAACAACTAGGGTTAGAATTAAATTGTAAAAAGACACAGATTATGGTCGTCACTAGGAAGGACGAAATACCACAATGTAATATACAAGTAAATGGGAATATTCTTCAACAAGTGAGCAGGTACAATTATCTCGGAACAGTAATAACATCTGATGGGAGATGCCTTGAAGAGATTAGAACAAGAATCGCCATGGCAAAAGTAGCCTTTAGCAAGATGAAAAACATATTGACCAATAAAAAGATGTCAATTGAAACGAGAAAAAGAGTGTTGAGATGCTACATTGAACCTGTACTTTTATATGGATGTGAAGCGTGGACAATGAGCAGTCAGGCTGAAAAACATCTGATGGCTGTAGAGATGTGGTTTCTGAGGAAAATGCAAAGAATACCATGGACAGCCAGAAAGACCAATGAACAAGTCCTTCAAGAAACAAATGAAGATCGTAAATTGATTAGAGAAATTAGACGTAGACAGTCAAAATTTTTTGGGCATGTTATGAGAAGAAATGGATTGGAGAATTTGGTGACAACTGGTAAGATCGAGGGGAACAGACCAAGGGGAAGACCTAGAAGCAAGTACCTGGATGGCTTGGCCTTGTGGCATGGTCGAGACAGAAACACGGAGCTGATCCACGACTCTGGTGATCAAGTGAGATGGCAGAACATGACCGCCCACGCTTACCGGCATGGCACATGATGGATGGATGGATTATCAAAAAAGAAGAAGATACTCTAAAAAATGATGAAGATATTCTCAAAATAGATAGTCTCAAACAAAAGAGGAAGATTTTCTCACAAAAGAAGATACTCTCAAGAAAAGATGAAGATATTCTCAAAAAGATAGTCTCAAAGAAGGAGATATTCTCAACAACAAAAAAAGAAGATACTCTAAAAAAGATGAAGATACTCTCAAAAAAGATGATGATAGTCTAAAAAATATGAAGATATTGTCAAAAAATATGAAGATACTCTAAAAAGATGAAGATACTCTAAAAAAAGACAAACACATTCTCAAAAAAGATAGTCTAAAAAAAGAAGATGTGCTCATACCTATCATCAGCCGGCAGGTTTCATCATTAAACTGTGTCCAGTTAGTGTTCACCAGAGCTCTCTGCAGCTCATGAGCTGTAATCCTGCCAGAACGGTCAGTATCCACAGACATAAACCACTGCTGCACTTGAGGGTCAATGGTTGGGGCCTGGCTGTATCCTAGCGTACAAATGAAAAAATAAATGGATATGGCTAACTGTAACCTGTGAAATGTATATCAGCTTTTTAAAAAAGAGAGCATATAACAATTATTATAATGTTATTATCCTGTCACCAGAGAACCAAAGACCGAGATCTGTGGAAAGTCATGAACGCCTATGTCAGCTGGCATAGCACTTGATGATGATGATGATGATGATGATATCCGGTCAAGAACACAGACTTGTTGCAAGACTGTTCCAACAGTAGGAAATTTGCATGTATATCATAAGAGGAGACTAAGGAAAGTTGGTCTTAAAGTTGGCTATCTCAGCCTGTAGAAATCTTTACTTGCAAAATTAAACCAACAATGAAACAGTCTAAAGAGTCAGAGAAGAGAGAAGAGAGAAAGAGTCAGAGAAGAGAGAAGAGAGAAACAATCTTCTAGAAGAGGTATGATGTGATGCAGAAAAGGAATCACTGACTTACCTCCTTTCAACTAGGAAAATCTCCAGAATTAGAGACAGAGATGAGTAACATGTGAAGGGCATGGATTGAGCTGCAGGAAACTGCAAAAGATGGGATGGCTTGATGTGAGGGGACAAATGGTAGACAAAGATGTGTGTGGTTTGACCACATCACCCACTTAATGCTGATTGGTCGATACAAACATGGACCTAGCACCAAATGCCCAATGTGCTTAGGGTGTGTAAATGAGTCCTTTACTTACTTTAGTTTTAAAAGATATATACACATTTACTTACTTTAGTTTAAAAGAGTTACACTACTTACTTTAGCTTTAGTTGTAAAGAGTTTTTAAGGGCTATATGAAGCCAATCCTGATGTACGAAAGCAAAACATGGAGCAATAGCAGAAGAGTGAGGAATTATGTGGCAGATGTGGTTTTACAGAAGAATGATGAACACATCATGGTTGGATAAGAAGAGTAATGAAGATATCTTGAAATAAGTTATGGATAAGAAGAGTAATGAAGATATCTTGAAATAAGTTATGGATAAGAAGAGTAATGAAGACATCCTGAAATAAGTTAACTCACAAAGAGTCATGTTTACTCACATCAGATCTTTCTTTCAGCATGTCATAAGAAGGGAAACGCTGGAGAACGTTGTGACAATTACAAAGTTAGAGGACAGGAGAGCTAGAGGAAAACAGAGAATTTGCTGGACAGTTTGACCTTATGGCATAGAAGAACATTGATATGAGAAATGATTGGCAGTATTTGGGACAGAGCACTGCTATAACGGTTAAAACCTAGCACTGACAACAGCATGTATGGGGTCAGGCATGGGTTCAATGCCAGCTCTCATCATTCGCTATGGGAAGAAAAGACGGGCCAATTATTCAAATAATTTTCCATGCACACCAGTCTACAAAAATGTGACGGCCCTAACACTTGACATACCCAATGCACGTTCCTGTAGTGGTATTCGTTTTTATTTGTATGCGAAACAGAAGGCTGTGGACAGATGTGATCACCAAACACCTTCTGCGTGGACTATAAGAAGAACAGAGTAAACAGCCCCACACAACACAGGCCTTCTAACTGAGCACCACCTGTTTTGGACCGAGGGTGCTTACTGAATATTTATGACTAACACTTATATCTGGAAGCCACCCATCCCACCAATCAGCACACAGTAGACACAGTATGTAGTTAGACGGGCTTCATCCCTAGAAGTTAGTGGCATATCCTTTACAGGACATTGCAGTCAACCTTCACATTTGTTTGTGATTTCTTGGCAGGTTTACGTTCAGTAATAAATACACATGTTTTGTTTGGCGCTCATAGAAGATTGGAAAGAATTAGAGACTAGAGGATGCAACGCCCCCCCCCCCTGCATGTCCTTTACAGGACACTGCAGTCAACACCAGCATTTTTCAGCTGCTGTTGATGTCTTGGCAAGTTCAGTAGAGGATGCCATAGACAACATAAAAATTAAAAGCTAAAGTTACCAACCGGGATTCAACCAGTCACCTCCACATGAAGACAGCACCTCACTGCAGAAACAAGTGTACTTCGACGCAACTAGACAAACAATACATGTGTATTTATTTATGAACTGTCTAAGTGGTCTCAAAAGCTTCCCCAAATGATATTTACATTCAGTAGTTTTTCATCCCTAGGAGAAATCAAATAAAACTAGTCATATAAAGGGTGTATTTTTAATGACTGTGCAGTATTTCTTCTTCTTCGTTCATCCGGAGTTTTTTTTCCGGATGTGATTGCGTTGTGCCTGTTTACAGCAGAGCTGCGTTCTTGCGCCGTTAGGCCGACACATCCGACTTCTGCGGGCATTTTTTGACCGGGTTAACCTTCCCGGGGGTTTCTTAGGACGTTTGACTCTCACTGTTGTGGTGTTATCCCCCATCCCAGCTGGTCCATATAGAACAGCCAAAGATCCTGGTCAGCCCTCAAGGGAAGGCAGGGGCAGACCATGGGCATTCCCCGCCATCCAAGGAGGCTTCCATACTTGCAGAGCCGATACATAGCGCTCTGGTACTGGGCTCACCCAAGGAATCGTCACGTCCTGCACATGGCTGCTTAGCCTCACTTCCGTATATTGGGCCTTCCGTTCACCATAGGCTGTTCTTCCGGAAACCAGAAGTATGCAGTCTGCAGATGACATCCACACAGTGAGCTTTCGATTCGGACTTTCCATGTAATGGATTTGCTAGCCAAGCAATATTCCATTTCGTGCCACTAGGACACTTTTCCACCTTTTATGAAGCCCACACAGTGGGCTTTTGATTCAGACTTTCCACGTAATGGATTTGCTATCCAAGCAATATTCCATTTCATGCCACTAGGACACTTTTCCACCTTTTATGAAGCCCACACAATGGGCTTTTGATTTGGACTTTCCACGTAATGGATTTGCTATCCAAGCAATATTCCATTTCATCCCTCTGGGTCTTCATGCACCTTTAAATGTCAACCTGTATATAGTTAAAGTAATCTGCAGTCAACTTTAGCTTGTTGATATCTCCATAGCGCTTGTCCTCAAATGAAGCAGGTGTGGGCCAAAATATCTTTCTCTGTTCTGCATACGTTGGGCAATCCTGCAGCAAATGTTTTGCTGTCATTTTTCCAGTTCTACAATTACATTCATCGGTATCTCCTATCTTTAGTTTATTGAACAAGTGGTATTTCAGCCTGTTATGTCCTGAGCGGAGTCTGAAGATTGCTACTTGTTCTCTTCGGTCGAGTTTGTAATATGCATCATCCTTCTGATGGCCTGGATGCTCTGATTCCCATTTGGTTCTATAAGTGCTTTTTATCAACCTCTTTGCCTCATTATAGGTTATGTCTATGTCAGGCTGTGGTAGTCGTCCGCCCTCTTTTGCCAGTCTGTCAGCCTCTTCGTTTCCAGGTATACTGCAATGTGATGGGATCCACTGTATTACAACTTTTTTGGATTTCTGGCATAGACCATGGAGTGCTGCTCTTAGGTCAGTTAGTTCTGTGCTGTTATTGCTCTTCAGTATTGAGACAGCTGACTTTGCATCTGTGAAGATAGCTATTTGCTTCTCTTTATTTTCCTCCATCAGGAGCATTTCTGCTGCAGTTTTCAAAGCCTCTACCTCCGCTTTGAAGTTACTTGAAAATTTTCCAGTTGCCATTGAATGTGTTTTTTTCACTCCATTTTTTAAATTTAGGAGAATTCCTCCTCCTCCATTCTCTATTGAATTTTTGGCTGATCCATCTGTATATGCATGGGTCCAATTCCTGCTTGGGTAATGTTCTTTTATGTAGTTTAGGGTTATTTCTCTTCTTTCGGTTTCATGCTGAGTGTTCTTTTTCTCAATACCAGGAATGTTTTCTATCATCTCAGGCAGTTGCTGCTGTCTCCAAGCTGGGAACTTGTGTGCATTGTGTATGGGCTTGACTGTTGATATGTTAAGAATAGGATCTGCCCTAATCCTTCGTTTTGCAGTTTCTACAAAGTTGCTACGCTTCAGTCTTCCCTTTCCAAAACCATTAAATCTGTTGTACATAGGGTGGTCTGTCAATCTTCTAAATTTTTCTGCTTGTTGCTGGGCTCTGCTATCTCTTCTATCCTGCATTGGTTGTAAACAAGTGATCTTTTCTAGTTCATTAATAGGCGTTGTCTTCAGGCTTCCAGTTATGATTCGCATTCCTTGGTTTTGGACTCTTCTTATTTTGTTAAAGTTTGACTTAGCTGCTGTTGCCCAAGCTGCAATGCCATATTCCAGTACTGGCCTCACCCGTCCAGTATATAACTTCTTGAGAACTTTCTCATCTGCTCCCCACGTTGTACCAGCAAGCTTTTTCATGATTGCCATTCTCTGCCTTGCTCTTGTTCGATTTTTCTCAACCTGTGTCTTCCATGTCAGGCGACGATCAAAGGTGACTCCTAGATAGTTTGGATTTTCTTCATGGCGCAATATTTTTTCCATTCAATACCAGCTTAGGTTGCTGAGGTTTATTTGAGAGGGAGAACACTGTGCATGTTGTTTTCTCCTCACTTATCTTCACTAGCCATGATTTTGACCAGTCCTCTAGTGCTAATAAGGCTTGCTGTATTCTGCTGTTAGCTGTACTAATATATTCTTCAGATGTCCATATGGCTAGGTCATCTGCAAAGGAGGATGTGTGTACTCTGGCTGGAAAATTTTCTGTGATGTCATTTATATATGCTAGGAATAATGGTGAAAGAACTCCTCCTTGGGGGACACCTTGCTCCAGCAGCATCATTTTGCTTGTTTGTCCTTGTACTTTTGTCCTGGCAGTTCTGTTCTCAAGGTAGTGGCTGATCCATTTATACATTTTTCCACAAACATGCATGTTTTGCAGTTTTACTTTCAGTCCTTCCTTCCATACTTTATCAAATGCTTTTTCTAAATCTATCCAGACTGCTAGTGTGTGCTTTTTCTCTTGGAAGGCATCCTCTATTTCCTGAGCTATATAGGTTATTTGATCTTCAGTGGATCTGTACTTTCTGAATCCTGCTTGGTGTGGTGTTAAGAGTTTGTTTTCTTCCAGATGCCATGTTAGCCTGCCATTGATAATGCGTTCCATTAATTTTCCTACACAGCTAAGTAGACTGATAGGTCGATAGCCATTTGGTTCTTCCAGGTCTTTTCCTTTCTTTGGGACTGGTATTAGTATAGCTTCCTTCCATGCCTGTGGGACTATTCCTCTCTTCCAGCTGTTATTTAGGACTGCTAGTAGTTTCTTCTTTGCCTTGGTGCCTAGTCCTATTAGCATTTCATTTGTGATTCCATCCTTACCTGGTGATTTCTTCTTTTTTAGGGTATTCATTGCCTGTTCCATTTCTTCCATTGTTAGATTTGCCATCATATATTCTGCTGCTGTCTCTGTATTTCTATGATGTATCTGTTTGTCTTTGATTGCTTTCTTCTGTTCAGTTGTAATATCAATGTGGTTTGCATTTGCATAGTGTTCCATTAGTGCATTTGCAGCCTTTTTTCCTGTAAGCAAGGCATTTCCTTGTTTAATTGTTATTTGTTTGTTTCTAGGTCCTTCATTGTTCATGGCTTTCACTAGTTTCCATAGTTTGTTTCCATCCCTGTCAAAATTCAGGTTTTCTGTTTTTTCCCTCCAATGATCTCTTGTTGTTTGATTTACTGTTCTTTTATATTTTGCTGAGATGGCTTTGAGAGAGGTATTCGCTTCAATTGTTTGTTCTCTCTCTGCTGTCTTCCTGGCATCTTCAACTTTGTCCTCCAAACTTTGTAGTTCTTCAGTCCAGTATGGCTTGTAATTTTTTCTCGCTCCTCTAGGAATGGACTCAGTGGCTGCCTGTATTATCGCTCTGTTTAGACTTTCCACCATTTGCTTTATGTTGCCATATCGTGTATTTATGTTTTCACAATATTTGTCTGTTAGTATGGCAAATCTGTCCCAATCTGCTCGTTTGTAATTCCAGCGGGGCAAGGGCTTTTGCTCCTGTGGAACATACTCCATATTCATTACAAGCTTGATTGGTCTGTGGTCACTACCTGCTAATTGGTCCAGCACATGGCGATCGATTTTGTGGAGGATGTCTCCTGTGCAGAAAGCTAAGTCTGGAGTAGAAGTGGTAAGCCATCTTCTGGAGTAGAATCTCGGTGTGTCATCCGCTTTGTTGAGTAGATGGAGATTTGAGTCTATTTCCCAGTCCTCCAATTCATCTCCTCTTTTGTCAGTATCTGGGTATCCCCATCTTTCTGAACGGCTATTAAAGTCTCCGACAATAATGCAGTTTGTGTCGGTTATTTTCATGTTTGAGAGTGTAAGGTCCTTATCTGCTGGGCTATACAGATTGTAGATTCTTATTTTCACGTCCTTTATCATTATATCAACACCTATAATTTCTGTTTGGTTGTCAGAGATCACAGATACTTCGCTGCAAGGTATTGTATTTCGTGTAAGTATTAGAACTCCTCCTTTGTGTCCTTCGCGGTCGAAGCGTGTGGCCTGATATCCTCTGACTGAGAATTTGTGATTGGCGTTGAGGTGTGTCTCTTGAATGCATGCCACATCTATTCTATCTTTATGAAGACGCTGTGTTAGGGAGTCTTTCTTCTTGTAAACTCCTTCGGCATTCCACTGTAGTATGTTGAGTGTCCGGGGTATTTGGTCAATAGCTCTTAACCTACTCCTCTGTGCCTTGACTCCACAGCACAGGGGAAGGTGACCACCAGTAGTCATGGGTAGACCCCCTCGAGGCAGGGGGCCCGGCACTATTGCCGCCTGATGGGACTTCACGGGATTAGCACCATAACGATTAATTTTGATTTGTGACATCATGAATTAAGTTACGTTGCACTACTTTGTCAAGCCTGTGGCTCAGTGCATCCGATTTCGACAAGCATTTATTTGGGATGCTTTCCCTAGCCTTTGACTGTCCCCAGTCTACCTACAAGGCAGCAGGTTTTACGTTGCACTGCTTTGTCAAGCCTGTGGCTCAGTACATCCGATTTTGACAAGCATGTATTCGGGTGCTTTCCCTAGCCTTTGACTGTCCCCAGTCTACCTACAAGGCAGCAGGTTTTACGTTGCACTGCTTTGTCAAGCCTGTGGCTCAGTACATCCGATTTTGACAAGCATGTATTCGGGTGCTTTCCCTAGCCTTTGACTGTCCCCAGTCTACCTACAAGGCAGCAGGTTTGTGTGTCTCTTCGTCTGGTCCCTCTCCCTTGACCTGTCCGACATGGGTGGCCCTACCAGTAGCTGTGCTACCGTCGGCATAGCTCTTGGGGTCATTGGGACGCACAAGCCCCTCTACCTCGTCACGGTGGACACACAGCAGAGGGGGTGCAGTATTTGAAAATATTGCCTTTCCAAGTTTTGTATTTACCTATTATGTTGCATTGTGTTGCATGAACTCCACAGTAGGTAAATACAAAACTTAGAACTGCAAAATTTTCAAAAACTACACAGTCAAAAATACACCCTGTATCTTCTTCTGAATTCCTCTTTCGAGCATAGTGGGTCACACCTGGTTATGCACCTGTAAGGTCAGCTTGTCTGACTTCAGCAAGGATTTCTGTATTGTTAGCCCCGAGGTAATGGGCTGTCTACCCAATGGTTGGTTTTCTTTCCTATTTATGGTTTTCTTTCATATCAGTTTTGCCAGAGCAGTTGTCTACTGTTTGTGCTACCAACTGCATGGGGATTTTTTTAACAAACATGACTTGCACACAAGACCTCCTATTTCTCACCCTTATCTGAGGAAACTAGGTATTCAATCTCTATACCCGAAAGAGATCAGAGTGCACTTGTGGTATCATTATAACTCAATGCATTTCGTAAAAATCCCCAGGTCCAATGCTCTATTGATTCTGAGCTGCAAGCAGATATCAACCTCTCGGCCACATCTCTCCAACAATTTTATTGATTTGTTTTGTATTTGCTTGCTCTGAACTCAAGCCTAGTCCTCACATATGTTACTGCCTCTAGTGCACTGGACTGATTTTTTGCGTATGGATTAGCTTTCCCTATTACCAGTGTGTATATATACCATTGCCTTCAGGTAAACCCACTCCGACTTCAGAGGTACTTATAATTTACATCCCCAAATCAAGGATGAGAAGTCAATATTTTAGTCCAACTGACCGGTGCAGGGGTTGAACCCACTACCTCGGCATCGGCACACCAGATGTTTAAGAACATATGCTCTTATGTATTCGGCCATACTGAGCTGACCTACTCCCCAAATAGAGATGTATAAGCTCTGAATCTCTTATTAATATCATCATGTGCCTTGCAAAGTGGCACTGGTGTTCACGTCTGTTCATAGATCTTGGCCCTTGGTGTTCTAAACCACTTCTAATTATGAACAATAAAAATACAGATTTCAGAGAAAGTAAATGTGTTGAAATGTTATATAGAACCCATATTGCTGTATGCGTGTGAAACATGGACAATTAACAAATAAGCTGAGAAACATCCAATGGTGGTGAAAATGTGGTTTTTGAGAAAAATGCAAACACAACCATGGACGGACAGAAAATCAAATGAAACAGTCCTTCAGGAGACAAATGAAAAAAAGGGAGGTTGATTGGAGAAATGAGACGTAAACAGTCTAGATTTTTGTTTGGACATGTTATGAGGAGAAATGAACTTTAAAATTTAGTGACAGCTGGCAAGCTTGATGGGAAGAGAGCAAGAGGAAGACAAAGGGATAAATACTATGATGGTTTGGCAGCATAGCATGATCGGGACAAGAACAGACCTGATTCGAGACTGGTGACCGTGTAAGTTGGTGAACAATGACCGCCCACATCTTTCGGCATGGCACTTGATGATGCTTGGTGTGCGTGTGTGTGGGTAGGTGGGGGTGTGTATATGTGTCCCTTGGTGCGCGTGTGTGTGGGTAGGTGGGGGTGTTGTGTGAGTGGGGTGATGTATGGATAGGTGGGAAATGGGCTTCATAACATGGTAATTAGCCTTGTTTATGTTTACAACATTCATTTCACAATGTTTATTTTTCTTCCTATGTAAATGTATAATGCTCTTGATGAACGAAAGACGAGTGATTGGAAGGGCCGAATGTAAGACGGGCCTGCGCGCCCAATTTGTGACCCTAATAAAGTTGATTTGATTTGATTTCTTCATCTTCTTCTTCGTTCATCCGGAGTTTTTTTTCGGATGTGATTGCGTTGTGCCTGTTTACAGCAGAGCTGCGTTCTTGCGCCGTTAGGCCGACACATCCGACTTCTGCGGGCATTTGTTGACCGGGTTAACCTTCCCGGATTGATTTGATTTGATTATGATGTGAAACTCATGCAACGAACAACATTGCAGAAATAGACAAATTTCAAGCGAACAAAAGAAGAGAGAGCTATCTCAAATATTACCTGGTGGAACTAACACATAGGTCTGACCTGCAGAAGTGAACCCAGCAGCTCCATATCCAGGAACGCCTGAATACACACCCGCGGGACCACCGTAACCCTGCTAAAAGTATACAGAGAGAAACCAATCTGTTATTGATACTAGGGATTATTGCTGTTGATTTTATTAATCAGTCAATCAATCAGCTACCAACTTCACAACAAAGTTTGCTGCAATGGATGCCTAACACAGTCTGTCTCTCACCGTGAATGTACATTGTCAGACTGCTGTTTGTCCATCTCTTCATACTACCTTCCCACTTGTATCATTGTCTAGCTCTTGCTAGCTTGCCTTTGACCTCACCCTCAAGTATGGTTTTTTAAAGGGTGTTCTGTCTTTTAATGTGGCCAAAATATTTCACTTGCCTCTTTTGTATTTCTTTAATCAACTCTTTTTTCATTCCCAGTTTTTCTAGAACCTCTGAAAATTGACTGTTTTTGTTTCAATGAAATACAACATACTCTTCTGTATATTCACATCTTCAGGGCCTCTATTCAACTTTCTAATTGCTTGTTCATTGTCCAGGCTTCCATGATATTTATCATTCATCAGCACCTTGCCGTCTTGACAGACGATAGTTTGGTACATTGTGCTTCAAAAAGGCTTAATAACTACAACCTATGGCGGTAACGAATGTGGCTAATAAGGCCAATTCGCGCTGTAAATGTTCGTCCACAGTGGATGCATGTGAACAAATGGTCATTTCCACCATCATGCACCATCTTACGTCTCGCACGATGAGAGTGTGACTTTTCTGCATTCATTTTCTCCTTTGTCTTTATTCCATTTCTATTTGCCCTCCCTGCAACACGTTCAGTGGCGACTTGCTCCCAATGTGGATTATCAATGCCTGTATCAATCATGTCCTGCTTACACACATCTTTGTGTCGTAGAGGACGACCCTGAGATCTCTTACCCACCAGGAATTCACCAAAAAAGATGTCCTTTGGTATTCTACCATCATCCATCCTCCTAACGTGTCCTATCCATCTAAGTCTACGAAGACTGAGCATGGAACAAACCATCACACAACCTGATCTTTCCAATACTTCAGTATTTGTGATTTTGTCTTGCCACTTAATACCAAGTATTCTTCGCAGACACCGCATATGAAAGCTGTTTAAACGTTTCTCTTGGTGTGAGTAAGTTGTCCAGGCTTCACTGCCATAAAGAAGAGTACTAAGGACACAGGCTTGATAGACAAGGACTTTTGTTTTGGCAGTAAGCTTCCTGTTCTCCCAGACTCTTTTTCTTAACATGTTCATTGTTGTTGCTGCCTTACCAATCCTGATGTTGATTTCCTGATCTAGGGATAATTTGCTATTTACCTCTGATCCTAGATATGTAAAATGGTCTACTATCTCTAGTTCGGCGTCGTCAATAAAGATTGATGGTACCCCATGTGCACCTTGTGACATAATCTGTGTCTTCTTTTTGCTAATTGTTAAACCAAATTCAGAACAAGCATTGGAGAATGCAGATAGTAGACGTTGTAATTCTTCCTCAGAGTGGGTCGTAATTGCAGCATCATCTGCAAAAAGCAACTCTCTGATCAGTACCCTCCTAATTTTGGTCTTGGCCTTCAATCTCTGAGCATTGTAGAGGCCGCCATCTGAGCGTGAGTGAATGTATATACCACCATCCTGATCACGAAAGGCATATTTCAGTAGAAGTGAAAAGTATATTCCAAAGAGGGTGGGAGCTAGTACACAACCTTGCTTAACTCCACTCTTGATTTCAAACTCTTCTGAAGTTGCACCATCAAACTTGATTATACCCTTCATGCCTGTGTGGAACGATTCCACAATGGACAGAAGAGTTGGTGGGCAGCCAATCTTCTTTAGTGCCTTGAACAGACCCTCACGACTGACCAAATCAAATGCCTTTGTGAGGTCGATGAAGGCAATAAACAGTGGCTGATTCTGTTCACGGCATTTTTCTTGCATTTGTCGCAATGAGAATATCATATCAATGGTAGACCGGTTCTGTCAGAAGCCACACTGTGATTCGGGGTAGACTTGATCTCCCAGGACTTGAAGTCTGCGCAGAACAATTCTGGCAAATACTTTCCCAACAATACACAGAAGTGAGATACCCCTATAGTTGTTACAGTCGCTCCGATCGCCCTTGTTCTTGTACAATGTTATGATGCTTGAGTCTTTGAAATCCTGTGGGACTTGTCCTTCTCGCCAGCATAGCTCTATTAGCTGGTGGATCTGTAGAGTGAGTGTGTCTTGCCCACTCCTGATAACCTCTATTGGAATCCCATTCTTACCTGGAGCCTTGCCAGATGCAAGTTCATTTATAGCACACTTAACTTCTGTTATGGTAGGGAAGTGTGTCCAGGTGGTCAAGAGTTGGCAGGGACTCTATGGCGTCGAGGGCATCATCCGCTAGTTTGGTCTCACTTGAGTAAAGCTCCATATAGTGCTCTACCCATCTATCCATCTGCTGTTTCTTATCAGTGATGATTTCTCCAGTCAAGGTTTTCAGTGGTGCACTTCTTTTGATCATTGGACTCACAGGCTTTCTTTATCCTTCATACATGCTTCTGATGTTTCCCTTATCACTTGTTTTGACTCACATAACGTGCATTTGCACACTGCCAGCCTTTGCACATCCTTCCTAGCTTGCTTCAGCTCACTGAGAGTTGTACGCGTTGTCTTTCCTTGTTCTTAAGAGAGCTATCTTCTTTTTATCAATCAAGGGCTGCAGTGCTGTCCCAAACAGTCCTGCTCTTATGATCCACAGTGCCGTAAACTCCTACGCTGTTTTATAAAGAGTTTCCTTAAGTTTACCCCACTTTTCACTTGCTGTACAAATCTGATGTATCAGTGAAAGCGTCTTCAGTTGCTGTTGGAACTCAAAGCACTTATCAGGAGTGGTGTTAAAAATAATCCTGGGGTAGATTTGTGTTTAGCTGTGTAGATTCTCTTGGTCTCAGTCTAGCCCTTGCAAACAAACCACAGAATGATTAGATCACAGTCAGCACTGTGGTAACTCAACGTTAATGATGTTTGATTCAAATATGTCTCCTGTGTGATGATGAAGTCCAGCTGATGCCAATGGCCGGATCTTGGATGTTTCCATGTGACCTTATGCAGGTCTTTTGTTTTAAAGGAGTTTGTAATACATAGGTCATTTCTGGTGCAGTGCTCCAACAGCCTTTGCCCATTTTCATTCATGCGACCGATGTTGTATTTTCCAAGGCACACTGGCCATGAACTCGAGTCCTTGCCCACATGAGCATTGAAATCACTGAGCATATAAATGTAGTCGGATTTTGGAACTGCCTTGATCACAGAGTCTAACTCCTCATAGAACGAATCCTTCATATCATCAGAGGAAGTGAGTGTCAGTGCATATGCAGTGATAATGGTGGCAAAACCACAAGAGGTTGCCAAGCGCAGGGATAATAGTCTTTCATTACCTCCAGCTGGAATTTCAATCATTCCCAGTAGCAAATTCTTCACTGCAAAGCCCACACCATGTTGCCTTTTTTCTGCCTGCCCTCTACCCTTCCAAAAAAAAGGTGTAATTGTTTTCCCTGAGTGACCCTTCCTTAGCGAGGCGAGTCTCCTGCAGGCCAGCAATATCAATGTTAAGACTACACTAGCCAGGCGGCCTTAATTCCTCAGGCTGAAGACCCCTTCGTGTCCTACACCACAAAGTACTATAGGCAGTAGATGAGTTTTTTTAACAGTTATTGTGAACTGGCCCATGACTCACATCCCTATGTTGCCACCAGGAGAATGCATGTTCTCAACAATTTTATTTTAACTTCCTTGCTCGTGTTGTGCCATAGGTTTTTAATACCATTTAATCTCTGCATTGCTATGACCAGCCTGCGTCTAAATTTGTTCTAACGGGGTGCTAGCCCCACATTTGTATAAACCAACCGGCACTTGATGGGTGATATCTTCACTATCATGCCACCCCTCTCTACTTCCCAGTATATTTCCAGGTTTCCAATTTACTCTGTGCTGACCTGGAAGCCTGGGTCAATATTTAAAACTCCACCTCGATGTGAATTCAAACACATGACCATCGAGTTGGCAGGCATGTTGTTCAGACATATGAATTACTGATTTCTCACTGGTGATATTTCAGTATTCTATGTATTCATGCTTTTCGTTCATTGCTAAAGAAAGACTGGTCAAAATGTTTGCTGGCATCTGTACGTGTTTACATTGTTCTTGAACTTCTTAGTTATATTTAGTGTTCCTGGTTTTTGTTACTGATACACTGTAAAACAGGGTAATTAATCTTTCTCCTCGTTCCTCTTTTCTTTTGAGGGAAGTGTGCCACATCCAGCTGTGACAAGACAGACAAGTCTGAGGTTCTGAGGTCAATGTCTGAGCTGACTTCAGCGTGTTTTACTGTATTTTTATCAGGTTTATTTCCTTTGCCATCCAAGAATATACTCTTATCTACCCATAGCTAGGTTTTGTTTTAACATTTCTGCCAGGGTGGTAACATTGTGATTGTGGCCTACTCATTGTGATTTCCAAATCAACTCTGGAATCTAGAGAAAATGAAAATTATTATGTGGATCCTGGATCTCATTGTTATGACTGAACACCATTCAGATTAAATTGGAGATAAACAGAGAATAATAAATAATATTTACTGAATACGAAAATTACAATAATACGGTTGAATGCCGGAGGTACAATATAAATTATAATTCTTCTTCTTCTTCTTCTGCGTTCATCCGGATTTTTTTTTCGGATGTGACTGCGTTGTGCCTGTTTACAGCAGAGCTGCGTTTTTGCGCCGTTAGGCCGACACATCCGACTTCTGCAGGCATTTGTTGACCGGGTTAACCTTCCCGGGGTACAATATAATTATTACAGAATTAAGATATAAATAGACAATACTGGAATACTCCGTTACACTACCTGATATTGGTACGCCATTACTGTTTACCTCGAAAGATAATCAAATGTTGGTTGGATGTATCAACAGTGTAAGTTCAACCAAGCCGGCAACTTTTGCCTCTGGTACTTCAGTCCAGCGTGCTGTTTAGTGTTTACTTCAGGAACACGGTCTTGGATAGCGGCTTCTGCATTGGTTTTCTTGGTCAACGGGATGGGTGATCCCAGCAGAGTAAAAACCGTGGAAAGACGTGCAGCATTGAGATCAGTATTTCTTCTCTTTGTTATTATCTTTCGAGCCAACGAGAAGTGTACCACAAGCCTAACTATGGTGGTCATCGATTCCTCCAGAGCACTTGCATGGGCAGCAGCAAGGGAATCTACCCGGGACACACGTGATAATTGTATCAGACTCCCCCTCTGCCGTGCGTCCACCTTGACGAGGTAGAGGGGCTTGCGCGTTCCAATGACCCCAAGAGCTATGCCGACGGTAGCACTGCTACTGGTAGGGTCACCCATGTCGGACAGGTCAAGGGAGAGGGACCAGACGACTTGACGCACAAACCTGCTGCCTTGTAGGTAGACTGGGGACAGTCAAAGGCTAGGGAAAGCATCCCAAATAAATGCTTGTCGAAATCGGATGTACTGAGCCACAGGCTTGACAAAGCAGTGCAACGTAACTTAATTCTTGATGTCACAAATCAAAATTAATCGTTATGGTGCTAATCCCGTGAAGTCCCATCAGGCGGTGATAGTGCCGGGCCCCCTGCCTCGAGGGGGTCCACCCATGACTACTGGTGGTCACCTTCCCCTGTGCTGTGGAGTCAAGGCACAGAGGAGTAGGTTAAGAGCTATTGACCAAATACCCCGGACACTCAACATACTACAGTGGAATGCCGAAGGAGTTTACAAGAAGAAAGACTCCCTAACACAGCGTCTTCATAAAGATATAATAGATGTGGCATGCATTCAAGAGACACACCTCAACGCCAATCACAAATTCTCAGTCAGAGGATATCAGGCCACACGTTTTGACCGCGAAGGACACAAAGGAGGAGTTCTAATACTTACACGAAATACAATACCTTGCAGCAAAGTATCTGTGATCTCTGACAACCAAACGGAAATTATAGGTGTTGATATAATGATAAAGGACATGAAAATAAGAATCTACAATCTGTATAGCCCAGCAGATAAGCACCTTACACTCTCAAACATGAAAATAACTGACACAAATTGCATTATTGTCGGAGACTTTAATAGCCGTTCAGAAAGATGGGGATACCCAGATACTGACAAAAGAGGAGATGAATTGGAGGACTGGGAAATAGACTCAAATCTCCATCTACTCAACAAAGCGGATGACACACCGAGCTTCTACTCCAGAAGATGGCTTACCACTTCTACTCCAGACTTAGCTTTCTGCACAGGAGACATCCTCCACAAAATCGATCGCCATGTGCTGGACCAATTAGCAGGTAGTGACCACAGACCAATCAAGCTTGTAATGAATAGAGTATGTTCCACAGGAGCAAAAGCCCTTGCCCCGCTGGAATTACAAACGAGCAGATTGGGACAGATTTGCCATACTAACAGACAAATATTGTGAAAACATAAATACACGATATGGCAACATTAAGCAAATGGTGGAAAGTCTAAACAGAGCGATATTACAGGCAGCCACTGAGTCCATTCCTAGAGGAGCGAGGAAAAATTACAAACCATACTGGACTGAAGAACTACAAAGTTTGGAGGACAAAGTTGAAGATGCCAGGAAGACAGCAGAGAGAGAACAAACAATTGAAGCGAATATCTCTCTCAAAGCCATCTCAGCAAAATATAAAAGAACAGTAAATCAAACAACAAGAGATTGTTGGAGGGAAAAAACAGAAAACCTGAATTTTGACAGGGATGGAAACAAACTATGGAAACTAGTGAAAGCCATGAACAATGAAGGACCTAGAAACAAACAAATAACAATTAAACAAGGAAATGCCTTGCTTACAGGAAAAAAGGCTGCAAATGCACTAATGGAACACTATGCAAATGCAAACCACATTGATATTACAACCGAACAGAAGAAAGCAATCAAAGACAAACAGATACATCATAGAAATACAGAGACAGCAGCAGAATATATGATGGCAAATCTAACAATGGAAGAAATGGAACAGGCAATGAATACCCTAAAAAAGAAGAAATCACCAGGAAAGGATGGAATCACAAATGAAATGCTAATAGGACTAGGCACCAAGGCAAAGAAGAAACTACTAGCAGTCCTAAATAACAGCTGGAAGAGAGGAATAGTCCCACAGGCATGGAAGGAAGCTATACTAATACCAGTCCCAAAGAAAGGAAAAGACCTGGAAGAACCAAATGGCTATCGACCTATCAGTCTACTTAGCTGTGTAGGAAAATTAATGGAACGCATTATCAATGGCAGGCTAACATGGCATCTGGAAGAAAACAAACTCTTAACACCACACCAAGCAGGATTCAGAAAGTACAGATCCACTGAAGATCAAATAACCTATATAGCCCAGGAAATAGAGGATGCCTTCCAAGAGAAAAAGCACACACTAGCAGTATGGATAGATTTAGAAAAAGCATTTGATAAAGTATGGAAGGAAGGATTGAAAGTAAAACTGCAAAACATGCATGTTTGTGGAAAAATGTATAAATGGATCAGCCACTACCTTGAGAACAGAACTGCCAGGACAAAAGTACAAGGACAAACAAGCAAAATGATGCTGCTGGAGCAAGGTGTCCCCCAAGGAGGAGTTCTTTCACCAACATTATTCCTAGCATATATAAATGACATCACAGAAAATTTTCCAGCCTCCTTTGCAGATGACCTAGCCATATGGACATCTGAAGAATATATTAGTACAGCTAACAGCAGAATACAGCAAGCCTTATTAGCGCTAGATGACTGGTCAAAATCATGGCTAGTGAAGATAAGTGAGGAGAAAACAACATGCACAGTGTTCTCCCTCTCAAATAAAACTCAGCAACCTAAGCTGGTATTGAATGGGAAAATATTGCGCCATGAAGAAAATCCAAACTATCTAGGAGTCACCTTTGATCGTCGCCTGACATGGAAGACACAGGTTGAGAAAAATCGAACAAGAGCAAGGCAGAGAATGGCAATCATGAAAAAGCTTGCTGGTACAACGTGGGGAGCAGATGAGAAAGTTCTCAAGAAGTTATATACTGGACGGTTGAGGCCAGTACTGGAATATGGCATTGCAGCTTGCGCAAAAGCAGCTAAGTCAAACTTTAACAAAATAAGTAGAGTCCAAAACCAAGGAATGCGAATCATAACTGGAAGCCTGAAGACAACGCCTATTAATGAACTAGAAAAGATCACTTGTTTACAACCAATGCAGGATAGAAGAGATAGCTGAGCCCAGCAACAAGCAGAAAAATTTAGAAGATTGACAGACCACCCTATGTACAACAGATTTAATGGTTTTGGAAAGGGAAGACTGAAGCGTAGCAACTTTGTAGAAACTGCAAAACGAAGGATTAGGGCAGATCCTATACTTAACATATCAACAGTCAAGCCCATACACAATGCACACAAGTTCCCAGCTTGGAGACAGCAGCAACTGCCTGAGATGATAGAAAACATTCCTGGTATTGAGAAAAAGAACACTCAGCATGAAACCGAAAGAAGAGAAATAACCCTAAACTACATAAAAGAACATTACCCAAGCAGGAATCAGACCCATGCATATACAGATGGATCAGCCAAAAATTCAATAGAGAATGGAGGAGGAGGAATTCTCCTAAATTTAAAAAATGGAGTGAAAAAAAACACATTCAATGGCAACTGGAAAATTTTCAAGTAACTTCAAAGCGGAGGTAGAGGCTTTGAAAACCGCAGCAGAAATGCTCCTGATGGAGGAAAATAAAGAGAAGCAAATAGCTATCTTCACAGATGCAAAGTCAGCTGTCTCAATACTCAAGAGCAATAACAGCACAGAACTAACTGACCTAAGAGCAGCACTCCATGGTCTATGCCAGAAATCCAAAAAAGTTGTAATACAGTGGATCCCATCACATTGCAGTATACCTGGAAACGAAGAGGCTGACAGACTGGCAAAAGAGGGCGGACGACTACCACAGCCTGACATAGACATAACCTATAATGAGGCAAAGAGGTTGATAAAAAGCACTTATAGAACCAAATGGGAATCAGAGCATCCAGGCCATCAGAAGGATGATGCATATTACAAACTCGACCGAAGAGAACAAGTAGCAATCTTCAGACTCCGCACAGGACATAACAGGCTGAAATACCACTTGTTCAATAAACTAAAGATAGGAGATACCGATGAATGTAATTGTAGAACTGGAAAAATGACAGCAAAACATTTGCTGCAGGATTGCCCAACGTATGCAGAACAGAGAAAGATATTTTGGCCCACACCTGCTTCATTTGAGGACAAGCTCTATGGAGATATCAACAAGCTCAAGTTGACCGCAGCTTACTTTAACTACATACAGGTTGACATTTAAAGGTGCATGAAGACCCAGAGGCATGAAATGGAATATTGCTTGGATAGCAAATCCATTATGTGGAAAGTCCAAATCGAAAGCTCGCTGTGTGGGCTTCATAAAAGGTGGAAAAGTGTCCTGGTGGCACGAAATGGAATATTGCTTGGATAGCAAATCCATTACGTGGAAAGTCCGAATCAAAAGCCCATTGTGTGGGCTTCATAAAAGGTGGAAAAGTGTCCTAGTGGCATGAAATGAAATATTGCTTGGATAGCAAAGCCATTACGTGGAAAGTCCGAATCAAAAGCCCACTGTGTGGACTTCATAAAAGGTGGAAAAGTGTCCTAGTGGCACGAAATGGAATATTGCTCGGATAGCAAATCCATTGTGCGGAAAGTCCGAATCGAAAGCTCACTGTGTGGATGTCATCTGCACACTGCATTCTTCTGGTTTCCGGAGGAACAGCCTATGGTGAACGGAAGGCCCAATATACGGAAGTGAGGCTAAGCAGCCATGTGCAGGACGTGACGATTCCTTGGGTGAGCCCAGTACCAGAGCGCTATGTATCGGCTCTGCAAGTATGGAAGCCTCCTTGGATGGCGGGGAATGCCCATGGTCTGCCCCTGCCTTCCCTTGAGGGCTGACCAGGATCTTTGGCTGTTCTATATGGACCAGCTGGGATGGGGGATAACACCACAACAGTGAGAGTCAAACGTCCTAAGAAACCCCCGGGAAGGTTAACCCGGTCAACAAATGCCCGCAGAAGTCGGATGTGTCGGCCTAACGGCGCAAGAACGCAGCTCTGCTGTAAACAGGCACAACGCAATCACATCCGGAAAAAAAAACTCCGGATGAACGAAGAAGAAGAAGTATCAGACTCAAGGGACATGCTACATTAAATCGCAACCAGCAGTCTCCGCACTGAATTGATAGCTCAGCATGGTTGAATGGATAAGAATGCGTGTTCTTAAACATCTGGTGTGCTGATGCCGAGATAAGGGGTTCAACCCCCACACCGGACAGCTGGACTAAAATGTTAACCTATCGTCCTTGACTTTGGGACGTAAATTACAAGTACCTCTGAATTCGGAGTGGGTTAATCTGATAACGAGGGACGCTGTTAATAGGGACAGCTAATCCAAATGCAAAATTCAGTCAAGTACTACTTGAAGTATTGTGCCTGGACTTCTTCTTCTTCTTCTTCTTCTTCTTCTTCTTCTTCTTCTTCTTCTTCTTCTTCTTCTTCTTCTTCTTCTTCTTCTTCGTTCTTCCGCAGGGTCGGATTTAGACTTGATAAGGCCCTAAGCTATTTGAAATATGGGGCCCTTTATAAGTCCAGATATTCTTCTTCTTCTTTTCGTTCATCCGGAGTGTTTTTTCAGATGTGATTGCGGTGTGTCTGTTATGCGCCCTTGGGCCGAAACCCGTAGGCCAACACATCGACTTTAGCGTGCTTTTTTGACCAGGTAGCATTCCTGGGAGACTCTCACTTTTGTGGTGCCATCTACAGCCCAGCTGGCCAAGGTTGAACGGTCGAAGACAACGGTCATCCCTCAAAGAAAGGCAGGGACAGTCCATAGCATTTTCCGCCATCCAAGGTTGCTTCCATAGTTGCAGGGCCGACACATAGCGCCCTGATTCTGGGCTCACCGAGGGAAATCGTCACGTCCTGCTCATGGCTGCTTTAAATCCTCACTTCAATATATTGGTCATTTCGTTTGCCCCGGGCCATTCCCGCACAAACCAGACAAGTTTGCAGACGGTATCCACTCAGCGAGTTTTCGGACATGTGCTTGTCGTTGCGAACGTTAGAGCTGTTCCAGGCACGACAGACATTCGGAAAACTACCTAGTCAGAGCTGTTCCGAACAAGAGCGGCATTCGGAAACTAGGTAGTCAGAGCTGTTCCTAGCACGAGAGACATTCGGACGAGACATTTCACTCGGACGTAATTGCGTAGTGTCAATTTTTAGTTTGCCACCCGTAGGACGACACTTCCGACTTCTGGCGGGCATTTTTTAATGAGGTTAGCCTTCCTCTGGTTCTGAGGCACGTTAGACTGTTGTGATGTCGCCAAAATCTCAGCTGGTCAAGATAGAACGATCAACGACATCGCGGTCGGCCCTCAAGGGAAGGTAGGGGCAGACCATGGGCATTCCCTCGCTATCCAAGGAGGCTTCCATAATTGCAGAGCCGGCACATGTTGCTCTGAGACTGGGCACACCCGAGGAGTTGCCACGTCCTGATCATGGCTGCTTTAGTTCCTCACTTCCATGTGTTGGGAGTCTCGCTTGTCACTGATCGCTCAAGCACACACCAGGAGCGGTCAGACTGCGAGCGACATCCACTCGGTAAGCTTTTATCTTTGACTTCGGACAACGCAATAGGTTTGCTCGTTCCATTTCGCGTCATTGAGACGTTCTTCCACTTTTGTCTACACTCTCTATGAGTTAGATACAGACAGTTTTCGTAACCATTTCCTTCAACTGGGGCACTTTTCTGACTTTTTGTACTCGCTCACAAGGTAGGCTACATGTGCTGCCGGCTCAGCACCTTACCTTACCAAGCCTTCGAACTTGTATCAGACCTGAGCATGTAGCTTGCTCAGTATCACGCCTCTATTTTTCGGTAGGAGGGGATTTGCCCGGCTCTCAGATCCGAGGGTTTGTGGCTTAGAGGCGTTCAGCCACAGCCCTCGACAGGGAGCCTTAAGTGTTTTGTCCGGACCAAGAACTTCTGCCTTCGTGCGCCTGATTTAAACTTCTGACTGTTATCCTCACCTCAGTCTAACCCGCAGAGCAGCAGGTTGTGTCTCTCTTAGTCTGGCCCCTATCCCATATGCCGTCCGATATGTAGTTTTCATCCATCGGCAAGCACATGGGGTCAGAGGGACACACAAGCTCCCCCACCGCGGCAAGGTGGAGACACATCGGGGGAGAGTCCAGATATTCTATGTCAGTGACAAATTGCTCACTCGGACAATATTTTTGGGTCCCCCACTGTCTTGGGGGCCCCAAGCTATAGCTTGTGTAGCTTATACGTAAATCCTGCACTGTTCATCCGGAGTGTTTTTTCAGACGTAATTGAATTGAGTTCCCCTCTGCTGTGTGTCCACCGTGACGAGGTAGAGGGGCTTGTGCGTCCCAATGACCCCAAGAGCTATGCCGACGGTAGCACAGCTACTGGTAGGGCCACCCATGTCGGACAGGTCAAGGGAGAGGGACCAGACGAAGAGACACACAAACCTGCTGCCTTGTAGGTAGACTGGGGACAGTCAAAGGCTAGGGAAAGCACCCCAAATACATGCTTGTCGAAATCGGATGTACTTAGCCACAGACTTGACAAAGCAGTGCAACGTGAAACCTAATGCCTTGTAGGTAGACTGGGGACAGTCAAAGGCTAGGGAAAGCATCCCGAATAAATGCTTGTCGAAATCGGATGTACTGAGCCACAGGCTTGACAAAGCAGTGCAACGTAACTTAATTCATGATGTCACAAATCAAAATTAATCGATATGGTGCTAATCCCGTGAAATCCCATCAGGCGGTGATAGTGCCGAGCCCCCTGCCTCGAGGGGGTCCACCCATGACTACTGGTGGTCACCTTCCCCTGTGCTGTGGAGTCAAGGCACAGAGGAGTAGGTTAAGAGCTATTGACCAAATACCCCGGACACTCAACATACTACAGTGGAATGCCGAAGGAGTTTACAAGAAGAAAGACTCCCTAACACAGCGTCTTCATAAAGATAGAATAGATGTGGCATGCATTCAAGAGACACACCTCAACGCCAATCACAAATTCTCAGTCAGAGGATATCAGGCCACACGTTTCGACCGCGAAGGACACAAAGGAGGAGTTCTAATACTTACACGAAATACAATACCTTGCAGCAAAGTATCTGTGATCTCTAACAACCAAACGGAAATTATAGGTGTTGATATAATGATAAAGGACGTGAAAATAAGAATCTACAATCTGTATAGCCCAGCAGATAAGGACCTTACACTCTCAAACATGAAAATAACCGACACAAACTGCATTATTGTCGGAGACTTTAATAGCCGTTCAGAAAGATGGGGATACCCAGATACTGACAAAAGAGGAGATGAATTGGAGGACTGGGAAATAGACTCAAATCTCCATCTACTCAACAAAGCGGATGACACACCGAGCTTCTACTCCAGAAGATGGCTTACCACTTCTACTCCAGACTTAGCTTTCTGCACAGGAGACATCCTCCACAAAATCGATCGCCATGTGCTGGACCAATTAGCAGGTAGTGACCACAGACCAATCAAGCTTGAAATGAATATGGAGTATGTTCCACAGGAGCAAAAGCCCTTGCCCCGCTGGAATTACAAACGAGCAGATTGGGACAGATTTGCCATACTAACAGACAAATATTGTGAAAACATAAATACACGATATGGCAACATAAAGCAAATGGTGGAAAGTCTAAACAGAGCGATATTACAGGCAGCCACTGAGTCCATTCCAAGAGGAGCAAGGAAAAATTACAAACCATACTGGACTGAAGAACTACAAAGTTTGGAGGACAAAGTTGAAGATGCCAGGAAGACAGCAGAGAGAGAACAAACAATTGAAGCAAACATCTCTCTCAAAGCCATCTCAGCAAAATATAAAAGAACAGTAAATCAAACAACAAGAGATTGTTGGAGGGAAAAAACAGAAAACCTGAATTTTGACAGGGATGGAAACAAACTATGGAAACTAGTGAAAGCCATGAACAATGAAGGACCTAGAAACAAACAAATAACAATTAAACAAGGAAATGCCTTGCTTACAGGCAAAAAGGCTGCAAATGCACTAATGGAACACTATGCAAATGCAAACCACATTGATATTACAACCGAACAGAAGAAAGCAATCAAAGACAAACAGATACATCATAGAAATAAAGAGACAGCAGCAGAATATATGATGGCAAATCTAACAATGGAAGAAATGGAACAGGCAATGAATACCCTAAAAAAGAAGAAATCACCAGGAAAGGATGGAATCACAAATGAAATGCTAATAGGACTAGGCACCAAGGCAAAGAAGAAACTTCTAGCAGTCCTAAATAACAGCTGGAAGAGAGGAATAGTCCCACAGGCATGGAAGGAAGCTATACTAATACCAGTCCCAAAGAAAGGAAAAGACCTGGAAGAACCAAATGGCTATCGACCTATCAGTCTACTTAGCTGTGTAGGAAAATTAATGGAACGCATTATCAATGGCAGGCTAACATGGCATCTGGAAGAAAACAAACTCTTAACACCACACCAAGCAGGATTCAGAAAGTACAGATCCACTGAAGATCAAATAACCTATATAGCCCAGGAAATAGAGGATGCCTTCCAAGAGAAAAAGCACACACTAGCAGTCTGGATAGATTTAGAAAAAGCATTTGATAAAGTATGGAAGGAAGAACTGAAAGTAAAACTGCAAAACATGCATGTTTGTGGAAAAATGTATAAATGGATCAGCCACTACCTTGAGAACAGAACTGCCAGGACAAAAGTACAAGGACAAACAAGCAAAATGATGCTGCTGGAGCAAGGTGTCCCCCAAGGAGGAGTTCTTTCACCAACATTATTCCTAGCATATATAAATGACATCACAGAAAATTTTCCAGCCTCCTTTGCAGATGACCTAGCCATATGGACATCTGAAGAATATATTAGTACAGCTAACAGCAGAATACAGCAAGTCAACTGGTCAAAATCATGGCTAGTGAAGATAAGTGAGGAGAAAACATGCACAGTGTTCTCCCTCTCAAATAAACCTCAGCAACCTAAGCTGGTATTGAATGAAAAAATATTGCGCCATGAAGAAAATCCAAACTATCTAGGAGTCACCTTTGATCGTCGCCTGACATGGAAGACACAGGTTGAGAAAAATCGAACAAGAGCAAGGCAGAGAATGGCAATCATGAAAAAGCTTGCTGGTACAACGTGGGGAGCAGATGAGAAAGTTCTCAAGAAGTTATATACTGGACGGGTGAGGCCAGTACTGGAATATGGCATTGCAGCTTGGGCAACAGCAGCTAAGTCAAACTTTAACAAAATAAGTAGAGTCCAAAACCAAGGAATGCGAATCATAACTGGAAGCCTGAAGACAACGCCTATTAATGAACTAGAAAAGATCACTTGTTTACAACCAATGCAGGATAGAAGAGATAGCAGAGCCCAGCAACAAGCAGAAAAATTTAGAAGATTGACAGACCACCCTATGTACAACAGATTTAATGGTTTTGGAAAGGGAAGACTGAAGCGTAGCAACTTTGTAGAAACTGCAAAACGAAGGATTAGGGCAGATCCTATACTTAACATATCAACAGTCAAGCCCATACACAATGCACACAAGTTCCCAGCTTGGAGACAGCAGCAACTGCCTGAGATGATAGAAAACATTCCTGGTATTGAGAAAAAGAACACTCAGCATGAAACCGAAAGAAGAGAAATAACCCTAAACTACATAAAAGAACATTACCCAAGCAGGAATTGGACCCATGCATATACAGATGGATCAGCCAAAAATTCAATAGAGAATGGAGGAGGAGGAATTCTCCTAAATTTAAAAAATGGAGTGAAAAAAAAACATTCAATGGCAACTGGAAAATTTTCAAGTAACTTCAAAGCGGAGGTAGAGGCTTTGAAAACTGCAGCAAAAATGCTCCTGATGGAGGAAAATAAAGAGAAGCAAATAGCTATCTTCACAGATGCAAAGTCAACTATCTCAATACTCAAGAGCAATAACAGCACAGAACTAACTGACCTAAGAGCAGCACTCCATGGTCTATGCCAGAAATCCAAAAAAGTTGTAATACAGTGGATCCCATCACATTGCAGTATACCTGGAAACGAAGAGGCTGACAGACTGGCAAAAGAGGGCGGACGACTACCACAGCCTGACATAGACATAACCTATAATGAGGCAAAGAGGTTGATAAAAAGCACTTATAGAACCAAATGGGAATCTGAGCATCCAGGCCATCAGAAGGATAATGCATATTACAAACTCGACCGAAGAGAACAAGTAGCAATCTTCAGACTCCGCACAGGACATAACAGGCTGAAATACCACTTGTTCAATAAACTAAAGATAGGAGATACCGATGAATGTAATTGTAGAACTGGAAAAATGACAGCAAAACATTTGCTGCAGGATTGCCCAACGTATGCAGAACAGAGAAAGATATTTTGGCCCACACCTGCTTCATTTGAGGACAAGCTCTATGGAGATATCAACAAGCTCAAGTTGACCGCAGCTTACTTTAACTACATACAGGTTGACATTTAAAGGTGCATGAAGACCCAGAGGCATGAAATGGAATATTGCTTGGATAGCAAATCCATTATGTGGAAAGTCCGAATCGAAAGCTCGCTGTGTGGGCTTCATAAAAGGTGGAAAAGTGTCCTAGTGGCACGAAATGGAATATTGCTTGGATAGCAAATCCATTACGTGGAAAGTCCGAATCAAAAGCCCATTGTGTGGGCTTCATAAAAGGTGGAAAAGTGTCCTAGTGGCATGAAATGGAATATTGCTTGGATAGCAAATCCATTACGTGGAAAGTCTGTATCTAAAGCCCACTGTGTGGACTTCATAAAAGGTGGAAAAGTGTCCTAGTGGCACGAAATGGAATATTGCTTGGATAGCAAATCCATTACATGGAAAGTCCGAATCGAAAGCTCACTGTGTGGATGTCATCTGCAGACTGCATACTTCTGGTTTCCGGAAGAACAGCCTATGGTGAACGGAAGGCCCAATATACGGAAGTGAGGCTAAGCAGCCATGTGCAGGACGTGACGATTCCTTGGGTGAGCCCAGTACCAGAGCGCTATGTATCGGCTCTGCAATTATGGAAGCCTCCTTGGATGGCGGGGAATGCCCATGGTCTGCCCCTGCCTTCCCTTGAGGGCTGACCAGGATCTTTGGCTGTTCTATATGGACCAGCTGGGATGGGGGATAACACCACAACAGTGAGAGTCAAACGTCCTAAGAAACCCCCGGGAAGGTTAACCCGGTCAACAAATGCCCGCAGAAGTCGGATGTGTCGGCCTAACGGCGCAAGAACGCAGCTCTGCTGTAAACAGGCACAACGCAATCACATCCGGAAAAAAACTCCGGATGAACGAAGAAGAAGAAGAAGAATTGAGTTGAGTTGAGCTAAGAACCGACATCACTGCACTCGGGATATTCCCATACGCGCTACGTCCTCTCGTTCTACAGCCAGCTAAGACTAAGAATCAGACTACTACTCATCGTTCCCACCGCTATCTGATTGAAAGTTCTCCTGGTCTTCCCTCTCAGTTTTGAGATTCTACCAGAACCCCTGCCGATCCCCCGCAATATCATTCTTTCCACATACAGGTTCTCAATCTGTTTCCCCACCTTCTCGTTCTGGCCCCACAGGCGCACGACCACCTCTTCCTTGTCCAAAGGTAATCTACCACCAAGAGGTGCATTCCCTGCCAGCTTATCAGCCTGTTCATTCTCCCGCACGGCCAGGAAAAAAAATCCATGCAATTCTAACAAGCTGTGACTTCTGAAGCGAGGTGAGTGTATGCTCCACTGGGATGTGAAAGGAAGAAGAAGAAAAGGAGGCCTGCATGACTGAATAGACAAGAGCCCACGCTCTTCAACTTCTGTTGTGCTGATGCCGAAGTAGTGAGTTCAACCCCATACACCGATCAGGTGGACTAAAATGTTGACTTCTCGTCCTTGACTTGGAGATTTACAAGTATATCAGAAGCCGTAGTGGGTTCGCCTGATGGCAAGGGACACTGGTAATAGAGAAAGCTAATCAGCACGCAAAAATCAGTCCAGTGCACTGCCCAGTAGTAAAACGTATATGGACTACTCTAAAAATCAAACAAGAGCAAACGAAACAAATAATTAAAAATGGCGCTAACGATAACTCTTATCGCACATGTGAACTAGGCGTCACTTTTCAAAACAGGGCATGGGGTGTCCCGTCTTGTACAGCAATGGTTTGAATTTCTTTCGATTCTAGGATTATTATTTTTTCCGCCATTGAACTGGGTTCCCAGTTTGATCCAACCTAAAATGGGTAGCAGGAATTTTTTTCCGGAAAGCAAAAGCGGCTGTTAGAAAGATATTGCCCAAATTACATATCGAGTTGCTTGCTTGCTTGCTTGTGTTCGTTGGCTTGAGCTCCAACGCGAAGTCCTGTATGTCGGATGAAGGCATCCTGTTGTCCAACATCAGTGTGATGTCATACAGGAGGTATACTCATACCCTCATACCTGAGGTTAGTAGTATAGTAAATCAGAAAGGATGACCGTTGTTGTGGTAGTGGTGGGTTTCCGATTTCCACCACAAAGGGTGATAACTCCTGATAGGCTAAGGGGCGATAACTAGGTCGTATCTAAGAGAGATAGTTCTAAGAAAAGACAATTATTATGTTTCTAAGGGCAGATAACTATTGAGTGGGTGTATAAAATTTTAATTAATTATTTTTAAAAAAATAATAAAAATAGAAATGAATGCAAATAAATAAAAAGACAGCACGTGGGGTGGGGGTGGATAGCGGTTGTGCGGGCGCATTGGGTTCGACTAGACGGTTCGGGTTTAAACACTATCATCATACCGGTTACAAATGAAAACCTTAAGAGGTAAAGATGGCCGGTGGTATTGATTGCAGGTAGTATGGCTTAGTTAAATTAGTTGATAATGAGTGGGTATCGGTTATTAGTGGCCTGTAGAGGGTCATAGTAGCTTATTCACTATCATCATACAGTTTACAAATGAAAACCTTAAAAAAAGTAAAAATGGCCGGTATTATTGGTTGTAGTGGGTATGGCTTAGTGAATTCATTGGTAGGGGTGAGTAGTGGTTATTAGTAGCCTTTAGAGGGTCGTAGTGGCTTATTCACTATCATCATACAGGTTAGAAATGAAAACCTTAAAAAGTAAAGATGACCGGTAGAGTAAATCAGAAAGGATGACCGTTTTTGTGGTGGTGGTGGGTTTCCGATTTCCACCACGAAGGGTGATAATTCATGATAGGCTAAGGGGCGATAACTAGGTTGTATCTAAGGCAGATAGTTCTAAGAAAAGACAATTATTATGTTTCTAAGGGCAGATAACTATTGAGTGGGTGTATAAAATTTTAATTAATTATTTTAAAAAAATAAAAATGAAAACATAAAAAATAAAATAAAAAGACCGCGCGTGGGGTGGGAGTGAAGAGCGGGTGTTCGAGCGCATTGGGTGTAGCTAGACGGTTCGGGTTTAAACACTGTCATCATACCGGTTACAAATGAAAACCTTAAGAGGTAAAGATGGCCGGTGGTATTGATTGTAGTTAGTATGGCTTAGTTAAATTAGTTGATAAGGAGTGGGTAGCGGTTATTAATGGCCTGTAGAGGGTCATAGCTTATTCACTATCATCATACAGGTTACAAATGAAAACCTTAAAAAAGGTAAAAATGGCCGGTATTTTTGGTTGTAGTGGGTATGGCTTAGTGAATTCATTGGTAGGAGTGGGTAGTGGTTATTAGTGGCCTTAGAGGGTCGTAGTGGCTTATTAACTATCATTATACAGGTTACAAATTAAAACCTTAAAAAGTAAAGATGACCGGTATCATTGTTTGTAATGGGTATGGCTTAGTGAAATTAGATGAGAAGAGGTGGGTAGCGGTTACTAGTGGCCTGTAGAGGGTCGTATTGGTGTAAACACTATCATCATACAGGTTACAAATGAAAACCTTGAAAAGTAAAGATGGCCGGTGATATTGATTGTAGTAGGTATGGTCTAGTATCATTTGGTGAGAAGGGGTTAGTAGCGGTTATTAGTGTCCTGTAGAGAGTCATAGTGGCTTATTCACTATCATCATACAGGTTACAAATGAAAACCTTAAAAAGTAAAGATGGCCGGTATCATTGGTTGTAATGGATATTTTTTTTTTGCATATCCTTTACAGGACATCGATGTCAACACCAGCATCTTTCAGCTGTATGTTGATTACTTGGCAAGATTACGCTCAGTAGTTTGCCATTGCTTTCTGAGCGGCCGGCTCACATACCCCGTAAGTTACCGATGCGATTCGAACCACTGCTGATTCTAACCATCATCACGTTACCACGAGAGTATAACCTCTAAGCCACGAAGCCGGCTGTAATGGGTATGGCTTAGTGAAATTCATTGATAAGGGGTGGGTAGCGGTTGTTAGTGGCCTGTAGAGGGTCGTAGTGGCTTATTCACTATTATCATACGGGTTACAAATGAAAACCTTAAAAAGTAAAGATGGCCGGTAATATTGGCTGTAGTGGGTATGGCGTAGTGAAATTCGTTGTTAAGGGGTGGACCGCCTGTTTCTGTATGTCTGTCTAGCTGTCTGTATATCTATCTATCTGTATATCTATCCATATGTCTGGCTTTATGTGTTTTTATGTTTTTTATCGTATGTCTATCTGCTTACTTGTCGTTGGGCTTGTGTGTCCCTGTATGTGTATACTGCTCTGCTATCTCTCTGTCTGTTTGACATTTTGTTCACCAGTCTATGTGACTTTGTATGCCTATAGGTGACTAATCGCTATAACGTCTACAATGGTACTACAACGCCCGGCAACATGTAAACATATCGGCATGAGAGCGTGTGTATCACTGGGTGTGTGTGTGTGTGTGTGTGTGTGTGTGTGTGTGTGTGTGTGTGTGTGTGTGTGTGTGTGTGTGTGTGTGATGCCATTCCGAGTATTTGACATAAATATCACATAGGTGTGAAAGTTAATATTATGACAGATGGCTACGCACCATTATTTCAGGAGCCGGAACCGAAACCTGAAAATATGTCTTATGTGTGCTTATGTGTCATCACAATAACCCTTATGAAGATGAATTTTCAAAGCTGGCACATTAGGATACGTTACGGCTTCCGGTTTTGTATATTTAAAACTTACTTCAAGTAATAGTGTATACGAGGTAATATTTTTTTAAAAGTGTTAAGGTGAAAAGTAACGATCGTGGCACAGGTTAAGCGGTCGACATATCGAAAACCTCGATGCATATTTAAGAATCATGCTGCTCGTTGTTGTGGAGTGGGCACCACTGGATTTTTGAACGGTTCGGCCCGCTGAGCGGGATGTAAATGCCCACGCACTTCTCTGCTGCTTTACAACAGATCCATCTGTATAGATGAGCACTTCGGGGCTATCTGAGTGTTCATAGATGAGCGCGTTAACCTCTCCATTGACAGCGGCAGGGTTCTGCTCTCTGCACCGCCTGTCGAGTGTGATAATGCAGGAGAAAGTGCACTTACAAGTTGGAGGCACCGGCACCAGTCCTTGCCGGCGTTGATATTGGTAAGACTGCAGACCTGTCTGACGACATCTTCCGCGCGACCCATCCATGATTTGCCCCTCTTTAGCCTGTCACCCGTTTATCTGACTATAGCGTCATGCAGAGGGTGCTGCTCATCTGCACTTATTTTTAAGTATGCACGAGCTCTCCAGATGTTGATCCTGTGTTCCATTGTCGGGAAGTCAAGGAAGTATCTCATTGCTACACAGCTGGTGTCTCTCGTGCAGCCCAAAATGATCCGCATGGCTTCGTTTTGTACCTTTTCAAGTCTTCCAATCTGTATAGGGCTGATAGTGAGGATGTCCAGGGCATACTCGATGCGTGAAAGCACCAGTCCTTGGAACAGAAGTATTAGCAGTCTGTGCTCGATATTGGCAGTCACCATGACTCTCATTGCTGACAAACCTTTTCGAGCTTTCGTTATAACATAGTCGACATGATCTTTGAAGGACAGGCTACGATCAAGCCTCACGCCAAGATATGTCATTCACTGGGTTCTACTCAAAATGCTCCCATCCATTCTTACTGCCGGCAGGTCTGTGTTCACAATATGATTGATTAGGGAGAACCATGTAATCGATGCCTTTGCAGGGTTGACAAGGGCTTCGGCATCAGCACACCATGAATAAATTCGACCTAGTTCGCTCTGCATATCATTGGCAACCGCCTGTCTATCTCGACCCTGTCGATGCACGAGAATATCGTCAGCAAATGACATAGTCCTATCCCTCCCGTCCAACTGTTATTCAGTGATCGGCACCGTATACGCGTTGATCCAAAAGAAGAAGCTGGTGCTTGCTGCATGGATAAATCTGAAGAAAGCCTTTGACAAAGTCTGGAAAGAAGGTATGATGAAGAAACTGAGAAACTATAAAGTGAATGGAAGAATGTACAAATGGGGGAAAGCATACTTGCACAACAGAAGAGCCCGAGTACAGATAGACGCTCTAGATCAGTTCCGCGTCTAGCGTTCGTTGTCTCAGATGGCTGTGTGAGGTGCACCAAAATGGATCTTCCCAGCCAACGCAAGTTAGCGAGGCAGGCGTTTCAAGAACGTAACCGCATCGTGCAGCCAGGGTCGTGGTTTGGGCGGGCAAAGGAACAAAATTTGTACGACCGTTCGACAAAGTCTCGATAAGCGCCCACTCTCTCTCTTCTCTCTCTCTCTCTCTCTCTCTCTCTCTCTCTCTCTCTCTCTCTCTCTCTCTCTCTCTCTCTCTCTCTCTCTCTCTCTCTCTCTCTCTCTCGACGAGTAGTGGGCCTGCAGTCAGTAAACTGGTATAGCTTTTTTTTCGGTTAGTCCTGCCGGCGTAGCTTGAAAGCTCGTCGGTAGGCGTCCAGTGGTTTTGCATGTATCACCTTGTACCGGGAGGGCGCGCTTTAGCGATGCTACTCTTGGCTTGCGTGTGCGTGAATAGTCCGTCTGTCCGATAGATATCTGGTTGATCCTGCCAGTAGTCATATGCTTGTCTCAAAGATTAAGCCATGCATGTCTAAGTTCACACTGTCTCACGGTGAAACCGCGAATGGCTCATTAAATCAGTCGAGGTTCCTTAGATGACACAATCCTACTTGGATAACTGTGGCAATTCTAGAGCTAATACATGCTTACCAAGCTCCGACCCTCGCGGAAAGAGCGCTTTTATTAGTTCAAAACCAATCGTCGTTGCCCTTCGCGGGGCGCGGCATTCCCACTGGTGACTCTGGATAACTTTGTGCTGATCGCATGGCCTTACGTGCCGGCGACGCATCTTTCAAATGTCTGCCCTATCAAATGTCGATGGCTCCCCCGATGTGTCTCCACCTTGCCGTGGTGGGGGAGCTTACGTGCCCTATTGACCCCATCTGCTTGCCGATGGGTGAAAACTACATATCGGACAGCTTATGGGATAGGGGCCAGACTAAGAGAGACACAACCTGCTGCTCTGCAGGTAGACTGAGGATAGCAGTCAAAAGATTAAATCAGGTACACGAAGGCAGAAGACCTTGGTCCGGACAATACTCTAAGGCTCTCTGTCGAGGGCTGTGGCTGAACGCCTCTAAGCCACAAACCCTCGGATCTGAGAGCCGAGCCGATACACACCTTCCGAAAAATAGAGGGGAGATACTGAGCAAGCTACATGCTCAGCGGTCTGATACATGATCGAGGGCTCTCAGCTGGGGGATATGAGTGATTCCCGGATGAGAGGGCCTGGCCGTTTCTTGTTCACTGCTGCACGAAGGTAAGGTGCTGAGCCGGCAGCGCATTTAGCCTACCTCGTGAGCGAGTACAAAAAGTCAGAAAGTGCCCCAGTCAAATGAAATGGTTACGAAAACTGTCTGTATCTAACTCATAGAGAGTGTAGACAAAAGTGGAAAAACGTCTCACTAACACGAAATGGAACGCACGGCTAGCGAACCAATTGCGTGGTCCGAAGTCAAAAGCAAAAGCTTACAGAGTGGATGTCGCCCGCAGTCTGACCGTTCTTGGTGTGTGCTTGAGCGACCAGTGGCAAGCGAGATGCCCACCACATGGAAGTGAGGAATTGAAGCAGCCATGAGAAGGACGTGGCAACTCCTCGGGTGAGCCCAGTCTCAGAGCAATATGTGCCGGCTCTGCAATTATGGAAGCCTCCTTGGATAGCCTTGGATAGACTCATGGTCTGCCCCTGCCTTCCCTTGATGGTTAACTGTGATGTCGACGATCGTTCTATCTTGACCAGCTGGGATGAGGGCGACATCACAGCAATAAGTCTAACGTGCCTCGAAACCCGAGGAAGGATAACCTCATTAAAAATGCCTGCTGAAGTCGGAAGTGCCGTCCTAAGGGTGGCGAACTAAAAATTGGCACTACGCAATTATGTCCGAGTGACATGTCTCGTCCGAATGTCTCTCGTGCTAGGAACAGCTATGACTACCTAGTTTCCGAATGGCGCTTTTGTTCGGAACAGCTCTGACTAGGTAGTTTTCCGAATGTCTGTCGTGCCTGGAACAGCTCTGACGGGCGCAACGACAAGCACATGTCCGAAAACTCGCTGAGTGGATACCGTCTGCAGACCTGTCTGGTTTGTGCGGGAACGGCCCGGGGCGAATGAAATGCCCAATATATTGAAGTGAGGAATTAAAGCAGCCATGAGCAGGACGTGACGATTCCCTCGGTGAGCCCAGTACCAGGGCGCTATGTGTCGGCCCTGCAACTATGGAAGCAACCTTGGATGGCGGAAAATGCTATGGACTGTCCCTTCCTTCTCTTGAGGGATGACCGAAGTCCTCGACTGTTCCAACTTGACCAGCTGGGATGTGGACGGTACCACAAAAGTGAGAGTCTCCCAAGAATGCTAACCTGGTCAAAAATGCACGCAAAAGCCGGATGTGTGACCTAAGGGTTTTCAACCCAAGGGTGCCTAACGCACACCGCAATCACATCTGGAAAAAAACACTCCGGATTAACGAAAAGAAGAAGAAGAAGAAGAAGAAGAAGAAGAAGAAGAAGAAGAAGAAGAAGAAGAAGAAGAAGAAGAAGAAGAAGAAGAAGAAGATAGACGCTCTCAAGAGCAAGAAAGTACTACTTCATCACGGTGTTCCCCAGGGCGGAGTCTTGTCCCCCACACTTTTTCTAATCTTCATCAATGATCATCAACAAAGCAGTAGCAAAAGCCAGAAGGAAAATAGCCATCCTGAGAAAACTAAGTGGAACCACATGGGGAGCCATTGGGAAAATACTTAGCAAAGTTTATCAACAGAGCATACGACCACACGTGGAACACGGGTCAACTGCGTGGTGTTCAGCATCAAAAACCACACTTCAAGTGCTGGAGAAAATGCAAAATCAAGCACGTAGAGTTACAACAGGAGGGATGAGATCAACCCCTATAGTGGAGATGGAGAAGATGAGGAGGACACAAGCACTGAGAGAGTGCAGAGATTCAAAAACGCTACTACAAGCAGAAAAATTCCTCAGCTTGCCAGGCCACCTTATGAAGAACAGATTTGAAAACTTAGCTATGGGGCGGTTGAAAAGAAGCAGTTTTATCCACCAGGCCAAACGACTCTGCAGAGAAACCACAGATCTGCCCACAGGTGGTATCCCCCTGAAAACTATTCCAGAGCGAACTCCACGGAAAGATGAACATAGATTATCACTACAAATCCAGACACCCCCCCCCCCCCCCGCCCCAAAAAAAAAAGAAAAGAAAAAAGAAGAAGCCTGATGTACCCATTACTTATTACCAAAAGAAAAGAATGATCAAATCAGTCAGAAAGCCACTAAAACCTGCTCAAGATGACTACCAAGGGTAGGGAATGTGTATTTGGGTGGGTGAATGGGCGTGTAGGAGATTGTGTGGGTTGGGGGTTGGGTGTGCAATGGGTGTGGGGATGAGTGTGGGGGGGGGGGGGGAGGTGTCTGTGAATGGGATATGTCTGTGTGGGTGGGAGTGTGTGAGTGTGGATGGGGTAAGTGTGAGTGTGTGGAGGATGTATGTGTGGGTGGTGAGGATGTTTGTAGGTGGGGGATGTGTGGGTGTGTGGGGAGATGTGTGAGTGGGTGAGAGATGTGTGGGCGGGGATGTGTATGAGGAATGCATATGGGGGATATGTGTGTGTGTGGGGGGGGGGGGGTAGAATGTGTCTATGGGTGTAGTTTTGTGTGGGAGGCGAGATGTGTGAGAGGTGGGGGAGGTGTGGGATGTGCATGTGGATGATGGATGTATGTGGGGATGGGGGATGTGTGTTTGGCTGGGTGGTTAGGGTGTGTGTGGGTAGGAGGGTAGATGAGAGATGCATGTGTTGAAGGGCGGGTGGGTGATGTGTGGGTGTGAGTGTTTGATGGATGAGTACGTGAGTAGGTGGATGTGTGTGAGAGATGAGTGTATGGTTGGGGGATGTGTGTGTTTGTGGGAAGATGTGTGTGTGCGGCGGATGTGTTATGGGTGGGGTATATGTGGGTGGTGGGGTGTGTGTGGTTGGGAGGTGTGTGTTTTTCGGGTGTTTATGGGTGGGGGATATGTGTGGGCAAGTGGGGAGATGTGTTTGTGGGTGGGGATGTGTGTATAGGTGGGGGATGTGTAGTTGAGAGATGGCGGATATTGGGTGGGTGAGTGGGTGTAGGTTGGCTGATGTGTGTGTATGGGTGGGTGGAGAAATTTGTGAGGGTGCGGGATGTATGTATGGATAGGTGCGGGATGTGTGGGTTGACAGGTGTATGCGTGTGTGGTTTTGTGATGTGTGTTTTGCTGGGTGGTTGCGGGTGTGTGGGTGGGTGGTGGAGAATATGTGGGAGGGTGTGTGCGTGTCGGTTATGGGATGGGTGGGGATGTATGTGTGGGTGGAGAAATATGTGTGGGTTGAGGATCAGTGGGTGAGTGGCGGCATGTATGTTTGCCTGAGTCTGTGTGAGTGCGTGGAGGTATGTGTGGGTGGGTGGGAGTGTGGTGGGTGGCTGAGGGATGTGTGGGTGGCTGCGGGATATGAGGGTGGATGGGGGATGTGTCTCACAACATTGCAATATGCACTGTTTATGTTTACAACTTTCATTTGACAATAATTCCCCCCCCCCCCCCCCCATGTGAATGATGTACCATGCGTAATATGCATTGTTTATGCTTACAAAATCCATTTGACAATGTTTTTTGTTTTCCTATGTAAATGTAACATGCACATTTGATGAATTAAAGATGAGTGGTCGAAAGGGCCGAATGTAAGACGGGCCTGCGTACCCAATTTGTTACCCTTTTAAAATAAAGTTTGTTCGTTCGTTCGTTCGTTCATTCGTTCGTTCGTTCGTTCGTTCGTACCACATTATGTACAGACCAGAACAAGTCATTATTCTGCGCCTCAGAACAGGACTCAATAGATTACGCAGCCGCATGTATACAAAATTCAAGTTTGGTGGCTCAGCCATGTGCACATCTGGATTGGCGTCACAGACAGCAGAGCACATACTTCAAGACTGCTCAAAACACAACATATCTTGGCAAACCTTCTGGCCTAGAGAGACAACAGTGGAAGATATGGACCGCTGAGTGAACTGAAAAAGACAGTTCAATTCATACAAGAGACAACATTGCAGTTATAGACATATTTCAAGCGAACGAAAGAAGAAGAAGTCACTTGGACACTGTCACCTTGCCGTCTTGACAGATGATGGTTTCTTACATTTCAAAAACAAAAAAGGCATAACATCTAGAACTCATGGCGGTGGTATATGTGACTGGAAAGACCATTTCGCGCGGTAAATGTTCGTCCATAATGGGTGCATGTGATCATATGGCCATTACCACAATCACGCACCGTCTGACATCTCACTCTCTCAGTGTGTGACCTATATGCAACCATTTTCTCACGTGTCGTTTGCTTTTCCCTCCATGCAACGTGCTCAGCTGCGACTTGTTCCTAAGGTGCAATATGTCTGTATCATTCATGTCACGCCTACACACATCTTTGTACCATAGTAGAGTCGTTTACTCATATGTGTTTCACCAAACAAAGATGTCATTTTGTATTCTAGCATCGACCATCCTCATTTAATGTGTCATTTCCATCTAAGTCTACCAAAATTGAGCATGGAACAAACTGTCAAATCTTACCAATACTTCGGTATTGATGATCTTCTCTTGCCACTTTATACCAAGTAATCTTCGCTGAATCCGAATATGAAAGTTCTTTAAGTATTAAATTGACCAGGTTTCGATACCATAAAGAAGAGTACTAAGGATACAGGTCAGAACCATCAGGGTTGTTTTACATTTTACAACATAGATACCGTGACTGCAGTTTTTATTTTTCCTTTTTTTTCCCTGGGGCTCGCTCGCTTTTGAACTAAAACGTAGTCAATACACACTTACTAGTAGCACTGAACTGAATTTTGCTTGTGTATTAGCTTTCACTATTACCAGTGTCCCTTGCCATCGGGTGAACCCACTCCGACTTCAGAGGTACTTATAATTTACATTCCCAAATCAAGGAAGAGAAGTACATTTTTGTCCAACTGTCCGGTGTAAAAGTTGAAGTCCTCACCTCGACAGCCTCGGCATCAGTGCACCGGATGCTTAAGAACGCCCGTTCTTATCGATTCGGCCATGCTGACCTCTGTAAAATGTTTTCTCTACACATACAAGAATGGATAGAGCTGGAATAAGTAAAATACAACTTGCAGTTAGAGCTGCATGTAGGATTCAAGAAAGAAGAAGGAAATAAATGCTAAGCTATGTACATAATTTTCAGAAAGTTCTGGGAATTGTCTAGGAAGTAAATGCGGCGAGGAAGAGAAATGTCCAACCCACCTCATATGTCGTTGCCTAGAATATGCAAAAGCCTAGCACTTCCCACACTAGATGCAGTATCTGCAATGGAACTGCCTTTATGGCCTTTCCTTTATCTGTGTGTTATTATTCTATAGAATGGCTTTTATGTTTTTACTAACTAATACTCGTCTGAGTGTGTGTGTTGGGAGCAGCATACACGGTTATATAAGAATTCCTAATTGGTCTGCTAATTGTCCATAATTCGCTCACATATGCCAGGATTGGCTCAATATAACCAAAATAGCTCTTTAAAACTCTTAATAACTCAGGAGAATACCCAAAGAAGCAAGCCTTGACATAACAAATTCAGAAAATATAAAGTTCTTTACTCCAGATGAAACAACTGATCCACATGGAAAAAAAATGAACTTCTATTTGCAGACGACCAATGCCTGTTTTACAGCGATGAGGGCAGACTACAAAATATATTAATAATCTGAGTTCAACATGCAGCAGATACAATATGAATATAAATACAGCCAAAACCGAAGTAATGCGAGTTAGCAGATCGCCTGGTTCACTAAGTATACAGATAAATAATACAACTCTGAAACAAGTTACAGAATTCAAATATTTTGGAAGTATGGTCACAGAAGATGACAGATTGGACAAAGAAATCGAAATCAGATGTCAAAAAGCAAGTGCACTTACATATCAATTATCACCCTTACTGAAACATCCAAATATACCCATGTCCGCAAAACGACAGATAATAAACAGCATATTCACACCAACCCTATGCTATCAATCTCAAACTTGGACTTTATCCAAATCACACTTTCGCAAAATCAACACCTGCGAGATAAGATGCCTGAGGAGAGCTGCAACCTTAACAATCCGAGACCGAGTAAGAAATGATGCTATCAGACAGACAGTAGGATCAACACCTTGTGCCACATTTATTGAAAGACAGAAGATCAAGTATTTTGGCCATGTCGCTAGAATGCAACACCATCAACTACCAACACTGGCCTTACATCAAAGATTATTTGCAACGAGACCAAGAGGACGACCAAGAAGAACATGGACTGAGGACATCAAAGATATTGTATAATCACACGGTATGACACTATCCAATGCCGCCCATCGGGCGCTGGAGCGCAAATTATGCCTCCCCACATAGCATGACGGCAGAAATGGAAGATGATGATGATGATGATGACTATCTCAGGAGTGGATGTAAAGAAATATTAGTTCCGTATCTTTTCTGAATTCGGCATTCATTGGCTTAATAATTTATGAAAAGTAAAATAAAAACTATGTATAAGAAAAATATTTTCATAAAAACATATTATAACTGAATCACATCATTTTTAAATAAATATCAATATTAATTGATATCCACAGTTTTATTAATATTTTATTTGTCCTTATCTTTGCTTTATACATTTTTTTAAACATCCGCTAAGCGAAAAATATTGTTGAATTTTGCCATATTCCTACTTTGGCTTTCATTCTCGACGATAATACTGTCAGACGGCCAGACTATTTCCGCTTCCGCCCGACTATCTTCCTTTTTGAAGTAGCAGCCATCATGGGTAGGTAGTCTGATGGGTGTTAATTCTGAAATCTAATGTCATCTATATATTTCACGATATATTATGTAGTATTTAATATGTCCTGTTAATAAGCGGTGTTAGTAATGTATAAATCACACAATATATGGTAGAAATATTTGTTATGAACGAAATGGTGTTTCTTTTGGATTGACGACGTACGTGTGTGTAACAGTGGACTTAAATTAGTTGTAGAAACGTTCACGTAAGTGAGTTTACAATTATTGGTGCATATATTTGTAGTATTAGCATTTTTACATGTTAAACACACGGTTTTATAGTCGTTTATTTATAGAGTAGGATTAAGAGTTTCGCATAATGTACAGACCATGAAAGCCAACAAGTGAAAACTCATAGAAAAGACTTCCGAAAGCAAAACTAGAACTGTTTTTGTTTTACTTTCTGTGAGCTGTTCGTGAACGCTTAAATTAATATACGTATACATATTGTGCTTTCAATCCAGGCTAATAAAACTGGGTACCAGACAATTTTCACAGCGTTCTTGTAAGAAAGAACTGACCTCAAATATTGTGGCCTAGAAAATGTGGACGACTCAACACACTTAACTTGTAACAACAACACTATGTAAAACTCAAGATATGTGAACTGCTGGGCAACAAGAAACACGTACATATAACACACGAACGACAAGCTAGGGGAGGCATGCTCGGCAAAGTCTACTTCAGCTGATGCCTAGGCTTCTCTGTACGCACTACAGGATCCTGATTGGTATGCTTGTTCATGTAAATCCCTGGGCACTTGGAAATCTCTTCCCAGGCTGGAAAAATAAAAGCACCAATGGAATAAATAAAGTACTTGTGCTGCTATGCAAAATTCTCTGAGAATTTAGGCGCACATGATGGAATTATCTATGGAATAAAAGTGGATCTTTACCAGAACAAAAACAAAACAAATGTAGATTTATGCTCTTTCTTGTAGAGATGCAAGCCCTGGTTGAAATATTGAACAAGAAGTCATGTTGCTTTATAATTGTAAAACTTGATAAATAAAATATCTTTAAATTATTCAGGTATCTCAAGAGACAAATGGCACAAGCGCAGGGCCACCGGTGGCCGTATGGCGGTGTTGAGGAAGAAGAGAAAGTACGAGCTCGGTCGCCCACCAGCACACACCAAGGTATGTTACTGTTGATCTTGTTTTGACTTGTGGTATTAGTAATTGTGCTTGTTTGCCTAAACTGTTGAATCTGCGGTGATGGGGTTACAAATGCAATTCATAATCCCAACTAACTGCTGGTGATTTGGAAGCAGACCGCATTGTGTTATTTCCGTACCATCGTACGAGTGCCTAGAAATGACAAACCACTTAACGTAAAACTTGCCCAGGTGTCACAACAGCCAAAAAATGCTGGGGTTGATTGCTGCGCCATGTCTTGCAAAAATTGGAACATTAAAGCCTCAGGCAGATTTGGTCTCTGCAAAGGGCTGGCATCATTTCCCAAAACTATATTCGAAATCCTCAAATCCCGTGGATAGCTCTGATACTGGCTTTCTTGGATATAAAAGTATTCTGTTCATTTTGCAGCCTGAAAATTCCCAATGTCCGTATCTTGTATGGTGTCTTCTCTAGAGGAGATTAAATCCTATACAAATGCATGCCAGTCTCTCACACCTAATGTTGCAAGTACAAGAATTTTCTCAGTAACAGTGTTAGCTATACATCACAACCATGCGCCAGTATTTGGGTATGTATTCAACTATCGCCAGGCAGAAATGCACACAATGAACAAGCATTTAGAAACGTTAGGCACTCTTCCGATTGACGGGTCTAAATAGTTCCGCAGTGAATAAGTCAGGGGTTAAGGGTTAGGGTTAGTGTTAAACTAACACTGACCCTAACTTATTCACTGCGGAACTATTTAGACCCGTCAATCGGAAGAGTGCCGAAACGTTATATGGTGTATATTTCATAGGAAAAATGTATACATGTTAGTCTGAATACCGGTCTCCCTGGCGAAGAGGACGCTGTTTGTAATGCCGTGTACGAAATGAGATTCGGCAGCAGATAGCGCAGCATTGGTTTCTAACGTATGTAAGCTGGTTGTTCAGAAAGCAATGGTAAACTACTAAATAAAACTTGTCAAGACAACAGCAGCTGAAAAATGCCAGTGTTGACTGCAGTGTCCCTGTAATTAAGACATGCAAAAAAAAAAAGTCTGAATGAGAATATATGTTACAGGTGGGGTGTTTGTTTTACATCATGTACGGATGGGGTGTTTGTGTATACTGGAGCACTCCAGCACTAGAGAGCAGTCGAGGAGATAATGAAGCTGGAGATCATTTGGAGATGTCACCGTCAAACTAATGGATTAGCCATTTTCTTCCTATCTGTTGCGGTCTCCTCCAGCAAGTTCTGATCACTATTATTCCTGTTTCTAATTTTCTTTGTATATTTTTTAGGTTTCTTTTGTCTTGTGGGTACTAAAATTTCCCTCGTGTTTTCCTCACCTTGGTTCGATTGGGTTTATGTATTCCAATTTTTGTTCAGTGATTGGATTTTAAAAATTTAATACATTTTGTTTCAGCTGGGGCCAAAAGAATCCACACAGTGAGGACAATGGGTGGAAACAAGAAGTACAGGGCTCTCCGACAAGATCATGGCAACTTTTCTTGGGGCAGTGAAGGTATGTTTATCAGCCATAGTATTCTTGTTAAATTCTTTATTGAATGAATGATAGCCATATAGATGGCATGGGAGACGAAAACCTGTATACAGCTTAACTTTAGGGGAGGTAGAGCAGTATGGCCAAATGGATAACGTGTGTTCTTATACAGATGGTGTGCTGATGCAGAGGTAAGGGGTTCAACCCCTACACCACAGTTGTGTAGTAGTACTGCACTACTGCCATTATACACGGCCCTGAGATGTTACATATTCTTCACTTGGCCAGTCATGTTTTGCTGTGATTTCTTGGCAAGTTTACGTTCAGTAGTTTGCCCTTGAAAACTAACAAGGCAATCTGCTGCCCAATTGCTTGCAGTTGTGAACGAAGATTATTGATTGCATGTGTAACCCTTTCACATTGTTAAAAAAAACACTAGAAATATTAGTTGTGGGCATACTATCATATTTTCTTGGTCTACTCAGCATTTGTTAGTCAATTTTTACAGTATCTAACTTACAATTTTGCCTGAGTGTTACTGAGTCACAGCAGTCTTGTAATTGCTTTTGACTTCTTAACTGAGGCAGACAGTATACCCAGTTCCTGGCTCCACGGTAATCATCAGACTTGGTTGAGACTTACCACTACTAAACGGGCGCACAGTTGCTTTATTCATGATTTCATTCAGGAATGACTGCTTGTAACAGATATACTTTATTCACAATAGTAATACAAATTATACAGGAAAAAAAGGGTGCTAACTAGCATTATTCCATAATTGTCTTATTAAGATTATTATATTCTCACATTTCTTAAGGAATTTAAATTTTCATAATGGGTAAATTCAGCTGTTTCAGGGCGGTATGAATTAGCTTCCTGACTTATTGTTTTTATTGTAAAAATTTATTGTAATTAATAAAAAATATTGTAAAAAAAGACGGGGCTTCTATGTCGACACAGGCGATGGATTAGGAAAGCCCAGTGTGATATTAACTGCTAATAGGAAAGCTAACATGCAACATTCAATCCAGCACTACTAGAAGTGTGTATGTACTACACTTGAGCTCACAGCAAGCAAGCAAAACAAAAGAATCGGAAGAGTTGTGTGGAGACGGACGATTCAGTGCAAAAAATGGGTTGCAAAAAAACACAATCTCGGTCGGTCTGTCAGTTGCGACTTGTAAAACGTTGTATAATATCATATATTGGGGGGGGGGGGTATATCAGCCTATGGCAGATATCGGATGTCGCTTCAGTGCCCATGATTTTATTTAATTCTTCCATTCTCAGCTATTATTGTGGTTGCATCTTTGGTGATTACACTATCAGGAGGCTTTGACATTGATTATGATCATACTTTACTCACTTTTTGTAATTGTCTATGGACACCAGCAAGGCTCAGTATGTTTATTTGTTACTGATAGCTTATAAATTCATGAAAATGTTAATACTAAAATTAACCGTCAGCGAAACAAATTTTCATGAACTGACAGAGACAGCCCTGTTTACATGCATATATTATTTGTCCACAGCAATTACACGCAAGACACGTATCATTGATGTGGTGTACAACCCCTCCAACAATGAGTTTGTGCGTACAAAAACACTTGTCAAGAGCTCCATCATTCAGATCGACTCCACCCCATTCAGGCAGTGGTATGAGGCTCACTATGCCACACCTCTCGGCCGCAAGAAGGGTGTCAAACTGGTGAGTACACTTTGTTTGCTGAAAATATCTGTTGTGATGTCGGTTGTCAGAATTAACATTGTATGTCATCGTAACACTATAACTAAGAAAAGAGGACTAGTACAATCTGTCTTTTACATACATGAATCAGCCATGCGGATTGGTACTGCAGACAGCAAATCATACTTCAGTACAGCATATCTAAGAAACATTTCGGCTTAGTACAAGTGGGCCGCTATGGACCACTGAGTGAACGAAAAAGATACGTTTCAAACAAAAGACAACACTAGTTATGGGCACATTTCAAGCAAACCAGAGAAGCAAAAAATGCTGACATTATTTCTGTAGTAGTTGCATAGTTACATGTATGAAGTTTTGTGACTGATTAGTATGATTTTGGATACCAAAAGACGTGTGGATTCACTAATCCCTCTTGAAAGTAGTGGTTTTGTAATGAGAGACCCACTGCACTGGTTTTGAAATCCAGGATTCTCAAACACTGCATTTGAGCCAGAAAATGACATCCATACAATACCAATATTTTGTTTACCAGTTGTACCCCGATTTCTACTTGTATTTTTTGAGTAATTTTGTCTTTGTTGGTATTTATTTTTGTTCCTTTGTTTAGACTAGTTTTACACTCTTGGTTAGGTTGGAATAAAATTATTTAAGGGATGTTGAGTCCCAACTCTGATCACAGACATGTATAAGTGTTAGTATTTGTTATTCTTATCATGGGCTGTGCGAAGTGGCAGCAATGCTTTGTAACACAAATAAATTGGTGAATTCACTCGTTACTTTGTTTGAGAGTTCATTGACTGGCTGTACTATGTATTTGTCAATGTATTTTTCAGTCTGAGGAAGACGAGGCAGTGCTGAACAAGGTGCGCTCAAAAAAGACTCAGAAGAAATACGATGAGAGGAAGAAGCAAGCCAAAGTGGAACAAGCCTTGGAAGAACAGTTTGCTACTGGCAGAGTCCTTGGTGAGTGATCAGGACAGTTAATCGGTGATTTGGGAATGTTCTGTTACAAGACATAAATACAATGCATAAATTTTCTTAGTATACAATAATGCACACCTTTTCTAGTCATTGCCAGTGAAACCACTATTTGCTAAGATAGAATGTATGTTTTAATAAGTAGACGTGGAATGATGATGATATACAGCCTTTAAAGAAAATAAACTGTATTTTTCAGTTTTCTTTCTTCATTGAAGGAATGTTTTGTCATAGTTACTCTGACCACGTCGTTACATAATTCTAACATTCTTGTCCGGATATTTAAATTGTCTATATTCTAGTCTAGTTTTCTAGTCATTGTTGATTGAATCGATGGGATCATGATATCCATGTGATATGATGTCCTAATTGCAACTCCCAACCACACACCAAATTAAACTAATTTGCAGGTCAGCATGATCGAATGGGTAAGAACGCACGTTCTTAAACGTCCGTTGTGCTGATGCCTAGGTTAAGGGTTCAACCTCACCGGACAGCTAGACTAAAAATGTTGGTATTAAAAAAAATACCTTTGAAGTCGGACTGGGTTCGCCTCTTGGCGAGGGACAGACAGTTAATAAGGAAAGCTAATCAACACGCAAAATTTAGCCCATCACTACTATAGTGTGTATGGACTACGAATAAGTTCACAAAGCGAGCGATTGTGCAAAAAAACATTTTAACTAAATTAAATTTTCATGCATGGACGTGGACATTTTGATGCAATACGTAACCACAGGTGTAGATATGCAATATCAAACTGAACCCAGATAAGTTGTTCTGACACTGGAGTTGTTTCCACATGGCATAGTGGCCTATATCTCTTAGCCCCCTCTTGAATCCAGCAAATAATGCCCAGGCTTCACTTCCTGTGATAGGCTCTGCCATTGACTGCTTGCTAAACTAAAGTTGTCTCCCTATGTCAGCAATCATATTTACTATCATTACTATACTATTTATACATTCAGACCAAACTGATGTGGAATGATGAAATCGTACATGCCTTAAGGAAAATCAACTGTATTTTTCAGTTCTTTTTCTCCATTGAAGGAATGATTTGTCATAGTTACGCTGACCACATTAGTATTCTGTTATACAGGTGTCCAGTCCAATTATTTGGTAGTTTCATATTGTGTATCGGGTCACATGGGACGCCAAGTTATCACCCACTAATTTAAATATAATTTAAACACACACTAATGGGGGGGGGGGGGGTGTGGTGGTGGTGGTCCCGGGTTTAAGACCCGATGAGGGCCAGGATTTTTTTCACTATAGTGTAACCAAAAAAAATGAGATTGGCACATGTGTGACATGTGTGTTGTTGCACATGTAAAAAAATCACCTTGGTAGTTGGAAATAGAAAAAAGTAGTCTAATGGCGCTGCCCGGGCAACATTTCGTATAAATATACCCAAAGTATTTCAGGATCCTCGCCAGTACAGCACAGGTCGCGTACTGAGCTGAGATTCTCCGGACTCTGCCTTGAATTGGGAGTAACAAGGAGCATTTTTATGGGTTACACCCATGTGCCGTGATGTTGATCAGTCGATACATTACACTAAACATACTAATACCAGAAAACATACATCAGAATTATTGTCCAGTACTTTTAAATTGTACATCACAATTCACACAATTCTGTTATATCTATTCTATGATTTTCTATATCTACATATGTTGGACAGTGCTCAACGTGAAGTATATGGTGGAATGATGATGATGTACACTCCTTAAGGAAAATTAACTGTATTTTTCAGTTTTTTTTCTCCATTGAAGGAATGAATTGTCATAGTTACTCTGACCACACCAGTTGGATAATTCTATCATATTACTCTCCAGGTGGTTCCCTCTGAGAATGTTTACTGTATTTATAGCTGGCTAAACCATGGGTTAAATTAAATTATTTGTCTACTTGTCTCAAATAGGACTTCCATTTCCTTTTATCACGTTTATCTGTATTCAAGGTCAAGACGGAACATCTTAATTTCATAGAAATGTTGCAGTCTGTGCGTTGTGATCAACTTAATAATGTTTTTCCTAGACAGTTTTGCCATTGCTTTTTAAGTCCATGTAGGGAAGTACCCCACTATCAGCCTTGCTTTAGTAAATGTAATTACATTCTAGAATAATGTTCCTGGCATTACATCTGTTTTACAGCCAAGATCGCCTCTCGACCAGGACAGTGTGGAAGAGTAGATGGTTACATCCTTGAAGGCAAAGAGTTGGAGTTCTATTCCAGGAAACTGAAGTCCAAGAAGGCTAAATAATTGAGTTTATTATGGGAAAAATAAAGTTCATGTAAACATTCCGTGCTGTATGTGTTTAAAATATGTAGAGCCTTGTGTGTAAACAGAATGTTTAAATGGGTTATCCTTGTGACTTTACTGCCTTTACTTTTGGGATACTGCAATTTTTTGGGATTGGCTTTTGGTCGGACACAAATTATCACAAAGCTGTGTGGTCACAGCTTATGTTGAGGGAAAAGAAAGATGGCAGATTCTAGTTAATCCATATATTACGAATGTAATGCAGGGTGTTTGTAAAGTCTCACAACACTTTGTATGTAGATTGTTGTTTTTCATTTGCAAAACGGAATGAATACTCTCCACCAAACAGCTATTCTACACACAAAGTAGTGAGACTAGTGCCCAAATTACAAACAGCCTGTACAATTTTCTGATAAAAACCTATATTGTGCACGTATGCCCTGAGTGGTGATCAGGGCTGGGGACTACCTTGTGGTATCTGAGAAAGATGCGAGTAGACAAAACTGGTAGAACAAATAAGGCAGCCCTACAGAGAAGTGGAGTTTGTGACCCACAATGTTGCTGATTTATATGCATATTTTTGTCAACAAAATGAAACTTCATTACAACTAGCAAACTTATCGGGCATACTAAAGGCAAATACTTGCATGGCTTGACCAAATGGGATAATCGTTATTTTATTGCAATTAATAGAAATCAGAATTGGAAAAAAATTTTGAATAGTTCTGTTGCTAACGGGTTACGAATGTGATTTTAAAAACCCGTGGTCCAAAAAACTCTGTTGGTTTAGGTGCCAGTCGTTCAGAAAGGTATGGCAAACTACTGAACGTAAAACTTGCCCAAGAATCAAGAACGCCAAAATACTACATCTTGTGAAGGACATGCAACTAAATTTTTAAAAAGTGAATAATGCCAGAAATACAACAATGGATTCCTTCTCATCTCAACATGCCTGGAAGGGACTGATAAGCAAACGAAGGATGGCTACCTGGGTTGACTCTGGATAACCTGTAATGAGGCCAACTTATATAACTGGTAGTATCAGAGCATCCATGTAATCAGAAAGATGATGGATATTACCAACTCCTAGATCTTTAAAAAAACTAGATAAGTGTAACGGGTAAAATGAATGCCAGGGTGCAAACTTTTGAAACTTGATCTACATCATCTATGTGGCCATCAACAAGCTTAAGTTGACTTCCTTTCTTTGCATTTCTTCTGTGTTCATCCGGAGTTTTTTCGGACGTGATTGTGTTGTGCCTGTTTACAGCAGAGCTGTGTTCTTGCGCCATTAGGCCGACACATCTGACTTCTGCGGTTTCTTTGCATTTAGTCATTGACATTTGAAGGTGAACGAAGGAAAAACTGCATGTTTTATGTAAAGAGTACACTTAGAAACATGAAATCTTAACTCAAAAAAGAGAATGGTTATTCCCATCTAGAAAAACCATGGCAAGTAGGTCTTTCGCAATGTATTGCTGTGGATCTGTTCTGTGTTCTTGTCTTGACCATGCCATGTGGCCAGGCCCCACATATTTACTTTACTGCCATCTGTTATTTTCCAATAAAAGTTGCCAGTTGTCACAAAGTTCTCAAGTATATTTCTTTTCATATTTTGCAAAAAAAGATGACTGTTTACATCTTCTTTTAATCGTTCGCTACTGTCTCTCTAATCGGTTTATGGTTTTCTGTACTGTTCTTGTAGTTGTATTCTTGTAGGACTCGTAGTTTTTTCTCTGTCCATTTTATACTTTGCCTCTTCCTCAGAAACATTTCTGCAGTAGGTTCAGTGATTCAGTGCCAAAGGATAATATATTGCCACATATGCCCTCCCATTAGGACAGGATGATGATATATCACTATACTGGGGTCATCATCTGTTCCTCCGCAATTTCAGTGCTCAGAGAATGAAATTTAACTTGTGTGGTCTAAACCTATTTGTTTGGTACTGAATCCGTCAATACTGTTAATCTGGGCGTGTTAACTTACTCCTGATGTTTGAATAGTCTATTTTGGAGCCATGACATTTTTGACAAGTTTGACATTTTGGAACTTCATTGTTCTTATTATGCGTTCTTCCGGAGTTTTGTTTTCAAATTTAATTGCGGTGTGTCTCGTTATGCACCCTTCGACCAAAACCCTTAGGCCAACACCTCTGACTTTAGCAGGCGTTTTTTAATCAGGTTAGCTGTCCTGGTGTCTTCATTGTTGATTCTGATCTTTGTTTGATACATGTTTTTTGTTTTCATCATCATCCAATACCTTCCGGTTGGCTTAGACTTAGACGGTCATGCAAGTCCCAGCTTTGTGAAAGAAAGAAAAAATCAATCCAATATTTACTACATATTTGAAATTGTACCTCAGCTTAACATTATGTAAAGTATTAAGAGCACATATGAACCTAAAGTATTTCAGCACTGCCTTGTCCTAAAGTTTCCTCCTCATTCCGTTCCATAACCAGTGGTGGACTAGCCAGCTTAACTGATTAAGTGCCATGGGATGTTTAAGCGACTTACCATATCTGTCATTAGCTTATAAATTGCCGAAATATCCTTCTGTTGTACATGTCAAACCCAGTGTGATGTTAGTTAGTTAGTTAGTCTTTCCTCTTGAGCCTAAGGCGGCGCATAGGGCAGAAGTCCTGTCTCTCCATGCCTGGCGGTTCGCTGCTATCTGTTGTAGATCTTGGATATTTACTTGGCCATTGAATGAGCCTTCTCTAATGATGGTTCTACGCAGGGTCTCTCTTGGTCTTCCCCGTTTTCTTTTCCCTACCGGTGACCATATGAGGGCTTGGTAGGGGAGTCTTGTCTTGTCCATTCTGAGTACATGGCCGATGTAGTTCCAACGGCGTCTTCTTATGAAATTGATGTGATGTGGTCTGATGCCAAATTGGTCACAGCTGTGTTTCGAACTCGAGTAAGCTGGCTCATGAATCGCGTCCGTAAACCCTTAGCCACAGGGAAGCCTCCTAGCAACCAATGATTTTAGACCCAGTTTGCCACTGTCCTTAGTTGTCTGGCTTGTTGCCTTTAATTCCAATTACATCTGCATTGATAGATATGATCATGTCTATGTTAAAATGTTCTTGGATGTGCGTATTTAGAAATGTTCTTAGTCAACCTCTTCTTTTTCTCAGTATTGGCGTTTCTGTTTTTGATTTGTTTGGTTTATTTTTGCGCCTGCTCGCTTTGAACTCAAGCGTTGTCCGTGCACACTATTTATAGTAGTGATGGACTGAGTTTTGATTGTGGGTTAGCTTTCCTAATTAAGTGTCCCTCGCCATAAGGTGAACCCCTGACTTCAGAGGTACATGTAATTTACGTCCCAATGTTTTTTTCCTATATGAATATATTATGTGCTATTGATGAAAGCAAGATGAGTGATTGGAAAGGCCGAATGTAAGACAGGCCTGCGTGCCCAATTTGTTACCCTTTGAAAATAGTCTGTTCATTTGTTTGTCCCCAAGTCAAGGATGACAGGTCAACATTTTAGTCCAGCTGTCCCGTGTAGGGATTAAACCGTTTACCTCGGATTTAGCACACCGCATGTTTAAGAACAACATTCTTATCCATTCACCTGATGGTGAGGGACACTGTTAATAGAGAAAGCTAATCCACACAAAATTCAGCCCATCATTACTATTGCAATATTAGTGTCTATGGACTATGCTTGAGTTCAAAGCGAGCGAGCGCAAAAGATTTTAAAAAAAAAACACCTGGTGCCTTTTCAGCTTGAGGCAGAAACCGTAACCTGTCAGCTACAACGCTTGTCTTCCGTAGATCAAGTTATATATGGAAACAGTTTTCCAGTGGCACAAGATGGAATATTGCTTGGATAGCAAATCCATTACATGGAAAGTCCAAATCGAAAGCTCACCATGTGGATGTCATCTGCAAACTTATTCTTCTGGTTTTATCGGAAGAACAGCCCCTGGTGAACGGAAGGCCTAATATACGAAATTAAGTCTCAGCCATGTGCAGGCCGGTCTCTCTGGCTGTGGGGTTGCAACACTTTCTCTCTGTAATCCCGTTTATCACGCAATCTCGTAGCGGAGCGAGAGCTGTGGCGGTTCGACCCCCGCTCGTGACTTGCGGGATACTGAGCCGGCCGCTCAGAAAGCAATGGCAAACTACTGAGCGTAATCTTGCCAAGAGATCAACAGACAGCTGAAAGATGCTGGTGTTGACAGCTAAGTCCTGTATAAGGATATGCTAAAAAAAAAAAAGCCATGTGCAGGACGTGACGATTTCTTGGGTGAGCCCAGTACCAGAGCACTGTGTGTCGGCACTGCAAGTATGGAAGCCTCCTTGGATGGCGGGGAATGTCCATGGTGTTCCCTTGCCTTCCCTTGAGGGCTAGCCGGGATGTCTTCAGCTGTTCTAAATGGGCCAGCTGGGATGGGGAATACACCACAATAGCGAGAGTTAAACGTACTATGAAACACCCGGGAAGGTAACCCGACCAACAAATGCCTGAAGAAGTTGGATGTATTGGCCAAAATGTTCAAATATCGCAGCTCTGCTGTAAACAGGCACGGCATAAATTCTGGAGGAAATCGGGAGAAGTTGTATATGTCCATTAGAAGTTAAGATGTGTCTTTCCTCCCCACTTTTTTCTCTCTCTCTCTCTCTCTCTCTCTCTCTCTCTCTCTCTCTCTCTCTCTCTCTCTCTCTCTCTCTCTCTCTCTCTCTCTCTCTCTCTCTCTCTCACTTTTTACCCTCCTTCCCCCTGTTCTTTGCCATCTCGATTGTAATCTTGTCTCAGTGTACCAACATGGTGGTGTTAAAATTAAGGTAAAGGTGATACCATAGCAGATACTACCATAATGGTTTAACATATTGCGACATCACATATTTTAGGTCACGAATTATGAGGTGGAGAAGACAGCTCCCTATCTCGTCTCCTGTCCTTCCCAGACAATTCTCAGAACTATATAGCAATTTCGCCATTTCCTGGACATAACATACAGCAAAAATGCATCTGTATTATCTGGATAATGAATTTCTTTCTCTCGCTTTGAACTAGAACGTAGTCCACACTGGACTGATTTTTGCATGTGGCCAGCTTTTCCAATTAACAGCGTCCATCGCCACAAGGCGAACTCACTCCGACTTCAGAAGTGCTTGTAATTTACGTTCCCAAGTCAAGGACGAGAAGTCAACGTTTTAGATCAGTGTAATGGGTTCAACACGCGACCTCGCCATCAGCACATCGGAAGAACGAGTGGTCTTATACAGTCCGTCATTCTGACCTCCTATGATGATCTCTAAGGTTTGACTGTTTCCAGCAAGTTATCGCACTCTTTAGAGTGTTGTATATTTGGTCGAAGTAGCATTCTGATGTTATTGATATTGAATGTAATAACTTCTCTTTGATTCGGAGTCCTTCATTGTTTAATTTTTAGCATCTAAATGTAGCGTCTCCGTGTCCAAAGGCTTGCGAACATCAGCCGCTTACCAGGACTCAGCTGCGACCGATTTGTGCAGCAGACCGTGTCGCGCTGTGTTATAACGTGTTGGTATGGGAGCCGGTCGTTCAGAAAGCAATGGCAAACTACTGAACGTAAAACTTGCCTATTACATCAACAGCAGTCGAAAATGCTAGTTTTGACTGCAACGTCCTGTAAGGAATATGCACAATACAAAAATGTAGCGTAAAGGGAAATAATGAGTTGAGAAGTTTAAAATAGCACGGTTGTTTCCCTTCATCGGCTCGTTCTTTTCCTGTATTTACCTCTCCCCGACGCAGATTGTTTTTTTCATGGAGATAATTTACGCTATTCAACGGTTATTCTCTGACATATGCGAGAACAATCCTCGGTTCTCTTCTTCTCATACGTTTCCCAATTAAGCATAGGGCTAACTCATAGTTACTTTTTGCCATCTCCTGCCTCTCACTGTATCTCTAATTCTCTTCCTCATTTGTTTTAGGTCATCTCTGTTTCTTTTGCTAAGTGCTATAAAAGCTCTTATTCCCATGTATTCTTATGTTAATATCTTCACCAAACACCTTCAAATGTCAACGGGAATATGTCTACAGAAAGTAGCAACTAATTTAAACATAGACATCTCCATAATGTTTGTCCTCAAATGGAGCAGGTTAGTCCAACATGATTTTCTTTCTTCTGCATATGTTGACCATTCTTGCAGAAAGTGTTTAGTAATCATTTTACCATTACCACAGTTAAAGTTATCATTATTTTCTATCTTTAGAGTATTAAACAAATTTTATTACATACTGTGCCGAGTCTGAAGATTGCTACTTGTTCACTTCCATCGAATTTGTCATATGCATCATATTTCTGGTGGTCTGGATGCTCTGACTCCCACTTGGTTCTATAAACGCTTTTTATAAACCTCTTGGCCTCATGATAGTTTATGTCTATATCAGGCTAATGAGCAGGTCCGCATGGCTGAATGGGTAAGAACGCGTGTTCTTAAACATTCTTTGTGCTGATGCCGAGGTAAGCGGTTCAACCCCTACACCGGACAGCTGGACGAAAATGTTAACCTGGCGTCCTTGACTTGGGGACGTAAATTACAAGGACTTCTAATGTCGGGGTGGGTTCGCCTGATGGCGAGGGACACTGTTAACAGGGAAAGCTAATCCACACGCAAAATTCAATCCATCACTAATATAAATAGCATGCATGGACTAAGCTTGAGTTCAAAGCGAGCGAGCACAAAAGAAAAAGAAACCAAAAGGCTGCAGCATCCGTCATTTTCCTTTAGCAATCTGTCAGCCTCTTCATTTCCGGGTATATTTTAGCGTGGTGGGATCCTTGGTACAACAACTCTGTAGGATTTCTGACACAGTCCAAGAAGATCGTCTTAAATGGCTTGATTCCTGTTGGATATATTGTTAGCCTAAATCACTTTATACACCAATCGGCACTGGATGAATGATGTGTTTACTATCACGCCGAACGCCTTTATCTCCTCAAACATTTCCTTATATCCATTTTAGGCTGGCTCAAAACATTCACCTCGGTGGGGATTCGAACAGATGAACTCCGCGCTGTCAGGCAAGCGTGAAACTGTTGGGCTCTTGTAAGACTGCATTTTTTCGCATATCTCCCTCGTAGTTTAATACAACTGGAAGTATGTGGAATCATGATTTTCAAGAGGAAACTCCACGAATCAAGCAACTTCAGCTTCAACGCCTCTAGGGGTTCATATACAGGGTTCTGACAGGCAGATGGTGCGAGTACAGATGAGGCATGAAAACATGATATAAATCATCGATACGTGTTTAATATTCATGCATCGTAATATGAATAATGGCACATCTTCATTACAAACTCGCACAGCTCTCGCAAAAACTCTTAACTACAAAAGCATAGCTTCTCCGTGCTTCAGCACGCACACGAACACACGGCTGATAGCGCCCACATTCACTCGCACTGAAGTCTAAGCAGATAGTCTATTCTCCTCTCAAACTCATTCAGGCATCCTCTCTCATCCACGTCTGAGTCCCGTCTGCGCTACCTACTGAGTTCGGTGGTCACGAGGTACTTGACCCTCGTGAAGGTCGTGCTAGTCGGGTCTGTCCTTCACTCGCCTGTTTGTACAGGCGTACTGCGTCGTCCCGTCCAAGGTGAACCTGTCCTGTCATTCAAGGGCACCGTCCTGTCCCTACCCTTCTGTCATAGGCGTATGAATCGATCTACTATACCCGCACCATTCCCATGTCCTATGTCGGTCATATGTCGGTCCTCTCCGTCATGTCCCCCTTAAGACCTTGACACTTATATTAATACAGCTGCTCCTTCTTCTGTGTTCACCCTATATTTATTGTCTTGTGCACATTTTGTCCACTGCATTCGACGCCTTTCCGGCAATGCGTTAACTGGATGAGCCTTTTCCAGTAGTCGTGTTGGAAGTGAGGCTACCTCTGAGGGGTGACGTCACCCTCGTCTGTTCCATCCATACGCGGTGCGTCCCAACAGACTCACCCAAAACAGCAGCATGCATGGCGTGAGGCATGCAAGAGAAGGATTGGTACATCACTCGACCATTCCCCTCCATCCAAAGAGGCTCCATAAAAATAAAAGTTACTTGCACGTCCCTTACAGAACGTTGCAATCAATCACATCATTCTTTAGCTGTTCGTCATAATATTATGTTTGTATCTTCGTTATTCAAAATAAAATATTGCACGATTTCTTGCTTGGTATTTTTCGCAGCATCTCATCAGGTGAATACTGGAGAAGTTATATTTGAAGTAATGTGAACAAATAAACGATACTTTGGCTGAAATAGGATGTACACACTCGATTACATTGCGTGGATGTGTAGGACGTTGTAACAATGGAAGTCTAACACTTAACAAGGAAGTCCTTCCGCTTACATAGTAACGGCAGGAATCGGCTAATATATAATGCTTCTATATATTTGAGCATTCGATTATAGTTCGTGGAATAAAGTATACGAAATGCGGCCTGCTTATTAATTTAAGTGGTTTGTACTCAGCAAATGTTCCTTGGTAGCCGATTCGACCTTTTTAACCTGTCGACTGTACAGGGATACCTGAAGAACTCTTTTTCACCCTGACTGGCACCTTGCCGTCTTGACAGACGATTGTTTGTAAAATGGAGTTATACCTCTCCATAACATAAAGACTCGACTGAGTTTAGAGACCACGTGTTGCCCTTGCAGCATGATCCCTCTCTCGGTCTGCCTAGTTTACTCCAGAGGAAAGGTAACACCAATACGTCTGGAACAAGGCAAGCTGCAGAAGCTGGCGGATCAGTAAAGAAATTGCTCTAGCTGCCAGAGCTTCAATCCTAGACCAGTTGCCGACCATAGCTTAGGATCTGTTCTGCCCTGCCATGATATTTAGTCTTTAGGTTGCATTTCTTCGCACTAGGGTACGGTTTGTACCCTCCCAGTTGCACTCCTCCACCCAAAGCCGTTGGCACAATGTTCGGCGCTAACAAAAAGCAGGTAGTACCGTCTATTGTCATTCAGTAGATCAATCATATCTGACTAAGACCTGACAAACATTTTTCACCCACACTTGTATAAATTCGACTACTCGATATGCTAATTGTCTTTCTGTTCTACCTAGTATGTTTTTTTTCTTTCTTCACGTTCCAAGAATCTCCGCCCTACAGAAGAAAATGTTCTACATAACATTTCAGCCCTTTCTTTCTGACATTCAATGATAGTGACATATTATGTAAGATATTTTCCACTTTCTGAAACGCAGACTTAGCTTTGTCTATTTTGCTCTTAATCTCTATCACGAATCTTTCATCTAACGTTATTCTTCGTCTTCTTTCGTTAGCCTGAAATATGTCTATAGCATCAATGTTGTCTCTTGTATGAATCTAACAGTCTTTTTTAGTTCACTCAGCGGTCCATAGAGTTTATCTTCCACTGTTGTCTCTCTAGGCCAGAAGGTTCGACTGGATATGTTGTAGTCATCAAATATATGAATTTATTGACTTGGTTAAACATTTCCCTTTATATTGTTATATCACATTTTGGTAGTATCTTTCAGTTTGCTGTAACCATTGTTTCTGTCCCCCCCCCCCTTTTTTATCAAAGAGATTGCGCAAAGTTCAAAATACGACTGTGTTATAGATCGTAAACTGATTAGAGTCATTAGACGTAGACAATCAAACTTTTTTGGGCATGTTAATGAGAAGACATGACTTGGAGAACTTAGTGACAACTGGCAAGATCTAAGGGAAGAGACCAAGGGGAAGTCCTAGAAGTAAATACCTGGATGGCTTGGCCACGTGTCATGGTCGAGACAGGAACACGGAGCTGATCCACGACTCTGGTGATCGAGTGAGATGGCAGAACATGACCGCCCACGCTTATCGACAAGGCACATAATGGATGGATGAATAGATCTTTATCATTTTCAGTTATCAATATTGTCATCTGCGTGGTATATATTGTTTATTTTATAACCTCCAGCACGAATACTTCCTATAACAAACATTACCGGAAGAGGTTGAACGACGTGTAAAAGAACTGCACCCGCAACTGTTTATGGTTTGTTTGTCGTCTCCAAGGGGCACAACTAATCCGGTGGTGGCGCTGATTACACCACAGCAACCTTTGACTCTACAACCTTAAACGACCCCGGAGGTCAAGTCACGGTCACTCATTATTGAGAATGGCAGGGTACCACCGAGGTCAGATCTCTTATTTGGGCATAACAGTTCTCCTCTTCTTTAGTTCAGCCAGTGTCTATTATAAGTAACGGGCATTCATTTTTTGTTTTTAAAAGTTGGATATCCCTTTTAAAATTTGGTGGAACTGCGGTAAAGCTGTGAAAGTTTAAACAATATATAATGACACAAAGTAGTGCAGCTTTACATAACAGAGTTACGACACATAGAATGGAAACGTGTAAGTTAACGACTTAGCTAGAATGGAAACGTTTTAATTAATGACTTAGCTAGAATGGAAACGTGTAAATTAACGACTTAGCTATAATGGAAACGTATAAATTAACGACTTAGCTAGAATGGAAACGTGTAAATTAACGACTTAGCTAGAATGGAAACGTGTAAATTAACGACTTAGCTATAATGGAAACGTGTAAATTAACGACAAAGATAGGGATGGTAAACCGTCAACTACACGGTGCTGACAGCTGGCTGTGTTTTACAGATGGCTGTATAGGCCAGCATGGCCGAATGGATTGAGCGCTCGCTAATTAAACTTCCAGTGTGCTGATGGCAAAGCAGCGAGTCCAACCCCTACACCGGTCTGTTGGACTAAAATGTTGACTTCTCGCCCTTGACTTGAGGACGTAAATTACAAGTATCTCAGAAGTCGGAGTGGGTTCGCCTAATGGCGGGGGACACTGGTAATAGGGAAAGCTAATCTGTATGCAAAATTCAGTCCAGCGCTAATAGAAGTAGTATGTATGGACAACGCTTGAGTTCAAAGCGAGTGAACGCCAAAAAATATGAAGAATAAAAAATAAGAAGAAAGAGGAGGAGAATAAGGTGAAGAAAAAAAAAGAGGAGAGCGAGAAAAGTAAAAGAGGAAGAAAAATACAAACACACGAACAGAAAAAATAAAACATAAAGCACAAGATGAAACATTGCAGTTGAAGACACGCAAGTGCTCCATTTCCATCAGAGACATGGAGGAAATATTATGGCAATTACAAGGGGGTGTAATATTTCATCGCGCACCGAGCATGATTATAAAATCTGCCCCATTTCTCTTGATTATGACAACAGCGCTGACAGGGTTTCCCCGATTAGTCCATTGTTTCCGGTGGGCCAGCTCGCGCACCGCTGCGTCGGTCATTGTCCAGTAGGCCCTAATTTTTGCCACCCTAGGGGCAAATTATGCTCCGTTAGGTTCGCGACTGGTCAACTTGACGCAACGGCCAGCAAACAGGACTGACGAGCTAATAAACGAGCTGGCCCGCTGTATGGTCACTCACCCTCGTGCAACGGACCCCTGACCCCAAATCCCGCCTCTCACACATGTACACAAACTGACCAGCGTTGGCGGGATCTGATTAAGTTACAATGGACGTCTTGGCCATATGGTAGAAAGATTATACGTTTCCTTAGCTTGTGTTCAGTTTGGTGGTAGATAGAAAGATGTGAAGACAGACAGAGAGATAAATAGACAGACAGACAGTCAGACAGACAGACAGACAGACAGACAGACAGACAGACAGACAGACAGACAGACAGACAGACAGACAGGCAGACAGGCAGACAGGCAGGCAGACAGACAGACAGACAGACAGACAGATAATATGGCTTGATGGACAGACGAACAGATAACATAGACAGACAGACAGACTGACAGACAGACAGATAGATAGATTAGATAGATAGATAGATAGATAGATAGATAGATAGATAGATAGATAGGTAGGTAGATAGATAGATAGATAGATAGATTGATAGGTAGATAGATAGATAGATAGATAGATAGATAGATAGATAGATAGATAGATAGATAGATAGATAGATAGATAGATAGATAGATAGATGCTATTCATGGAAAGAATACTAGCCAAAATGAATAAAACATGTGCAATAAAGCCCAGCCGCTTGCCATAAACCATTGTTTAAAAAAATATTTAGATATACACTAGCGCAGAAGATTTTAGCTTCATGCCTTAAAAAGTCCCAAGAGGCCCTACAGACCCGATCAGAATATATTTCATCTCAAGACGCATCGAAGCCAATCAGCGTAGATCTAAGACGATAGCCATGCAGCTAAGTTAATTATTCACGAACAAGAAGTCGTCAACTTCGACCTCGGAAGCGCTATCTTTGCTCCAAGGACTTACAGTTTGATGGTAGCTTTTGACCTTGAACTCATAGTTGTCCGGCTTCATTCGAGGACAGAAGTTGATTGAGCGAAAATGAAAGGGATTGTATCGGATAGAAGCACTGGTGCCGTGCTAATTCTGTACAACTGATTTAGGTGCACGTGCATCTCTCTCTCTCTCTCTCTCTCTCTCTCTCTCTCTCTCTCTCTCTCTCTCTCTCTCTCTCTCTCTCTCTCTCTCTCTCTCTCTCTCTCTCTCTCTCTCTCTCTCTCTCTCTCTCTCTCTCTCGCTATCTCTCTCTCAAACACACAAAGACACACACACAAATTATACTATCTCTCTGCTCCCTTCCCCCTCTCTCTTTTATATATATATATATATATATATATATATATATATATATATATATATATATATATATATATATATATATATATATATATATATATATATATATATCATGTGTCATGCCGGTGAGCGTGGGGTTCATGTCTCGCCATCTCACTCGATCAACAGAATCGTGGATCAGCTCAGTGTTCCTGTCTCGACCAAGCCACGTGGTCAAGCCATCCAGGTATTTATATCTCTTCCTTCACCAAGTTCTTTCTCCCCCAGTCTTGCCAGTTGTCATCAACTTCTTCAAAGTATTTCTTCTCATAACGTGACCAAAAAATGTTGACTGTCTACGTCTAATTTCTCTAAACAGTTTACAATTTTCATTTGTTTCTTGTAGGACTTGGTCAAATATTTTTCAATCTGGCCTTTGTGTTCGTTGCATTTTCCCAAGAAACCACATTTCTACGGCGATCCGATGTTTTTCAGCCTGTTTGCTCATTGTCCACGCTTCACATCCATACAAAAGCACAGGTTCTATGTAGCACGTCAACACTCTTTGTCTCTTGCAAATGACATCGTTTTATTGGTCAGTATGTTATCCACCGTCCAAAAGGCTTACTTCGCCAAGGCGAATCTTGTTCTAATCTCTTCAAGACATCTCCCACCACACACGCACGCACGCACGCACACACACACCCCTCCCCCACACACACACACACACACACACACACACACACACACAGACATATATATAGTAAAACAATTTTGTCAGGTCTTAGTCAGATGTGATTGAGCTACCGTATGACAGTAGACGGTACTACCTGCTTCTGTTAGCGCCAAATGTTGGGCGACGCTCACCAAGCCCGACACCCCACATTGTACCAACGGCTTTGGACGGAGGAGCGCAATTGGGAGGGTACACGCCTTATCCTAGTCTGACTGCTTGACCACGTCGCCACGAAGACTCCCGTTTTATGTTGAAGAAACACACCCACGAACATTGCTCAGTGAAATCACAAACATATAGATCCGTTTTAGAATGCCGATAACACTGAGATGGGTCGGGGTCGGTTAGGGTGAGACCCTCCCATGAACATTGCTCAGTGAAATCACAAACACATAAATTCCAGTTAGAATGCCTATAACTCTGAGTTGGGTTGGAGTTGGTTAGGGTTATGGCGTTTCGTCTCTGACTCCGGACGCAACCCTGGACCAAAATCTTGGCTATGCTACTGAAGCTTCTCCTTTGTTAAACTGTTAATAAATGTAAATACAGAGACCACAAACAATATGTTGCATAATTTATTGTCTGACGCATTTCACTGCATCTCGTCAATGTGGATACTGCAGAGTTATATAGCATATGAAGAGAATAAATGAATAATACTTCAGCTGAAACAATTAAAACACACAATCACTGGTATTGTTCGAATGTGAAGTTTCTGTTATTCCCACGGTAATTAAAAATTTAATACGAACTCTTTCTTTCTGTTAATTAATGAGCTACCTGAAATAGTCTGTCTCTACTGCTTCTCTCACTGACCTTTCTACTCGTCACGATGTTTCTCTATGCCTTTCTTCTCATTGTATGACCAAATAACGTTGCTTGTCTCTTTCTCATAGTTTTGTATAATGTTCAATTTTGACCTCAGCTAGTGTCCCGACATTTACGTTCATAATTTGCACATGTTCATTTTAGTTTTGTCTCATGAACTTTCATAGGACAAACCGATAGTAATGATGCTGGATGGATTGAGACGGTGGCATGGAGAGATGCTATCAGCAGCGTTGATACACAACATCACAGATGGAGATCTGGGGACAGACATGAACGCCTACGCCAGCTGGCAAGTCACATGATGATGATGATAACCTATACTTTGACCACAAATTGAATTCTTTTGCTGTGGTTCGTGGCTTCCACAATGCTATGCATCTAAAGCCAATTACTAAATGTTTTTCTTTTTAAAACCTGGACTTGCTTCGTTCCCACAATCCTAGAGGTCACTTTCGGGCAATGCCATCGCGAAGAAATTCCACCCCCACAGGGGATGTGCAAAATGTCCTGCCATACGGATTCATTCTTCCGTAAGCAAGGGCTCTAATCTGCTTACCACCAGATAATAGAATTAGCAGTTATCTCCCTTTATCTGGCGGTGCAGTGGCGGGAACATCTCAGGAGATTTGCAGACCGGCTGGCCTTTTGCTGCGTCTAGCGAACAAAATGTGTTCATATAAATGAACACAAATGAACATGTTCATCATTCTTAGAAGAGCGTCGTTATGACACGTATCTGACTCTCTCTGGTAAATTGTTTATTACACTGAAATGTCCGTTGCTTGGAAACCCCGGGGATTTGGTTTTAGTTAAGGTGCTGCGGTGGTGTAGTAATTAGTGCGCTTGCCAGCCCTGCCAGTGTTTCGGGTTTAAATCCCATGAAATGTCGGATTATTTTTTTCCGATCAGTGCGGCTCTTCTGAGGTCGGCGCAGCTTGAGTAAAGTGGATGCTGCCGAAAATACGAACATGTCTAGGCCAACATTCTAGCCTAGAGAAACAACAGTAAATGATAAATACCGTGGAGCACTGAATGGACTAAAAAAGACAATGAAGTTCATACACTCTATGGTCCACTGAGTGAACTATAAACGACAATGAAGTTCATAAACTCTATCACGGAGTGAAGTAAACAAGACAATGAAGTTCATACACTCTATGGAGCAATGAGTGAACTAAACAAACAATGACGTTCATAAACTCTATGGACCACTGAGTGAACTAAACAAGACAATGAAGTTCATAAACTCTATGGACCACTGAGTGAACTAAAAACTACAATGAAGTTCATACACGATTGGACCACTGAGTGAACTAAAAACTACAATGAAGTTCATAAACTCTGTGGACCACTGAGTGAACTAAAAACTACAATGAAGTTCATAAACTCTGTGGACCACTGAGTGAACTAAAACAATAATGAAGTTCATAAACTCTATGGACCACCGAGTGAACTAAAAACTACAATGAAGTTCATAAACTCTATGGACCACTGAGTGAACTAAACAAGACAATGAAGTTCATAAACTCTATGAACCACTGAGTGAACTAAAACAATAATGAAGTTCATAAACTCTGTGGACCACTGAGTGAACTAAAAACTACGATGAAGTTCATAAACTCTGTGGACCACTGAGTGAACTAAAACAATAATGAAGTTCATAAACTCTATGGACCACTGAGTGAACTAAAAACTACAATGAAGTTCATAAACTCTATAGACCACTGAGTGAACTAAAAACTACAAAAAGTTCATTCACTCTATGGACCACTGAGTGAACTAAACAAGACAATGAAGTTCATGCACTCTATGGACCACTGAGTGTGGATTATCTTTTACTATTGTCAGTGTCCCTCGCCACCAGGCGATCCTATTCAGACTTCCGAGATACTTATAATTTACGTCCGAAGTCAAGGATGAAACGTCAACATTTTAATCCAACTGACCAGTGTAGGGGTTGAACCCGCTACCTCGACATCCGCATATGTTTACCTTAAAAGGATCACTTCCACTGCCTACGGTTGTCCCCATAAATGTTTCAGTCTCTTCTCATTGATCTCACTAAGTGGGAGAATCTCAGAACAGTACACAAACTCCGTAGGGTCAAAATGTGTGCATACAATAATGCAAATAAATAGACACACACGTATTGTTAGACGCTCATAGAAGTAGAAGAAAGAAGTAGGGACTAGAGGAAGCATTAGATAACAGGATGGATTGCGACTGTGGCATGGAGGAATACCATCAGCAGAGATGATCCAGAACACCAAAGATCGAGATCTGTGGAGAGCCATGAACGCCTACGCCAGCTGGCAGGGCACTTGATGATGATGATGATGATGATGATTATAACAATTAAAAGCTTTAGTTACCGTTCTGTCCTTATCTCGGGGTCGTTGACTATAGCTTTCAATTTTCATGTCATCTAGCGCGTCCTCTAACCCCTGCTTTTTTGTTCAACTTGTATGCGCGCAAAACAATACATGTGTGTTTATTTATAAACTGTCTTAGCGGTCTCAAAGGGTTCCCCAATACTGTAAATACACCCGGGAAGGCTAACCCGGGCAACAAATGCTCGCAGAAGTCGGATGTGTCGGCCTAAAGGCTCAAGTATCGCAGCTCCGCTGTAAACAGGCACAACGCAATTTTTCGAAGAAAGACTCCGGATGAACGCAGAAGAAGTAGAACAAGATACTGTAAATATACATGTATGTGTTATTTTTCGCATTTTAAAAGTTTGCATGGGCACCAGCCCTTTCAACCGATGTAATATGCGAATGACAGTTGCAGCTGTGAATGCAACCCATTATGTATACGTTTACAAAGGTCTTGGCGTGGGCTGGGTGAGGCCCTATGCTCCGTCATCATCATGTGCTTGCAAAGTGGCGTAAACCTTCATGCCACTCCATGAGGCTATTGTTTGTGTGTACTACTCCCTGTCTGTTCTAATTAGCATGCAATATATGATTGGCTATTGTTTACGTGTACCACTTACTGTCTGTCCTAATTAGCATACAATATGTGATTGGCTATTGTATATGTGTACCACTTACTGTCTGTCCTAATTAGCATACAATATGTAATTGGCTATTGTATATGTGTACCATTTACTGTCTGTCACAATTAGCATATGATATGTGATTGGCTATTGTATATGTGTACCACTCACTGTCTGTCCTAATTAGCGTACAATATGTGATTGGCTATTGTATATGTGTACCACTAAACATGTTATGTGTGATTCCTATTCTTCTCTTCCTCCATTTACTCCAGTGAAGTGTTGAGGGGAGGGGGGAGGAGGGGGTGGGTGATGTAAGGATCTTTAATGCCCTTTGTTACTCTTCCGAGAAAGACTATTGACTTGAGAGAAGAATATTGACTTGAGAGAAGGATATTGACTTGAGAGAAGAATATTGACCTGAGAGAAGAATATTGACTTGAGAGAAGGATATTGACTTGAGAGAAAGAGTAGCATGTCCCTTTCTGAACTTCGCTCCCATAACATTTCCTGGCAGTCATTTTAATCTGGCTCGACATGGGAGCCCAAGTAGATTTAAGAAACCCGCCTCGATGAAGTATTCTAACACATGACCACTGGGCCAGTAAGGAAGCGGGATCCATAGAGCTAAAGTAACAATATGACTCGTATTATTAAAAAAAAATGATACATGACATAGCTCAGAAAAAATATATGACAAAACCCCCCTCTTTGTGTCGCCATCTTGCAGGGGCAAATAACCGACAGCAGCGTAGTTATTGGTCAGGTAATCCATGCTGAACAGGTCGACGATTAAGTCCTACCAGCAACTTGAGACCCGAAAACCAGCTGCCTCTCAGATAGATTGGGGACCGTCGAAGGCCCCGGAAAAAAAATACCTATTGAAAACATTTACAAAAAGCTAGCCACAAATCTTTACCATGACTCGAAATTAACTTTTTCGAGTTTCGAAAAAACAATTTCGAGTTAAAAATCTACCCAAATTATTTAAGGATCCTCGCCGGTACTACGGAGTTAGAGCTCTGAGCTGAGTTTCTCCAGACTCAGGTTTGAGTTAGGAGGAGAACGGAACACTTATGGGTTGCACCCGTGTGCCGTGATGTTGATCCATAGACGAAACTATCTTTACCATGACTATGAAGGAAATATAATAGGGAACTCAAATTGTGCAGATGTCTGTGCTTTGTGAGAGGGCGCGTTGTCTTGAAGATAAGGAAAATGTTGAGTCCGTGCTATTGCTTGTTTTCTGGCTACAGCCTGTTTTAGGTAGGTAAGGAGATGTGCATAGTATTGTCCACAAACCGTGGTTGTTACCACGAGGCACTAACCGTGTTACCTAAGCCCCCCCCCCCCCCCCCCCCCCCCCCCCCAAGCTCACAACCTTCCTCCCAAAATAAAGACTTCAGCAACACTTTTCCTGCATATTATGTATGTTCTTGGCTTAACAGACTGCGGGAAATTCAGGAGTTGCCATTACATGCTTGAAATTTCAGATTGGGAGTCTTAATGGAGAACCCATTGCTCATTCAACTGTTTACGTTGCGATCACAATATTTTCTGACTGGCAGGTTTTGAACAACTGCGGAAAGCAATTATCCTCGTTTGCTTCTGTTCACGTGTCAGTAGGAGAGGAACCTTGCGGGCATACATGACTCATGTTCAATTTGTTGTATAACATTCTGGTAAATACGCTTTCACTGTTTTACTGCGCTAGTTATCTCAGCAATTGTCATTTTTCAATCCTGGTTATTAATTTTCTTCACTCTTGCTGTTTACCGTTGCTTCCATATCTTAGAAGATCAGCAACATTTGAGCAGCCACATTTTTAAACTGTCTATTTGTAATTAATGTTTTGAAGCACCCGAAGGGCTGGAATCCTGAAACACGGGTTTAATCTCCTGTGTATTTCTATAGGTGTTTTCTCCAGTAAAACCAGGAAGTTTATCATAGCCCTGGCCTCTTTTTTAAACAATTGTTGATATAGCCGTAAATTCCACACACGAACGGTTTGAAAGTCTTTAGCAATATCACAATGTATTTAAATTTCTTTATGAATTTTGAGAAATGACTAAAGAGGAAACTTTAAAAATCTTTTATTGATTTAGAAATTTCCCTTCTTATTAGCAGAGGAAGCAAAAGTTATAAGAATAATGATGGTTTTGCACTCTTCAAACGAGAGGATAATGTCTATAATTTATTAGCAGTGGAATTGCAGAGGAAAGGGGGGGGGGGGAGAAGGTAATTAAAAAAACAACTTTAAAACTATATATATATATATATATATATATATATATATATATATATATATATATATATATATATATATATATATATATATATATATATATATATATATATATAAACTTTATGTCATCATTATTTAATATATTTGCAGTTTTTAGAATTCTTCTAACATTACTAATTAGTGCAGCATCTTCTCAGGAGTGTTACTGAAAATTCAAACTTATACAGACATATATAAAAACATCACTGACTCAAGGGAGATTTAATTATCTAGGATAGTAGACTATAGAGAAGGACTGTGTTAAAGTTTGGAATTATCAGATGTCATTGACGAATTGACAAATAAGAAAGCAAGAAGCGTAAGCTCTTAACTCTGTTGACACGTACATGTTGTTAAGTTACGGTCCTTATGTATATTTTGTTTAGTTTTTTCTGAATATATATTTTAAAAAATATAAAGATGTATGGATACGGTGTACATTACGAAATATTATTATATAATGTTTCTCCCCTGCCAAATACATAGAACAGTGAAAAGAACACCACCACCCGCTCTGCTATGGGTTTGCTTAATTTAAGAATCGAATAGCATATCTATTTGTTGGCATGGTTGGCCAAATATCTATGACACGCAGGCAGCTTACAGCCCAGAACCGGAACTATGAAAAAAGGGGGAGGGGAGGGGGGGGGGGGAACCCACTTCAACCCTCACCCCAACCTCCCGTACAGTTTTTACGAGATGGCGCAACTTGACTTGTTAGGTAATGAGGGTTTGATGACATATGACGTAAACAGGCAGGTTGCAAATTTAGTATAATGCATTAGTTGGCCCGTTTTCGCTTTCCAAACCGAACTTATCGTCTACCACTGAAGTCGCAAAATAATTATTAAAAAAAATAAAAACAGTGAGAGAGGGTACAAGTTAATTGATGTAATAACATTAATTAACATTGATGGGATACGATTTGTCGGGTCTATCCAGTTCATAGTGACATATATTTATAAAGATATCGAAGAAGCCAGTATCTGGCATAGAAATGCTTAGAAGAAGCGCGGAACAAGTTAACAGTTGCATGCTTATAAATCATATAATGACAGACGACAGCAGGAGCGAAATAGAAATCAAGAAGAGAATAAGCATAATCAAAGTTGTATTCCACAAGAGGCGAAATCTGCTAGCTAATGCTTCATAGCGTGGTATTATACTATACTACAAGCAATGGAAAGAACAGAAGAAGAAGAATAAGAAGAAGAATAAGAAGAAGAAGAAGAAGAAGAAGAAGAAGAAGAAGAAGAAGAAGAAGAAGAAGAAGAAGATTATTGGCATCGAAATGCTAATACATCGACACACAGAACGAATATCACAGAAAGAACACATGAACAACAAAGAATTCCTCAGAAAGTTGTGAATGGAAAATTAAGGTTAGATGCAGAACATACTTCTTCAACACATGATCGCACACGCCTGTCGGCAACATGCGTAAAGAAATAAAATATAAGCTTTAACATCGTCCTCTACAAATGACTGAATTAAGGTTTTCCAGCTTATCCAAAGCCACAAGACAAATATGCAGTACAAAGCATTATATTAACGATGTATGTAACACCGGCCTCAGCCAACCAGTTAGGGAGTTACACGTCGCGTTCCGCGTTTGTTTTTGAAATAATCAATTTGATTCGCTGCCGGTCCCTGGGACACCCACTGCCGTGATTTCATTGGATAAACTGTATTGCTCGAAGATGCGACAACTATGAGTTTATTGGATAATTGTTACAGTGTTCTAGAATGTTTAACATATTGGTATATCTAAAAAACAATAATGTGGGGGGGGGGGGAATGTTGAGAGAGAGAGAGAGAGAGAGAGAGAGAGAGAGAGAGAGAGAGAGAGAGAGAGAGAGAGAGAGAGAGAGAGAGAGAAGAGAGAGAGAGAGGGGTGTGTGGGGTGGGTGGGTGGGGGAGGTTCTCTAATTAAAATATTCCGGCTTTGACTATCAACGCTGACGCTAAATTCCTACACAATATAGGTCATGACAGCCGACCCAGCGTCATAAGATGAGTAACTGACAAATTTCAGAATCCTCCTTGAATTGACCGTGGAAGGAATGGCTACGAGGAAGAGAACTAGTCACCCCCAGTCGAAGATACCGCTGACCTAGAATATGTGAAGGGCTGGCACGTTATTACCCTTTGGTCGTGTATGTCACGGGACGGCTATCTTTATCTTTATTACAACTCTGGGCTGTACACTCCAGTATGATACCACATAAGGAATATCGGAGTTCGTATAAATCATCATCATCATCATCATCATCATCATCATCATCATCATCATCATCATCATCATCATCATCATCATCATCGTCGTCGTCGTCGTCGTCATCGTCGTCGTCGTCGTCGTCATCATCATCATCATCATCATCATCATCATCATCATCATCATCATCATATCGTTATCATCTGGTAGCAAGTCTTTTGCAGCACGCAGCTCACATTAAATACGCCAGAATGATCCTCGATCCTTCTCTAGTTCGTTTACCTCACGTGTTGTCGTGACCACGGTCTCCACTGTCACGATGTTTTTACCCCAGCCTCTTCTTCCCAGAAGATCACCTTCCGTTATCTGCTGTTTCTAAGCTGTTGTGACCTTTGATATGGTCAACATGTCTGAGACATGCCATTTTTTCTGAGCCAGATTTCCTAATTGTTCAGACCTCGTAGAATGCCAGTACTGATCTTCTCTTTGATCAATGGTATATTAAACATGTTTCGATGACATCTTCATTCGTTCATTCTGTAGCATATCCTTAGCAGAACCTCGCTACCATAACAACCTTCCGGAAAACTTCTCGATCACAAGCAAGATGTCCTGCGTCCGATACACCCATCTGGAGATCATCCGCTACATCCTGCCCCCATCTTCTCTTTGGCCTTCCTCTTCCTCTCTTACCAGGCATATGTTTGTTTGTTCGCATATCCTTTACAAGACATCGCTGTCAATATCGGCATCTTTCAGCTGATTGTTGATTTCTTGGTAAGATTACGCTAAATAGTTTACCAGGCATATACCCCTCCATTATTGTTCTCTCTAAACTTTCATGGCGTTTCAATTGACCAAACTATTTCAATTTTCTCTGTTTTACCGTCTTTAATGGCTAACCCTCTTCAATATTTAGCTCTTGAAGTATGGATGCATTTGTTCTGTTCTTTACCTAAGATATTCTTAGAACTCGTCTATAACATTTATATTCATAGGCATTTATGTGCTGTTCAGCTTGTTTAGTAAGTGTCTTGGCCTCACAGGTGCAGGTTGCAATGGGGAAGATGCATGCTCTTAAAAATTTAATTTTTGTAGTTCTATCTGTCCCACTCCATAATTTATTCAGTTGTTTTAGTCTTTCAAAATAATTGATAGTCGTCGTTTAATTTATTTCACTGTGTCACCAAAACTAACATCTTAGTTCGAGAAATTCTTCCTTAATGATTATGAAATGTCGATGATGGCATCAGTATGGTGGAACAGCAAAGATGCCGCATCTTAAAATGTATTTGTTTAAATGTTGCATATCCCTTACAGGACATTTTTCAGCTGCTGTTGATGTAATATGCAAGATTACGCTCAGTAGCTTGCCATTGATTTCTGAACGACCGGCTCACATACCCCCGTCAGTTACCAGTGCGGCGCGAACCGCTGCCAATTCTCGCGCAGCTGCGTTACTCACGAGAATATACGGGATTACGGAAAAAGACGTTAACTCCTACGCTAGGGGACCGGCTAAAATGTATTAAAAGTCGATAATTTACAAGTGTGCGGTTGTAAGGACACCATAGGTAATGAATAAATCATCAAAAAGCGAGAAGTAGATTGTTAGCTTTATTAGAACACGATTACAAGAAACACAATAGACGTTGCGGCTAAAGCTTTCGTCAGTACAGAATAAAAATCTTGACAGATTACGAAGACGAAACGTGAAACATTAAGTAGCATTTTCGTGGAGATGGACAATAGGTTAACACTAGAATAGGGAGATCTGCAGTTAAGCTTAAACAGGCAATGCATGAATCACCAAAAAACGAGAATTAGATTGCGAACATTTGTAATGTTTTTGGGGTATTTGTAAGAACAGTATATAACAACTCGCAACTCGTTTCTAACTTCCATAATCACAGATTTGCTATGATCTTCCTCCGATAGCCCGAAGAAAACACGAAATTAAAATTTTAAAAAGCCTTGAAAGTTAGAGATGATTTACTTCATTACAACGGGGTTTATCCCAGATGACTCGGTCTTGTTTCGCAGGGTGGCCTGCCGAAAGCATCGCACAAAGTATGAACTCCCTAGCTCCAGCGACGACCGTCAGGAGTCACCGAGAAAAATATACTATAGAACCGAATGACTAGACCGGAATCAAACCCACAACCTTCGGAGCGCGAGGCAGACGGCGTTACCGCTTTGCCACGGAGACTCCATAAGGCACGAAATAGTTAGGTAGTTAGTTAGTTAGTTAGTAGTTAGTTAGTAGTTAGTTAGTTAGTTAGTTAGTTAGTTAGTTAGTCACGGTTCCAACTTCACGGCAACGGGTCGTCCCCAGCATGCCCCTTTCCTGTGCCAGTGAATATCACACGACATGCTCCTAACTGCCCTATGTGAAAAGTCGAATAGACAGGAGTCTCGACAAGCCAACAGCCCGCACAGGTAAACTGTGCGTAATGCGGCCATCAGAATGCCAACACAAAAGTCCTCCACGGAAAAACAAAACGTTCATCGTAGATGGAAGCGGCAGTCACTACATGTCTGTTTACTTTTTTCTACCCCAATATAAAATTCCATATCTCAGTAACTAACTGAGGGAAAATTATGACATTTAGCATATAACCTTATCATTATGTCCACCCAACAAAGCAATTTTTGTTCTGGAGATTGTACAGCATATTTCAATGTTTGTTCACATGCGGTATATAATTTACGGGTCAGAGATTAAGTCCATAATTTTAAAAGTATTACACTGTCACCAAGACATATCCGCGCTTTAAAAAAAAATTGTCTCGTGGTTTCCGTTTTGGCACAAACTGCGCGCAGTTAAATGGGATTGTTCAGAGGTGTCGTCAGTGTAGGTTCTTTCATGAAACGTGATTATATAAATAAATCTTACCATTAATATAATATTAATAGCTAATATTTGAATGTATGAATATTGTTCAACGGGATTGAATGTGAAATTTTGTACACTTCAAAGCATCGCTATAAAAAAAAAAAAATTATTGCGTATCCCTTACGGGACGTTGCAGTCAACACCAGTATTTTTCAGCTGCTGTTGAAGTACTAGGCAAGTGTTACATTCAGTAGTTTACCATTGCTTTTTGAACGACCGGCTCCCATACCAGCACGTTATAACACAACGCGACATGGTCTGCTGCACATATCGGTCGCAGCTGAGCTTCGAACGCCTGGTACCTGTCTCAAGAACCGCGTTCGCAAGCCTTTGGCCACGGAGACCGGTAACACTATGAAGTTGTACACATATTTTTGTCAAAAAGCTGATCGCAGGAAACTGTTTCATACTATTACAAATCCCGAAAAAAGATAAGTGCATGCATTGGGTTTGAATAAACAGTCATTTCGTCGATTGGTGCAAGAATCTGGAATGAAACCATCACGCGATAAGCAAACGGTAGATAGAAAGGAAATTGTAGACAGCTTTGACAAGGATGTCATAAGGCGATTTATTATGAAAATGATGGATGGCAAAGAAACAGTGACTGTAAGAAAACTTAGGGTTTGGTCGAGAAAGAACAATAACATAGAACTATCCAAAACAACTTTGTGGGAAAATTATAAGGACATTAGGCTTCACTTTTAGGAAGTACAAGGGAGCTAGAAATATCCTTTGCAAGCAACCGCATTTAGGAGCCATGATAAGCAGATACCTACGTGAAATAAGGGAAATGCGCAAAGAAAATTATGACATGGTGTATTTGGATGAGACGGGGATCAATACGCACCACACAAGTGAAAAGGAATGGCAATCAGTGGATGGAAAGATAAAGCGTTATGTGCCCAGTAGTAAAGGACAGCGTTTGGTCATAGCATATGCTGGCAGTACTCATAATGGCTTACTACAGAATGCTGGACTCATGTTCTGTCAAAGCATACAGACAATAGGGATTATCATAATGAGATAAATGGTAATGTATTTAGAGATTGGCTCGAGAGTACAGTACTTCCATCCCTTGATAGACCGTCTTGTCTAATCATGGACAATGCATCATATCACAATGTTGTTGCCCAAGAAGACAAAATACCTACGGCATCGAGCACAAAGGAAGCAATAAAGATATGGCTCCGAAGGGAAAATATACAATTTCCAGAAACACATTTCAAGCTACAGTTGTTGTCCCTTGTAAAATAAAACAGGCGCAAAAAAGCAAGAAATATCAAATCGACAAGTTGATAGAAGAGCATGGCCATAGGTGCTTGAGACTTCCTCACTATCATTCTCATTTAAACCCCATATAACTTGTGTGGGCTAAAATTAAAGGACAGGTGGCAACTGCAATACTACATTCAAATTGTCTGACGTCAAGATACTAACCCAGTCCGCGCTATTAAATATTGATAAACGTTAGTGGACAAAAATGTGAGGACCATGTGTTGAAAGAGGAAGAGGACTATTGGAGAAAAATGGATTGAATTTTATGCAACCGAGAGCAGTCATCAACCTACTGGAATCGTCCAACACAGATTAAGGTCTGAGCAGATCGCAGACCTTAATCCACGTGCACACTTGCTGGGATATTTTGCTCCAACTATTCAGACGAATTTCAGGCCTTAAACATTACAGCATCAGAACAATTTCAATGGCAACAGTTTGTATTCCACAGTGATGAATTTTCAATTCCACAAGCCGTCAGCGGTGACAAACAACTGGTATTGAAAAAAGAAAAGAAAAAAAAGAACACTAAACGCCTTGAATACAAACAGAAGAATAATATTTCGGTGGAAACTGACATATTGTGGCATACCAAAAAAACGTGAGAGCAAACACGTTGTCAAATTAAGGGACAACTTCAATGAAAAGAGGACCAACATCTTGGTCGTTAAGAAGAAAGCCCACTACTGAGACACTGACAACTATTTTCATAGTGCAAAACAAGTAATCATGTTCCGTCTCTGAACGGTAAACAGCAGAGTAGACAATCTTTCACGAGACTCAAAGCGGATCTGTCACCCATGTTTTCGTGTGAACAAACTACACAGACAGGCTGAACAGATCCTTAAAAATGGACACATGATGACTAAATTGCGGTATCATTTCTGGTCACTCCATACGCACATTAACAACGCACAGCTATTTGGAAGCTATCACGAACTCAATTTAAAAAGCTAAATGCATCCTAGTAACATGAATACTTGTGTACACATTATTAATCAGCAGCTGAAGAAACAAGAAGGAAATGAAAAATAAGGTAAGAAATATATGCCTTCTACTTTCCTGTCAATTTACACATTATTTACCCCATGCTTCTGTAAATTCTCTGTCTTTACTAATATTACACATTGTACCCCTCTCGGGAGTCTCTGTGGTGAAGTGGTCAAGCCGTCTGACTCGGGCTCCGAAGGTTGTTTGTTCGATTCCGGGCCGCGTCCTTCATTTCACGATTGCATTTTTTCGGAGACTCCCGAGTGTCGTCGCTGGAGCTACGGAGTTCGTGCTTTGTGCGACGCTTTCCGCGCTGCGGAAAGAGACTGAGCCATATGGGATAAAAACCCGGTGCAATGCAGTCGACCCTGTCGACTGTTAAGCTACTTTTTTTTTAATTGCACCCACTCCCATACGAAATGACGTGCTTTACTGTAAGACTAGTTTGTTAGCGTGAATTCACTACATTTTCGCCAAAACATTAAAGAAATGTCGCCGCTTTAGTTGATTTAAGTTGCTTTTGAACCCATCAAAGACATATTCCTTGGGTGGGGGTAAATATAAGACGGCAGGAAAAATTTCATAATGATGCAAACAGACAGTTTTCAAAATAATTGATCGTGAATGACGGCATTCATTTCTGGACAGACTATAGAAAACCAACAGCCACACATTTACTGCATGAAAAGTCGAGAGGATCGACTTCATTGATCCGGGATTTATCCCATATCTTCTTCTTCTGCTGCGTTCATCCGGAGTGTTTTTAGACGTAATTGCGGTGCGTCTGGTTAGGCACCCATGGGCCAAAACACTTAGGCCAACACATCCGACTTTAGCGTGCGTTTTTTAAAACCAGGTTAGCATTTCTGGGAGACTCTCACTGTTGTGGTGCCGTCCACATTCAAGATAGTCAAGTTAGAACAAGATTTTACGGTCAGCCCTCAAGGGAAGGCAGGGGCAGTCCATGGGTATTTTCCGTCATCAAATGAGGCTTCCATAATTGCACAGCTGACACATATCGCTCTGGCACTGGCTCACCCAAGGAATCGCCACGTCTTGCACATGGCTGCTTTAATTCCTCACTTCCATATATTGGGTGTGTCGTTCGACACAGGCCGCTCCTCGGAGAAACCAGGAATGGTAAGTCTGCAGACGACATCCACTCAGCGAACTTTCGGTTCGGACGTTTGCTGGACTCTGTGCCTGGAAGACAAGATAGTCAGAGCTATTCCGAGCACGAAGGACATTTCACTCGGGCATTTTTGCGGTGTGCCATTGTATTTGCAACCTTTAGGTCGGCACATCTGTCACGAAACGCAAGTGTCTCTCAGACGGAACAACAAAGCCCCAACTCTACCCCACTCTGTCTTGGTGGCTAGGCCACATTTTCAGGCGGGTGAGAGGGGGATTTCCGAGTTACAAGGAGCTGAGACCGTCTTCTGGGTCTTTGATGTTATGTCTCGGGATTGTCATGGACATCACAGGTCCCGAGAAACATAACGCCACTCCTTGAGTGTGTGTAGATCTTTTCTGTTGTAAATCACACACTCGGCTAAAACTCGGAGAATGCTGAGTTGCCTTCACCTTCGTGACGTAATTCTCGGAAGTTTTCGGGAGATTCCGGTGAGTGTTTTCTTCCGGTGTTGACAAAGAGGCATTCGGTAGACAGTCATCAGGAAAGGAGGCCGCTTCTATGGCCAGCTGTGTAATTTGCATCAAGCGGAGCCGGAGAATCTTCTACAGTGAAGATTATTGTTGATTATCATTTCACGGCCGTGTCTGCCAGCTGTAATCTATTCAATTCATATGGAATTATAGAGTGATCTGCAGTGGTGACATGGTTGTCCTTGAGACGAGAGGCCGTGTCTTTGATCAGCTGTATCATGATATACTTTTGTGGCTGCAGAGGTGATCTACAGCGCAGAGCTTGATGAATCTATCGGGTCGATGTCTGTTGCCTAATTGTTCCTAAACTTTAAAGGTAAAACACTTGTATACTTGGCGTCGCTTAACTAAGGGTTGTATTACAGTTGTGGGTTGATTATCAACCAAGCCGACCAGTTGTGCTGTTGGCTGAGGCTCGACAAGGCAGGTTAACTGTGTAGCAGGTCTGTGTGTGTACTATGACCTAGATTAGCTGTTCAAGCGAACATGGCGGAATGTATTACAGTGAATCAGTCTGGCTGAAACAAATTAACAATGCATTCGATGCCCTATCTTAATACTGGATTATATTGGGGAATTCTTGTTCGGACAAAGAACTTTCTCTTGGGAAGAGCTGTAATTTGATTCCCTTAATGGATGAAGTTGATACTGGTACGATTCGATCATCATCATGTGGCGTGGTTGAAACCAGTACTTGTCAAGCACTTAGGTGACGAGAGAACCATATGCGTTTATCATTACGTGAGACCCAAATATGTGGGAGGCTATAAGCTGGGAAATTGATATCGACCTATAGGCCTGTTGTTATTTAACTGGGCTTAGTCAGAAGGGGAAAGATAGATATCTACACATACTGGGGATTTAAACGTGGGCCAGTATAGTGGTGGGAAAACACCCACTCTTGTATCGCGTGGATATTTCATCAGTGTTGTCTGACTCTATGCTTCCTTTACTGAGAAAGGAATGATCGGTCAGGCGGGTCTATCTTTCTATTGTCTCTATACTTTCATCGGAACCAGATTGTATGGCATGAATGATTCGACACAGTTCCTAGGCAACCTAAGGAATGTATTTACGTGATGAGTGTCTATATATTCATACACCCACACATAGCAGAAATCTAGGTATCCGAGGCAGAAATGTGGAAAGGGACAAACACAAGAACACCAAACTCTTCTGTTGTTTGTCTGGTCTTTCATTCAGTATTTCAGGTTAGTTATCAATGTAGCCTGAGTATCTTCCATTAACCTTGGAGGTGTAATGGGGTACTGACCTGAGGTATCCTAATAGGCTTATCTACTTTCCTGAAGGGACAAAATGGTGATTGGGGAGGAGGATCCAGGCCATAACACTTGATGATCTCTGTAGGAGGTATTGAACTTTGCCATCCTTATGAAGGGACCTGTCACTATATCTATTATCCATTAGATCTTAGATGGTAGGGAATGTGTCATCCTATTTACTATTTACTAGGGATGAGACGCGTGGCTGAAAAGCTACTGGACTTAGGTTAGGTTTACCAGGAGCTGTAACCTAATCTGTCGGTGAGACATGTCTGGAAAGTCAGACATAATACTATTGTGGTCTGAGCTGGAAGAACTGACCACAAATGGAACGTTGGTGTGGTGGCATGTTGATGTAGTGTGTATTATGCAAAGGTGTGGTGGATGGGTACACCTGGCCTGTTCTTGTTTTACAGAAACCCCTTTGATGTTGCTGTGGGCGAGTGCCCTTTGCTGTATGCTGTACCTGGTACTGTAACCTGAGTGCCTATTTGCAGTGGCCTCTGTGCTGTTAACTAGGGGCGGTGGGCGACTGCCCCTTGCTACTGCTGATTCCTGTTGGCTAGGTGCTGTGGACTGTTGTTGTGTGATGTGGCACCTTTTCGGGTGGCTATGAGCGAGTGACTATTTGCTGCGGAGCTATATGGTGCTGAAGCTTAGTGTAAAGTGACAGTGGAACGTGCCAGGCTCAAATCCCAAGGTTCCAGGAGGCATCATACAGGATCAGGTGAATGTGTTTTACCACCTAGTTCGACACACTTGACATTGATATCACACTGACATACCTATGTGGGATGATGAGAAAGTCAAGAAGACTACTCTTACCCAATTGACTGTTCATTGCTATATGTCTGTCTGTCTGTTGGTTCATCTATGTGTTCAAGTCAGAATCTCCAATAAAGATTCTAGATTTGCCTTTTCAAAGGTTGTTTTCTTATAGTCAGTTAAGTGTCTTCATGTAGAAACAGTCTTCAGAGGAGTAGTGTCATCCGTGAACCGTCCTGGGGACAATCTAGTAAAAGGGAAGACAAAGGGTAATAACGAACCCAATGAAAATATATGTGGGCAACCACCGAGAACCAGGCCGGTGTTGTTCTGTCCCGTGACAACATCCGACTTCTGCGAGCGTTTTTAAAAACCAGGTTAGCCTCCCTGGGGTTCCAAATGTTGCTGTACGTGGCCGGGGCGCAGTGTAGGGGTGAGCGCCCAACATTGCTTAAATACCCCAATGGTTCGTGAATACATAACCTCTGCAGCAAAAGTCCAACTCCTGGCCTTCACGTGGCGGAACTGTTTTAACTAACAGGAGAAGGGGCGACGGCGAGTATCTGGTGCCAAAAAATAACCAGTATGCTCTGAATGTGTATGCACGTACATGCATGCGCATGCACGTACATGCATGCGCAGACACGTGTGTGCGCACGTACACATCTAAACTCGAGTGAGACCACAGTCTGCTCTAGCAAAGGAAAGGTGCTGAAGTCGGAGGCAACCAGCCAGGAGGCGCACCACAGAAATCAGGATGCCACGCATTTACGGAAAATGGAATATGTCGATTACTACTAAATGTTATGGTGCTCGTCCTGCTTTGGACCCCCAGGCAGGTGCAGTGCCGGGCCCTATGTCTCGAAAGGGCCCAACCCCAACTACTGGAGGTCCTTCTCAGATGTCCTGTGGAGTCAGGGGACATGAGAATAGAACGGCTGGCCATACTAAACAAAGACTTAAAATAATGCACTGGAATGCGGAGGGAGTCAGCAACAAAAAAAAAAAAAAAATAGAATTCAAACACCTAAGACAGCTAACCAGAAAACCACATGAATATAGTGCGGTGATATCAATTAGGCGATTGCAGTCGGTTTTGTGCAAGCAGAAAGAGTTCGTGGTAATTTGAAATTGTTGTTGTTTGTCCATCAAGAATGATGATGACCATTCATTTCATCCAGTGGGGTTGAAGGTGTGGAGCCGTGGGTTCTAAGGTGGCTGATAAGGCCTATTTTGGCTCGAAATGTTCTTTGACAATGTAGGCAAAGAATGCTTGACGTCTCTGGAGGAGGATTTCCTGCAGTGGTTTTTCTGTCCTGCCTTTTCTTCACAGCTCTTGCAGTCCTGGTTGCCTCACATATGACTGCACCTTTGCGCAATGATGCACGCCACGAATTTCGGTCTCTGGCTGCAGCCTCCCAGGTGTCATGATGAATTCCAAAAGCATTCAGTGAAATTTTCAGAGTGTCTTTAAAACGTTTCCTCTGGCCACCTTGGGAGCGTTTACCACAACACAGTTCGCTGTAAAAAATTCGTTTAGGGAGCCTGTGATCTGGCATGCGAGTCAAGTGACCAGCCCAACGAATCTGATTCTTCATCAGTATAGTGTGGATACTGGGCATGGATGCTCTTTCTAGGACTTCAGTGTCTGGAATCTTGTCTTGCCATTTAATCTTCAGTAGTTTCCGTAGGCAGACTGTGTGGAAGTGGTTTAATTTCCTAGCGTGTCGCTGATAAACAGTCCAGGTTTCACAAGCATATAGCAGTGTGGATAATACAACTGCTTTGTAGACTTTTAGCTTTGTTTGCAGGCTTATTCCAGTTCTGTCCCATACATTCTTGTACAGTCTGCCAAAGGCCGCACTGGCCTTGGAGATTCTTGCATTCACTTCGTCATCGATTGTGGCAGCTTGTGACACGGTGCTGCCAAGATAGGTGAATTTGTCCACAACACTTAGTCTATGATCATTCACTTTGATATTTGGCACAGTGTGATTATTCCCTGGAGCTGGCTGATACATAACTACAGTCTTCTCCAAGTTGATATTGAGCCCAAAGTTGGCACAGGCGTGTGAGAAAGCTGAAACATTATGTTGCATGTCCGCCTCTGAGTTGGCGTATAGAGCGCAATCATCAGCAAACAGGAGCTCTCTGACGGTGTCGCTGTTAATTTTGGTTTTAGCTTTCAGCTTTCTGAGATTGAATTCTTCTTCTTCTTCTTCTTTCGTTCGCTTGAAACATGTCTACAACTGCAATGTCGTCTCTTGTATGAATCTAACAGTCTTTTTTAATAACTTTCCATCCATACGGTAGTTGTTCTCGAAGGCATTCATCAACATGGCTGAAAACATGAGGCTGAACAGTGTTGGTGCCAGGACACATCCTTGCTTCACTCCATTGGTGACAGGAAAGGGTTCAGACAGTTCACCATTTTCCTGTACTCTAGCCTGAATTTGAAATTACCGAATGGATAACTGACGTTATAAAAATGGAACTATGTTTTAATTATTTCAGCTTAATTATTATTTATGTATGTGCTTCGTGTGATATATAACTACAATGTGCAACAGACGAGATGCATCGAAATATACAAGCCAATACTAAATATTGCAAGATTCTATATGTAGATTTTGCGTATAAATTCACTAAATAGACACATTGATGTGAAAGACAACGAATATTACATTATAATTGTGGTTGACCTGAAACAGGTCATTCAAATAAAATTAATTAATCTGCATAAGCAGACGAACTCCGTAGCGATATTGAAATGTCTTTTTTTTTACTTTACATACCACTATTCGCAATTAAGTTTTTCCAAAATAAATTAATCAAATTTATAACAATTTAGGAAAGTTTAAACACATTTTTCAATAAATATATAACTTTTCATTTTATTTAAAACGAATTATATGTCATCAATTAAAATTTAAAAGTTGTCGAAAGAATCTCAAAAATTTAATAAACATTTTATTTAACTTAAGTAAAAGTATATATTGTAGATTGTTTCCCTTAGATAAAACATGATATAAAATTATGTCCCTTGCATAACGTACATTTCAAACTTTATGATTGACGAGTTTATTTATTTGTTACGTGTTTTTCTTTAAAGCCTGATGTGTATTGTTCCTGAAGATCACCACTTTTACCGTAAGGTTAGATCTCTTGTGCTTGTGATATTCAGTAGCTGATTTATGATTTATGTGCTTGACATCATTCTTTTATTACCGTGTATGCATTCTTGCTATTTATTCTTACTATTCATTTCCCTAGCCGACTCGGTGGCGAAGTTGATTCCGGCGCAGTTCGTAATCTCGCATATCTGTGTTCGCAACACAGCTTCGGGCGATTTGGCAGCAGACCGCTTGCGTTGGTTTTTTACAAAATGGTATGGGTGCCGGTCGTTCAGAAAGCAATGGCAAACTACTGATCGTGAATTTCCCAAGAGATCCAACAGTAAACATTGCTGGAGCTGACTGCTACGTCCTGTAAAGGATATGCAACTAACTTTATTCATTTCCCTACTGTAATTTTTTTTCACTTGTGCTAAGTTCATTGCAAGGGGTATATATTGTATCTGTGTCTGCTCTCCCCCCTCTCTCTCTCTCTCTCTCTCTCTCTCTCTCTCTCTCTCTCTCTCTCTCTCTCTCTCTCTCTCTCTCTCTCTCTCTCTCTCTCTCTCTCTCTCTCTCTCTCTCTCTCTACATTGAATGGTGAATGAATCGTTCTCTCTCTTTTTTTATTGTAGTTATGTACACTATTTTAGTGTTTGTTGGATATCCCTCTCCTGTCGCTCTCTCTCTCTCTCTCTCTCTCTCTCTCTCTCTCTCTCTCTCTCCATCTGTGTGTGTGTGTGTGTGTGTGTGTTTCCCCCCTGTCGCGCTCTTTCTTTATTGTAATGTCTGCACAGTAACTCAGTGTCCTGCCCCTCCCACCCTCCCTGATTTGTAAACAATTACTATGTTTAAGTGTTTGTTCTCATTCTCTCTCTCTCTCTCTCTCTCTCTCTCTCTCTCTCTCTCTCTCTCTCTCCATCTGTGTGTGTGTGTGTGTGTGTGTGTGTGTGTGTGTGTGTGTGTGTGTGTGTTTCCCCCCTGTCGCGCTCTTTCTTTATTGTAATGTCTGCACAGTAACTCAGTGTCCTGCCCCTCCCACCCTCCCTGATTTGTAAACTATTACTATGTTTAAGTGTTTGTTCTCATTCTCTCTCTCTCTCTCCTCTCTCTCCCTCTGTCTCAATCACGCCCACTCTTCCACACTCTCTACCTCTTTTTCTTTTTCGTTTCACATGTTCAGCAAGGTATTGGTTCTATTCTCCTTGGCTTTCCAGAGATTAGTCTGAGTTAAACCCCATCAGTGGTAGGAGTCTATTTACGAAACTAGTATGGCCTTAGGGTCAAGATTTGAGACTTATTGAGACTGTATTTACGAGACTTTTTTTAGGTGAATTACAGACGGGTAGGAGATCTCAGGCTCGGCCTCTACTACGATACAAAGATGTGTGTAAGCGGGACATGATTGATACAGGCATTGATAATGCACATTGGGAGCACGTCGCCGCTAAACGTGTTGCATGGAGGGCAACTATCAGAAATGGAATAAAGACAAAGGAGAAAATGACTGCAGATAAAGCACACACAGAGCGTGAGAGACGTAGGATGGTCCAAAATGGTGGAAATGACCATGTTTTCATGCCCACCTACTGTGGGCAAACATTTGCAGCAAGAATTGGCCTTACCAGCCACACTCGCCACCGACATGGGTCGTAGTTATTAAGCCTTTTTGAAGCACAATGTACCAAACTATCGTCTGTCAAGACGGAAAGGTGCCAATGATGATTTACGAGACTATCACTCCCATATCCAAGATTTCAGAATTATTAAAACTGTATTTACGAGACTAGTACAACCTTGTGGCAAAGGTTTTAGAATTAATGAAACCGTATTTACGAGACTAGCACGGCCTTAGGGCCAAGATTTGAGATTTATTGAAACTGTATTTACGAGAAAAGAACGGCCTTATGGCCAAGATTTTAGAATTATTGAAAATGTATTTATCAAGTCACATGGCACTCTTCCGACAGACGGGTCTAAATAGTTCTGCAGTGAATAATTGTATATAACTAACACTAACCCTAACCCTAAACCCTAACTTATTCACTGCAGAACTATTTAGACCCGTCTGTCGGAAGAGTGGCAGTCACATTATCAATAAAAAAAAAATAAAATAAAATTACGGTGTTGTACTATTTGAAATTAGGTTAACAAGTGTAGAATCTCACAGTATTACATTGACACATGGAGTATGTGGCCGTGTGGCTAGTACGCCGAGCTGTATTTTGGGAGATTAGAATTCGAATTCTTAGTCCGGTTTTTGATAATTGTTGTTTTTTTTTTTTTTTAGGTTTGAGGGAAGCTAGGTTGCAAAGACAGCTTATGAGAAAATAGTAGTCATCGTGGTTTTTTTTTTTTTTTTGTTTTTTTCCCCACATTATGAGAAGACAAAAATAGCAATATGTGACAGCCGGAAAGATTCACAGAAAAAGAGACAGAGGAAGACACCGTGAGAACATTCTTGAGAGTATTGTGTCATGGCACGGAAGGGGGTCAACACACGAACTGAACCATAACGTCGGAGATCACAATTTCTGGACGGGCATTATCACCCACGCCAACCGACAAGGCACTGGCGGGTGTTGATGAAGGAAATAGATTGTATTGAATTTCTGACACATGGCCTCCCACCTATCAATTGTGAATCGGGTGGATGGATCGGGGAGATTTCCTAAGTTATTTCAGATCCATGAGAGCTGAGAGAATCTGCCCTTCAACCAAAAACCTAAGACGGCTAACCAAAAAACCACATGAATATAGTGCGGTGATAGCAATTAGGCGATTCCAGTCAGTTTTGTGCAAGCAGAAAGAGTTCGTGGTAATTTGAAATTACCGAATGGATAACTGACGTTCCACAAATAGAACTATGTTTTAATTATTTCAGCTTAAATATTATTTATTTATGTGCTTTGTATGATATATAACTACAATATGCAACAGACGAGATGCATCGAATTATACAAGGCAATACTAAATATTGCAAGATTCTATTTGTAGATTTTGCGTATAAATTCACTAAATGGATACATTGATTTGAAAGACAACGAATATGAAATTATAATGGTAGATGACCTGAAACAGGTCACTCAAATAAAATTAATTTTTTTTTTTTGACAATTCAAAGTTGTTATTGTTATTCAGTATATCTGACCCTGCTGAAGTTATTAATGTGTGGTCTTCTGTGCTGTCTCCGAAGTCAGCGTCATATTTTTAAAACATGTAGCTATTGAGCTGACGATAATTATATCCGTTTGACTAATACTTTCTAGAGATTTGGACATATTTCTCTTTGCCAGCATTTTCCAATCTTTCATGACATTTATTTTAGAAAAAGTTAGCGTATGTAGCTTGCAAGAAAGTCACCTCAACGAAAATATAGCCTTCAAAATCAGAGGCTACCAGTGTTACCAATCTGACCGAAAGGACAGGCGAAAAAGGTGGGATACTGACCCTTGTAAAAAATAACATCACTGCTTCCCAAATCGAAGTCTACATGGAAGGGGCTGAGTATCAGACACTTAAACTTAAGACAGGCAATATAGACCTAGATCTGATCAATTACTACTGTCCAAGTGACCGCCCACAGGCACTGGACACACTACCATTAAAAGAAAAAATGATTGTGTATGGCGATTTCAACAGCCACTCGCAGAACTGGGGCTATGATCACATGGACCAGAGAGGAGAGAGACTAGAAGACTGGCAAGATGAGAATAGATTCATCTTGACTAACAAGCCGTCCAACCCACATACTTTCTACTCGAGATCATGGCATACTACAACTACACTTGATCTGGCTTTTCATTCACCAGACCTGGAGTGGAACATTACACGAATTGTTGGGAAACAACTTGGTGGCAGTGACCATCGGCCAGTCTTTCTAACTGTAGAAAATGAGCTTGTAAGTGAAAGCAGCACTCTCTCGAGGAGGAACTACAAGAAAGCAGACTGGGCAATGTACAAGAATCGCACCAGCATACTGGTTAGAAATCTGAACACTGAGAAAGACGTAAATAAAGTAGTTGAAGAGTTTGGGAAATGCATACTACAGGCAGCGCGAGAAACAGTACCAAGAGGAGCCCGTAAACAACATAAACCCTGCTGGAGTAGTGAACTGGAACAGTTGCATAATGATGTGGAAGTGTGTAGAAAGCAAGCAGAGGCCACACCCAGCAAAGAGCACCACAATAAATACCAGCACGGAAAAGCCAAATTTCAAAGGGCCAAGCTGCAGGCTAGACGGAAAAGCTGGCAGGACAAAACAGAGTCTCTGAACTTTGAAAGAGACACAAGGAAATTGTGGAAGCTAATAAAACAACTTAACGATGAGGGCACAGGGAGAAACTCAAAAATTGCACTACATAAAGATGGAAACATCTTAACAAGAAAGCAATCAGCTGACCATTTTGCGGACTCATTCGCACAAGATAACAATATCGAAATTAGCCCAGAGAAACAACAAGAGATTCGAGAGAAACGACAACATACAGGATAGAAGGAAATAGTACATGAGATTCTGGAGGCACCTATCACAATCAGCGAACTCGAGCTAGGCATATCAAAACTGAAAATGAGAAAGTCACCAGGAGCTGATGGTATCTCCAATGAAATGATCAGGAACGTAGGAACAGAGGCCAAAGCTAAGCTGTTACAGATCTTCAATAATAGTTGGACCTTAGGCAGTGTTCCACAAGCCTGGAGAGAAGCAATCACGATACCCCTCCTAAAATCAGGGAAAGATAGTTCCATTGCCTCTAGCTATAGACCAATTAGCCTCACCAGATGTCTCTGCAAAACACTGGAGCGCATCATCAATCACAGACTGCAGTGGTACATTGAAAGTAAAAACATCCTTGTGCCACAGCAGGCTGGCTTTAGGCAGTGCTACTCTACGGAAGATCAGACAACCTACCTCTCTCAAGAAATTGAGGATGCATTCCAAGAGAAGAAGCTGGTGCTTGCGGCATGGATAGATCTGAAGAAAGCCTTTGACAAAGTCTGGAAGAAGGTCCGATGAAGAAACTGAGAAACTGTAAAGTCAATGGAAGAATGTACAAATGGGTGAAAGCATACTTGCAAAACAGAAGAGCCCGAGTACAGATATACGGACTCAAGAGCAAGAAAGTACTACTGCGTCACGGTGTTCCCCAGGGCGGAGTCTTGTCCCCCACATTAAAAAAAATCTTCATCAATGATCTTGTTGCTAATCTACCACATGGAATTAAAGCGGCAATGTATGCCGATGACCTGGTTTTATGGAGCACAAATGAACATGCATCAGTGGCCACCAAATTGCTACAAAGAGCTGTAGATATATTTGCTGCATGGGCAAATAGATGGTGTGTCAGCATAAACACTGACAAGTGCAGCACCTCTCTATTTACCCTCTCTTCAAAACAAAAGGCAGTGATCATCCAGATACATGGAACACCCCTAAGAGAAGATAAAGGACCAACATACCTTGGAGTAACATTTGATGGCAGGCTGACATGGAGAAAGCACATCAACAAAGCAGTAGCAAAAGCCAGAAGGAAAATAGCCATCCTGAGAAAGCTAAGTGGAACCACATGGGGAGCCAGTGGGAAACTACTTAGCAAAGTTTACCAACGGAGCATACGACTACACCTGGAATATGGGTCAACTGCGTGGTGTTCAGCATAAAAAACCACACTATAAGAGCTGGACAAGGTGCAATATCAAGCACTTAGAGTCACCACAGGATGGATGAGATCAACCCCTTTACTGGAAATGGAGAAGATGGGGAGGACACAAGCTCTGAGTGAGCGCAGAGATACGAAAACGCTAATACAAGCAGAAAAGTTCCTCAGCTTGCCAGGCCACTCTATGAAGAACAGATTTGAAAACCTAGCTATGGGGTGGTTGAAAAGATGTATTTTATCCACCAGGCCAAACGACTCTGCAGAGAAACCACCGATCTGCCCACAGTTGGTATCCCCCTAACAACTATTCCAGAGCGAACTGCATGGAAAGATGAACATAGACTATCATTACAAATCCAGACAAATGTGAGAGGAATATTTGACAAGGAAGAACAGAACAGTGTGCAGCGCAGAACAGTCACTCTCAGCTTCCTTGATGAAGAATACCCACAGGACCTCTGGATCCGAGTCTACATAGATGGGTCAGCACAAAATGCTGTTCGAAATGGAGGAGCGGGAGTGTACATAGAATACCCAAATAATACTAGGGACACAGCCAGAGTACTGACAGGAAAGTACTGCCATAACTATGATGCTGAAATTGAGGTAATCAAGATAGCAACATAGAAATTACTAAATACCAGCAATGTACACAACCTGTGGTGCTATTGACAGATGCAAAATCAGTACTCGAGGCGCTCCTGTCTGGGAAATTGCCAGTACTAAGGACACTACTTTCTGAACTTAGCAGTCAGCATAAGGTCACCATACAGTGGATACCATCCCACTGTGGAGTACCCGGAAACGACAGAGCTGATCAATTGGCTAAGGAAGGAGCCAAAGAAGAACAGCCTGATGTGCCCGTTACATACCACCAAAAGAAAAGAATGATCAAATCAGTCAGAAAGCCACCAAAACCTGCTCAAGATGACTACCACGTTATGGACAGACCAGAACAAGTCATTCTGCGCCTCAGAACAGGACACAATAGATTACGCAACCACATTTATACAAAATTCAAGATTGGTGAAACAGCCATGTGCACATGTGGATTGGTGTCGCAGACAGCAGAGCACAAACTCCAAGACTGCCCAAAATATAACATATCTAGGCAAACCTTCTGGCCTAGAGAGACGACAGTGGAAGATAAACTCTATGGACCACTGTGTGAACTAAAAAAGACAGTTAAATTCATACAAGAGACAACATTGCAGTTATAGACATATTTCAAGCGAACGAAAGTAGAAATAGAAGAAGAAGAAGAAGAAGAAGAAGAAGAAGCCTCCCTGGGGGTTTCGAGGAACATTCTGTTGTGGTTTCGCCCACATCTCAGTTGGTCAAGGTAGAACGGTCAAAGACATCACGGTCAGCCCTCAAGGAAAGCAGCGGCAGACCATGGGCATTCCCTGCCACCCAAGGGGGCTTCTATAATTGCAGAGCCGGCACATTGCCCACTGATACTGGGCTCACCACATCCTACTCGTGGCTGCTTTAAATCCTCACTTCCATGTATTGGGCATTTCGTTCGCCACTGGTCGCTCCCCGCTCAAACCAGAAACGGACATCCACTCAGCAAGCTTTCGCTTCGGACTTCCACGTAATGGATTCGCTAGCCAAGCGTTCCATTTCGTGTTAATGAGACGACATCCACTCAGTAAGCTTTCGCTCCGGATTTCCACGTAATGGATTCGCTAGCCAAGCGTTCCATTTCGTGTTAATGAGACGACATCCACTCAGTAAGCTTTCGCTCCGGGTTTCCACGTAATGGATACGCTAGCCAAGCGTTACATTTCGTGTTAATGAGACGACATCCACTCAGTAAGCTTTCGCTCCGGATTTCCACGTAATGGATTCGCTAGCCAAGCGTTCCATTTCGTGTTAATGAGACGACATCCACTCAGTAAGCTTTCGCTCCGGATTTCCACGTAATGGATTCGCTAGCCAAGCGTTCCATTTCGTGTTAATGAGACGACATCCACTCAGTAAGCTTTCGCTCCGGATTTCCACATAATGGATTCGCTAGCCAAGCGTTCCATTTCGTGTTAATGAGACGACAGTCCACTCAGTAAGCTTTCGCTCCGAATTTCCACGTAATGGATTCGCTAGCCAAGTGTTCCATTTCGTGTTAGTGAGACGTTTCTCCACCTTTGATTATACTCACTCTGTGAGCTATTTATACAGACTTGCATGGTAACTATTGCGTGCGATTGGGATGCCTTTTCACCTTTAGTAACGCTCACGAGGTAGGCTACACGTGCTGCCGGCTCAGCACCTTACCTCCATGCAGCAGAGAGCGAGTAACGTCCAGGCCCTCTCATCCGGGGGATCCCTCATATCCCTCGGACGAGAGACTTCGAACAAGTGTCTAGACGAAGTATGTAGCAGGCTCAGCATCTCACTCCCATTTTGCAGCGGGTGAGTATCGTCCCGGCTCTCTCATCCGAGGGTTATTGGCATAGAGGCGTTCAGCCATATCACTCAGCAGAGAGCCGTAGAATTTGTGTCTGGACCAAAAGTGTTGTGGCATCGTGCGCCTGATTCGGACTTTGACTGCCTGACGTTCTCCAACACCCTGTTTACCTATTGTGCACCCATCACTTTGATTCCCTACTTTCGCATTGAAGTCATCCATTATGATGTTTATTTCTGAATTTTTACATTTCTTCAAAGCATTCTTCGTGTCATTATAAAATTCCTCTACACTATCTTCACTGCTTTTCAGAAGAAAAAAATTAACGTGTAACAAATATTTAATTATGTTTGCGGGGAAATAATTACGAAACCTCAGGTTGGTTGAGCTAAGCGTTATCTTCCCCTCTTCCTTATTTGGTAAACTGCCTATAGGCGGATCCCAAGGTAAAAAAAAAAAAGACTGGGGCGGCGGGAGGAAGGAGTCGAGTGAGAACATTGATTCATTTGGAGTGCAATTATTTAAGTAAACATGTTTCAATGATTGGACCAGGACTGCATATTTTCTTCATATTCTAATTATGTTTTTTACCTCTGTGCAGGTCTACTCTTTCATCTCCAAGCGTTTTTTGTTGTTGTCTGTGGCTTTTACTGAATTCGTAGTTACTCCCCCTGTTGTTGTTATCAGAGGCGTTTCAGGTATGGTACGTATGCGGGTACCCTGATAACCGCCCCATCCTATTTAATCCAATCTATTCTTCTTCTTGTCTGCCTATTGTATAATCAACAATGCTTTGTTGAGTTTATGACACAAAGCTGCCGCTCAAAGCTACGCCACTGAACTCTACAATATGAGAATAATGCAGTTTCATAAAACCGTTTGTTCTCACAGAAGTCGAAATTTTGGCGTCCGCTTTTGTCTTGAAGTAGGCATTTTCTAATGACGTTTTGTACGCTTGGCAGAAGCCGTGTTTTGAAGCAGCGTGTAACGTAATTTACCTGCTGCCCAGTCAAACGACAGGTAGATTAGATGTTTCTTCAATGGGCGGTGCTGTCCTCCAGGAGGCGGTGAAGAAATCTCAGGTAGCGGTGAGGCTTTGATTGTGTGGTTGACTTAATACCAAGATAGAAATCTGTATTTGTATGTGTGCGTGTGGAGGGCGGAAATTACTTCGAGATGCGGCGTTCGTCTCTAATTTGAAATAGCGCCGAATTCGAAAGGTTCTCTCCGCCGCCGTCTCCTCTTTTTGTTGCTGGTGCTATACTGTGGGTGCTTGTTGTTGTTGTTGTTGTTGTTGTTGTTGTTGTTGTTGGTTGTTGTTGTTGTTCTTCTTCTTCTTCTTCTTCTTCTTCTTCTTCTTCTTCTTCTTCTTCTTCTTCTTCTTCTTCTTCGTCCTCGGCTACTCCTTCACTCTTCTTCCTTTTCCTCCTCCTTCTCCGCCCCTTATCCTTCAACTGTTCCTTCTCTCTTCTTCCTCCTCCTTAAATTTCTTCCTTTTTTCTGCTTCTCCTCCTCCCTTTTCTTTCTTCTGCTCCTCCTCTCTTCTGCTTCCTATTCCTCCTACTTCTTTTTCTCCCACTGATCCTCCCCCCCCCTTCATCTCTCCCACCTCCTACTCCTTCTCCTATTAACTTCTTTTCTCCCCAGCTCCTCCTCATCTCCCTTCTTCTATTTCTTCCTCTAATTCTTCTCCAATTCTTGCTCCACCTCTTGTCATTCCTCTTTCTCTTCCTGCTCTTTCTCCTTCTTATTATCGAGAGACAGGGATATTCTCCTTCTTTCTTTGGCTCCTTTTGATACGCCTTGAACATAGGTACTACCATATATTTACGTGATGTCACCAGCGGCATGCTGCGATATAACACCGGCTGCAGGACGCAGAAGTATTTCCAAGGCACCAGAGCCAGGTTTATACTGGCCAAGACCAACTAAAACGTCCTATTCGTGCGTCCTGGGCAACAGGTCCCTTCGGGGTCCTGGCTAACGAAGTAGGATCGCTGATTCTTCCGAAGTCGGAGAGTATCTGCCTGCACGGCGAGGAACCACCAGTCTGCACACCAATAAGCCAGACATGGGACAACGGATACTCACGCAAACCTCAGGTCCGGTATGACATCACACTGATGTTGGACAACAGGATGTCTTCATCCGACATACAGGACTTCACGCTGGAGTTCATAGCCAGCGAACGCAAGCAAGCAAGCAAGCAACACCGGCTGCCGTTACTCCCAAAGACATTTCTTGTTACTTATTTTCATTATAAATACGCCTCGACTGAGGCAAGTTTTCAAAACTGAGTGGAGTTCATAGGTCGACTCAGCATACAATGGGTAGCAGAACACGGTCCGGGATGTAAAGGCACCCGACGCGATACGATCCCATCAGACATCGGGGGACGATTCGTCGTTAAAGATATCGGACTAGCCCCATATACCCAATAGGTCTCAAGGCACTCGATCCGTTATTTTCACATTCAAAAAAATACGATGGTAACAGTTATATTAGCAGTTCAGCATGGCCGAATGGATAAGAACGCGTGTTCTTAAACATCCGGTGTGCTGATGCCCAGGTAATAGCGGACATTTGGACTAAAATGTTGACCTGTCATCCTTGACTTTGGGACATGAATTACAAGTACCTCTGAATTCGGAGTGGGTTCGCCTGATGGCGAGGGACACTGTTAATTGGGAAAGCACGCAAAATTCAGCCCAGCACTACTAAAAGTAGTGTGTATGGACTACGCTTGAGTTCAAAGCTAGCGAGCGCAAAAAAAAAGTTAAATTACAGGACGTTACAGAAAAAAAAGACAGTTGACAGTGTTGTAGAGAACAGACAAATCCAAGCAGTCAAAAATATCTTACTAAAGTCAAATTTGTCTTTAAAAAGTGCAATAGTCACAGCTTCTCTTAAACGGACACGCAACCAAATTTCTTTCGTCAGCCAAAATGATCTTTCATGTGTGTATTGGCTATATTGATTCGCAAGCCCACACGCAAAACTCAGTCCTTTACTACTTTAAACAGTGTGTAAGGACTACGCTCGAGTTTAAGCGAGCAAACAAGAAGAAGAAGATTCGCATTATCATCATGTGCCATACCAATTAGCAAAGGCGGTCGTATTTAGCCACCTCACTCGATCACCAGAGTCGTGGATCAGCTCTGTATTCCTGTCTCGATTATACCATATGACCAAACCATCCTGAAATTTATCTAGCTGCCTTCCCTGTGATCTTTTCTCCTCCATCTTGCCATTTGTCACTAAGTTATCCTGTTTATTTTGTATCATTAAAAGTTAAATTAGTTGCACATTCTTTACAAGACGTCGCTGTCAGCACCAGCAATGTGTTTTGCTGTTGTGATCTCTTGGCAAGTTTACGTTCAGTAGTTTGCCATTGCTTTCTGAACGACCGGCACCCATACCATTTCGTAAAGTAACCAACGCCAGACGATCTGCTGCCAAATCGCCCACAGTTGTGCTTCGAAAGTGGGTATGTGGGATTACGAACTGCGTCGGGTAACGCCTACGCCATGGAGCCGGCTTCTTATCACGTGCCCCCAAAATCACGAATGTCTACGTCTATGTTCTCTAATCGGTTTACAGTTTTCGTATGTTTCTTGTGGAACTTGATCAATGGTTTGTCTATCTGTAAATTGTATTCTTGACATTTTCCACAGAAAACACATTTCCACTGCCACCAGATGTTTTTATCTGCTTATTGTCCACCTTGCACATCCATACAAAAGTACAACTTTTATGTAGCACTTGAACACTCTTTTTCTCGGTACAAATGGCATCCTTTGTATTGGTCCCGGGAAGGCTAACCCGGTCAACAAAGTCCGCAGAAGTCGCATGTGTCAGCCTATCGGTGCAAGAACGCATCTCTGCTGTAAACAGGCACAACGCAATCACATCCGAAAATAAAACCTCCGGATGAACGCAGAAGAAGAGGAAGAAGTAGTGGTCAGTATGTAAGGCTATCTTTGCGATAACGATTTGTTTTGTAATGACTTGGTTCGCATTTGAAACCTGAAAAGTTCTTTGTATGGTGGGGACCAAGATGAAGAAAAATACTGAAAACTATACAAGATCTGAACATGGAAGAAAACTGGTAAATAAGCAGTTTCATGTGTCGGAACTGAAAACTTTGGTCATATTAGACCCCACAGTTGCCTGGAAATAACTTCCATAGAAGGAACATTCTCGTGGTTTCCGGAAGAAGGGCCAGGGGTCGTCCAGCGCGAAGATGGACGCAAGACTTTGCAGACAGCTTGACCATGAGAGGGCACGAGGCTAGTGCAGATGGAGAGAGACCGAGGGAATTTTCGGCCGGCTATCATGAGCGCGATATTCTGCAGAGTTACTGCTACGTGTTAATTGTCCAGATCAGTATGGTCGAATGGATAAACTTCCGGCGTGTTGATGCCGGGGTAGCGGGTTCAAACCCTAAACCGACCTGTTAGACTAAAATGTTGGCTTATCGTCCTTGATTTGGGGACGTAAATTGCAAGTACATCAGAAGTGCACTAGAAATAATAGCACGAGTGTGGACTACGCTTGATTTCAAAACGAACGAAGAAAACATATTTAAAAAATAATGATAATGTGGTGAAGCCAGGAGGCGGTAACCTGAAGAAGTTTAAAAACCCTGGATTTCAATTACGCCAGTTGATACAATTATTCAGCCAACACACATTTACTTACAAATCACCATTCAACCCGACGTAATGTCCTTTACTTACAGATATTTCGAAAGGTCAGGCAATTATTTAACCAGGAAAAAAAAAGTACACCCCGTGAACGCGCACAAGCATGCACGTGCGCTCACACATATATCGAGGCTTTCTGCCGTGGACAACCTGAGTACAGTCTCAGCTGAGGCACCCCACCGCGATAGATGGCAAGTCAAGAAGTGTCCGCGTTTCTCCCCCCAGACAATACCGGAATTTTGTCTCATTACTGCATTCGAAGGTGCAGCTCAGGAGTTGGTCTGTATAATCATAGACAGGCCGCGCGCCCCGCCGAGGCCGCACAATGGCCTCGGATTGAGGCATTCTCTAGGGAGGTTTATTTTTCACTCTGGTCTGGTGTAGTCGAGTGTTTAACCCTCTGTCCTAGGCGGTAATTGCTTTAACTCTTTCCATGTGGAGATATTCACAGTTCACAGTATTGCTTGACTTTATATATCACATGTTTTTGTCAGGTGTGCATTCTAAAGCACTATCTGTATGGATAGAGCTTTATTTAGGGCTTGGTAGTGGCATGTTCAAATCCCTATCGCTGCGGAACATACGAGGGGGCTTCAAATAAAAACATTAAATGTTTTCTGGGGTCACTACTCGGTAGGTCTGACCCGGTTGTGAACAGTCTGTCATAGAAGTCACGCCGTTTTGAAACTTCCTACTCCACTCATACACTTTGCTGGACTGACTGGCGTGCATCGTCATACTGGACCTTCATTCGCCGTAAATTTATATAGGTTTCACCCATTAACTGATTAAAAAAAAAGAAGAAGCGGATAACAGAACGCTGCACCTCTTTGGTGCAAGTCAAAAGTGGGGTGACCATCTTTAAATCGCCTTTATGACGTCACCATGTTCATCTGCACTGTGATGTCAGTTGGATATCCTTTACAAACGTAACAGTCAATCCTAGCGTTTTATAGTTTTCGCTGTTTGTGATTTTTTGGCAAATTTACGTTCAGTTATTTGCCATTGCTTTCTGAACGACCTGTAACAGTACAGCGACATAATATAGCAGAGACAATACTTTGGCTGGAGTTTCCAATAGTTTATTTAGTCAAATACATCGTAGAACACCAAGCGACCATTGGTCATACAAAATAGATCTTGTTGACTTCAAACTCTGATGGTAACTGTTTATCTCCAACCCCGCGTCATGGGCTTTAGCGTCCCTAGTTACCTTCCTACGGAATGATGCTCAGTCGTGCCTAGTCTTTTGCACACCTCCTATTTACCCACTAACAGAGATGGTGCTCTGTTACAGACCGCCACTCATACCATTTTATGAAAACCAAAGCAAGGCGGCCTGCTTTCAATTCGCCCGCGGCTGTGTTTCGAACCCGGTATGCACGATTACGAATTGCGTTTGTAACCCCTTCGCCAGAGAGCCTACAACACAACTAAACCAGTCATAAAGTATTGTACCACAGAACGCCTTCGTTCGGTCGTACTAGCACGATGGTTCTCAACCGGTGGGGAATTAAGAGTATCTCAAGATCACGTTAATACAATAACCGATTACTTGATATTGTTTTTCCCTCCATACTTTACGGTTCTGTACTTCTCGCCCTTCTGAAATTCGCTTTATAACATAAGAAGACCCGCAAATTACGTTTTATGTAGACGTCTAGACTTGTTCTAGTATGTGGTAATACATTTAGCTTCCATTTTTACGTATACTGTGTAGGGCGGGGGAAAATTTGAAAGGGGGGGGGGGGGTTGAAGTTCTGAACATACGGTGAAGGGGTGCATGGGCCAGAAAGGTTGAGAACCACTGTGCTAGCAGATGCAGAGCTGAGTGTTCGGAGCGTGCACTGTACGTGCAGGTAACAGGTAGTACAAAACGCACAAAACGAAATTTTCTCTCCGGTGGGAAGTTCCAAATTCAGGCGTTGTTTCTTAATTTCAATTCACTTGCTTAATGGATATATTCGCTATCTCATCACATCATCTTATCTTGTTCCTCCTGTACCTTGCGGTGTCGACGTGAAGCACAAATAGCGGGAGAGTGCCCGTTTATAGGCTTCTATATGGAGATTCCCATTGGACTCTGTTATTTCCTCTGTCCATCGTTTAGATGGTCGGCCTTTTCTCTTGATTCCATTTTATCTGTTAATCATTGCTTGTTGTGTGGTATACTGTCAATTGGTAGTCTAGTTATAAAACCGAACCGTTTACCTTGCTGCTTTCTAATGAAATCTAACGGTGTCACTGTCATTACTGCCTATAGCAGTGTTTCCCAACCTTTTTTGTGCTATGCCCCACCCAAGCCTTTCTAAAATTCTTATGCCCCCCCCCCCCCCCCCCCCCCCCCCCCATCAAACATATACATAATTTTTACTATTCAAAAATTGAAATGTTCACTAAGAAACTTGAATGATAGGTTTTAGGAAAAAATAACTAGGAAATTATTGAGCAAACACAGTAAGTAAATTTTCAAAACATATAATGAAGAACTACAATATACAAAACACTGATTAGACCAGTTGTACTGTATGGCTCTGAAACCTGGAGTACAACTAAAGGAGACGAAGCCTTATTACAAACCTTTGAGAACAAAGTCTTAAGACGCATCTTTGGGCCCATTATGGATACACAAAGTGGAGAGTGGAAAAGAAGAAGTAACAAAGACATTTATGATCTGTTTAATCACTGGTATCATGAAGGCTAATAGACTGCAATGGCTGGGGCATATAGAAAGAATGGAAGATAATAGGGAAACAAAACTCGCTTACACTCAAGAAATAAATGACCGTAGACCCCGAGGTAGACCAAGAAGACGGTGGAGAGATAATATACATACAGACCTACAAGCACTTGGAATCAGTGACTGGCAAGAGAAGGTCAACCAGAGAGACGAATGGAGACGGATTGTATCTGCAGCAAAGAACTTCAATGGCTTGGAATGCTTAAGAAGAAGAAGAAGAAGAAGAAGAAGAAGAAGAAGAAGAAGAAGAAGAAGAAGAAGAAGAAGAAGAAGAAGAAGAAGAAGAAGAAGATAATGGAGAACTGCAATTCAAGTACACAATAATTTTAATGAAAGATTTTTCTATATTATTTTAATTATTAGTAATTATTTTTTATTCAAATTTAGTGAGATCCTTGCGCTTGATGCTTGCTGCAAAGAGATTTTATGTCAAGTTCCAATTTAGTTAACTTCAGTCTCAAATCTCCCCGTTTTATTATATCCAGCTGATTTCTTCCATTTTCGAATTGCCCCCGTTAACAATCGAATTGCCCCCCTATGGGGCGAGGGCCCCACGTTGGGAAACACTGGCCTATAGGCTTTGTGGTGTAGAACAGGGGAGTCTTAAGCCGGAGGAATTAAGGCCGTCTGGATAGTGCAGTCACCGCGAACTGTGTAGGTTAGGGTTTTATTTTTGCCCCAGACAGAAAAAAATATCCATCCCTTAACGAGAATTCGAACCCGGGTCTCCCGGTGCGAAGTTAACGATTCGAGCATTGTCTCTTAATTTCAGTTCTTCTGCTTAATAGATATATTCTTCCTCCGAAGTCGGAGAGTGTCTGCCTGCACGGCGAGGAACCACCAGTCTGCACACCAATAAGCCAGACGTGGGTCAACGGATACTCACGCAAACCTCAGGTCCTGTATGACATCACATTGATGTTGGACAACAGGATGCCTTCATCCGACATACAGGACTTCACGCTGGAGATCACAGCCAGCGAACACAAGCAAGCAAACATAGATATATTCTTTATGTCAGATAATATTTTGTGTATTTTTCCTGAAATAACATTCATGAACCTACTCCTTGAGGTCGTCCGCTTGTTTGCACTCGAGATAGCCGTTATTTCTTTGTCGTATTTATTCCTGGGATCAAATCTCGTCACGTGACGGTTTCATAGGTAGGCCGGATTTGAATGCCCTGGGAAGAAGTAGCCGTGGCTGGGAGGTTACGGTGTCTATCTCAGGTACCAGCAAGTATCCGATTAGATCTCAGCGTAAGGCTGAACATTTTCCCAATAACCATTGGTGTCTAATTTCACACCCCCCATGATATCTTGGGTAGTGAGAGCCGATACCTAGCCTACTCGGATAAGGACGAAAAAAAAGGTAATTCCGCATGCAAACTGTGTACCGTGTCCCACGGCAGCTGGGAACGACAGAACAGAGAAAGCCATAATGTCCCCGATCTGGTACAATTGGTAACAAAAATATACCCCTACCGCCGATAGAGAGAGCCTGTTGCCTCCAATGAAATATGTCCAGCGAAAGTAAGTTAGTTAGTTGCATATCCTTAAAAGTACCTCGCAGTCAACCCCATTATTTTTATGGCTGTTCGTTTGCCATTGATTTCTGGACAACCGGTATGGCAACCAACGCAAGAGGGTCTAGTTTCATGTTGTGTTCATTCAGTATCCGGTATCTATATGTTTGTCTGTCGCTTAATGTATATTTGTCTGTCTCTCTCTCTCTGTCTCTGTCTCTCTGTCTCTCTCTCTGTCTCTGTCTCTCTCTGTCTGTCTCTCTCTCTCTCTCTCTTTCACTCTGTCTGTCTGTTTATCTGTCTCTCTCGTCTGTCTGTTTCTATAAGTCTGTCTATCTATTTGTCTGTCTATCTGTCTTTGTCTGTCTTTTCCGTGCCGCTGTCTGTACTCTAACACGCCCTCCCGTAGCACGTTTGCTTGCTTGTCTGCTAGTATATCCATCTATCTGTTTCTATATGTCTGTCTATCTATTTGTCTGTCTATCTCTCTTTTACGTGCCTCTGTCTGTCCTCCAACACCTCCGCCCGTGCTTGTCTGTCTGCCAGTATATCCGTCTGTCTGCCTGCCTCTCTATCAATCGCGTATACTGTCTTCGACTTAATAACGTCTTTGTTTGCTGGTTCTATCCAAATGTCCGTTTTGCAAGTATTATTTTGTGGGTGTTATCTTTCTATTCATGTAACGTTTTTTTTTTTTTTTTTGGTCAAACATGGAAACCATATTTCTTTACTTCCCGTATTAAGTAACGTTTCTGCCCGTCCCTCCCTCGTCTTGATATTACAATTTACTTAAATGTTTACCTTGTACCCCCCAGACAAAACATCCTTTGATATAGTGGGAGGATACGTCTTACACATTTTTTAACTTCTAATTTTACGAAAGAAAGGACAGCAACCCACGTCCGGACAAAATGGTTTTGTTACTCCGCCCTGGGGGAGAGATTATCGGAAATAGTTCCGGAACAGACCAACACGTGACCGGCGGTGTGCCTTTTTGAGACCTTGCATTGCGCGGTAACAATTAGTGCACGTGGTACAGAACAAGGAGGGGGATGTCCCGGTCTCATCCTTCTCGTAGAGTCTGGAACCTGCAACACCTGCTTGTAAAAAAGCGACATGGGAAAACAATGATTTCTCATCCAAAACATCAAGACTCGAGGCGACAAAAAAATATCAGATGCGGACCGAAGCGGAGTAAAAAAAAAAAAAAAGAAACTGTGGAACAATAATAGCAAAGAAAAGGAAACATGTGAAACAATCGAGTTCTCGCTGGTACTGTTGGGGAGTTGTGGGGAATGTATGTAATAAGAGGACCTGCTGCAGAATGAGAAATATTCTACGCGTGGAAACAAGGGGAAAAAGTATTTTAAAAACAAGCGGATGTATTTCATTGCACCGGGTGTTATCCCATATGGCTCTGTCTCTTTCCGTAGGCGACCTAGCGAAAGCGTCGCATAGAGCACGAACTCTGTTGCTCCACCCACGATCCTCATGAGTCTTCTGAGAGAAATGCACTCATAAACCGAATGTTGCAGTTCGGAATCGACCCCCCCTCCCCCACCCCCTTTTGCGTAGCGCTAGGCAGGCGGCGTGACACCTTCGTTACGGAGGAGCTCAGGGGATTGATTGATTGATTGATTGATTGATTGATTGATTTAGGAACCGACATCACAGCATTCGGGGCATTCCCATACGTGCTCCGTCCCCATCCTCAGCAGCCAGCGAAGAGTTCCAACACTAATAGTACCAGTATCAATCTGATTATAAGTCCGTCTCGCCTTTCCTCTGAGCGTTGAGCGTCGGCCAGATCCCTTCGTCACTCCTCGTTGTCTCATTCTTGCCAGACCATGGTAATCCATTTGCTCCTCCGAGGTGTGCACGTGCTCCCACAAGGCCGCAACCACGTCTGCCTTGTCATGTATCAATACTCCACCAAGTTCTGCAGAGCCAGCCATTCTGTCCGTCTGTTCATTTCCCAGCACACCGGCATGCCCCGGAGAAAAGATCCAGGCGATGCTTGTCACCCGTGACCTCCGAAGCGAAGCAAGCCACTCCGCACGAAGTCTGCCCGTCCTCACCCTCGTCAGCATGCTTTCTTAGTCAGTTACAATCACGATGTGTGTGTGTGTGTGTGTGTGTGTGTGTGTGTGTGTGTGTGTGTGTGTGTGTGTGTGTGTGTCGTATTCTCCATCCAGCGGAGAGCCGCAGTGACTGCCTCCACTTCCATTCTTAAGCTGGATGTTGTGGTATCATATGCCAGGCTCTCCTGCCCCAAACATCGACCATTAGTTTTGGCTATGAACCCCCAGCCACTTCTCTCACCTTTTGACAACGAACCATCTGTGTAGATAATCACATCACTCGAGTGAGCATTGTCCTGAATTAGTTGCTGGATTTCCACTTCCGTGGCACCTGCTGGCCACTCCCTGCACTCCCGACTGTTGACTGGTAACCTACTTGCATGGCCAAACCATTTGACTTGCTGCTTTCTAATAAAATCTAATGCTGCCATAACCCCCACTTTAGTCCCTTCTTAGTTTGTCTACGAGCAGTATGACAATCCCCTGCCTGCTTGCTAGGCCAGTCGCAGGTTTAGGACACAAACCTGAACACAGGGAGTCCATCCCCTATGGCGAGCCATAGCCCCGTAGCAGACATGTTCTATAATATATCACATCAAGGGGGTTGCATAGGGTAAACTACTGTATATACGGCCATTACAGAAACGGGAAGTTGCTTCAAACGATCAATCATCCCATGGCAATTAATCAATAAAGCAACAAAATTAGTCTTCTAATTGAACACGCAGTAACCAGTACTTCTACCCAACACACGTCGGTTTTGATTTCTGGCGCTCGATTTATAGTTAGTGTAACATGCTGAATAGTGCAGTCATGCTCTTCTGTGGCGGCCAGCATGAGGCGCTCGATTTATAGTTAGTGTAACATGCTGAATAGTGCAGTCATGCTCTTCTGTGGCGGCCAGCATGAGGCGCTCGATTTATAGTTAGTGTAACATGCTGAATAGTGCAGTCATGCTCTTCTGTGACGGCCAGCATGAGGGATACACCGTATCCCAAGTTCAGATATCTTGGACATCCGCACTTATATAATATTTTCAAAACATTAAGGGGTTTGGCGGCTTATCGCCACCATTGCCCCTCCTAGACAAACTTTCTGATACATTCCATTCACGAACTGTTTACATTATGACTTGAACTACAGAGCAATTGATCCAAACTCGTTAATATTTATACAATACGTTGCAAGCAGATGTGCAGTATTCTACAAATGTTTTCTTATATTCAAACAATTTTATTTAGCTTTTGATGGCAGATTTATGAAAATCAAGGTGTTTCTAACGAAAAAAATATTGCTTTGAAACTGAAATCTTCAGACTCTATATAACGAAACATCAAATAAAGGGAAGGTTGCCTCCCTTTGAGAAAACAAAATCTTTGTTAGTGCGCTTGCCTACTAAGACAGTGGTCCGGTTTCGATTATAGATACCGGCAAGATAACCTTTTTTTCGATCAGGACAACTCCGACCCAGCCTAATTAAAATAAGTACCAAAGGTTTGTAGAATTTTCTGAAAATTATGCGGGAGTGAAATGTGATAAGTATACTGGTCGCCACACTTCGTTGTGAAACTAGATGATCTCCGTGGTGTAGGTGTTTTCACCACTTGCCTCGGGCTTCGAAAGAAGTAGGCTTGTTACCAGACACCGTGATCATGTTCATGGGTGTAATTTTTTTGGGAGACTCCTATGGGGTCGTAGCTGGAGCTATAGTGTGTGTGTGCTCTGTGCGACGCTTTCGACAGTCCGTGGCGTTCTGTTGAAAGAGACCCGGCCATCTGGGATAAAACCTGGCACAATGAAATCAACCCTCTTACCTTTAAACCACTTTTAATATGTCGTGACCTAGAATATGGGAAGGCCTAACACTTCACACTCCATCGGCAGTACCTGCTATAGAGCCATTGCCACTTTATATATATATATATATATATATATATATATATATATATATATATATATATATATATATATATATATATATATATATATATATATATATATATATATATATATATAGTAAGAAGACACAGGTTAAGGTCGTCACTAGGAAGAACGAAGTACCACAATGTAATATACAAGTAAATGGGAATATTCTTCAACAAGTGAATCGGTACAATTATCGAATCAACCAGGAAAAATTGTAAAAAGTGTCTACTTAGAACAATTATCGGAACAGTCATAACATCTGACGGGAGATGCCTTGAAGAGATTAGACCAAGAATCGCCATGGCGAAAGTAGCCTTTAGCAAGATGAAAAACATTCTGACCAATAAAAAGATGTCAATTGAAACGAGAAAAAGAGTGTTGAGGGATACAAAGAACCTGTTCTTTTGTATGGATGTGAAACTTGGACAATGTGCAGTCAAGCTGAGAAACATCTGATGGCTGCAGAAATGTGGTTTCTGAGGAAAATGCAAAGAATACCATGGACAGACTGAAAAAAACAATGACCAAGTACTACAGGAGACAAATGAAAATCGTAAACTGATTAGAGAAATTAGACGTAGACAATCAAAATTTTTTGGACATGTTATGAGAAGAAATGGATTGGAGTACTTAATGCACTTATCCCACCGCTTCACCATTCCTCCCAAACCGGCTGCATATAACTGCGTGCGCCGTTTTCTAAACCACGTTTTCACTTCACATTCAACTTCAGCGTCATTCACGAAATGTCTCTCGCCAAGGTGTGTTTTCAGTGGACTTAGCCACTAGCGATTTCCCATAAAGCGGTGCATAGCTGGGTAGAAACAGTTACGAGGGTGAGTGAATAAGTAAGTCACATAGTTCTGTGGGAGTTAAGGTAAATGAAAACAGGGCACGCAGATTTATGCAGCCGGCCTGGGAGGACCGACAAAACGATGGGACAAGTGCATCAATGTTGGTGGAAATTATGTTGAGAAATAAAGGGACAATGTATGTATAAAAATAAAAGGAGGGAACCACGAATGAACAAACTATAAATGTCAAACACGACAGAAAGGACAGAGATACACAGATACCAGTTTTACGTTCAAGGTTTGCCATTGCTTTCTGATCGACCAGAATCATACCATTGTCTGAAAACCAACGCAAGGCGGTCGGATTCCAAATCGCTTATCACCTCTACAGACCTAGAAACCAGCGGGGTATGTGGATTGGAACTTCACATCTTGAGAAGAGACATAATAGAATGTAATAGGTTACGGCCGATATACCTTGCCGATGTTATTAAAGCCCTTAGAGAGATGCCGAGAACGGAGGACTGTGACGTCAGTGAATTCACATCGCTGCCAGAAGGAGAGACTCGGGAGTAATAATTGGCACGGCCAGACACGAGAGGCACATCGCGAGAATGAGGGGGTCTCATCAACCAACAGAGAACTGGCACTGTTAGCCGCCGGACGCTGATGCATATGTTGGAGGAGGGGGGAGGGGAAGGATCTGATCACCTATGGACTTGTCTGGAGTGTGAGGATGATACCCCAAAAGATAGCAGGTAACGGTTAAGCACAACACGAAGCCACATGGGATAAAACCCGGTGCAATGAAGTCGACCCTGTCGACTTTTAAGCTTTTTAAAGCGACAACACGAAGATCAGGCTGGGGTTAGGCCTCGATTGGTATGGAGTTAGGCAATTTGTTCTCAACCAACTCCAACTCAATGACATTGTCTCATTGACTTGTCTTTTATTGATGTCAGACAGTTTGTAAACACTTAGACACATAGTTCTTCTTGTTCTTCTTATTCTGTGTTCATCCGGAGAGATTTTTTTCGGACGTGATTATGTTGTGCCTGTTTACAACAGAGCTGCGTTCTTGCGCCGTTAGGCCGACACATCCGACTTCTGCGGGCATTTGTTGACCGGGTTAATCTTCCCGGGGGTTTCTTAATACGTTTGACTCTCACAGTTGTGGTGTTATCCCCCATCACAGCTGGCCCATTTAGAACAGCCGAAGACATCCCGGTCAGCCCTCAAGGGAAGGCAGGGGCAGACCATGGGTATTTCCCGCCATCCAAGGAGGCTTCCATAATTGCAGAGCCAACACATAGCGCTCTGGTACTGGGCTCACCCAAGGAATCGTCACGTCCTGCACATGGCTGCTTAGACTCACTTCATCCGGAGTTTTGTTTTCTTTTCCGGACGTGATTGCGTTGTGCCTGTTTACAGCAGAGCTGCGTTGTTGCGCCGCTAGGCCGACACATCCGACTTCTGCGGGCATTTGTTGACCGGGTTAACCTTCCTGGGGCTTCCGTATATTGGAGACACAAAGTTCTACATACACCTAGACACATAGTTTTACATACACACAGACACATAGTTTTACATACACTTAGACACATAGTTTTACATACACTTAGACACATAGTTTTACATACACTTAGACACATAGTTCTCCTTACACATAGACACATAGTTTTACATACACCTAGACACATAGTTTTACATACACTTAGACAAATAGTTTTACATACACTTAGACACATAGTTTTACATACACTTAGACACATAGTTTTACATACACTTAGACACATAGTTTTACATACACTTAGACACATGGTTTTACATACACTTAGACACATGGTTTTACATACACTTAGACACATGGTTTTACATACACTTAGACACATAGTTCTCCTTACACATAGACACATAGTTTTACATACACTTAGACACATAGTTTTACATACACATAGACACATAGTTTTACATACACTTAGACACATAGTTTTACATACACTTAGACACAAAGTTCTACATACACCTAGACACATAGTTTTACATACACTTAGACACATAGTTCTCCTTACACATAGACACATAGTTTTACATACACTTAGACACATAGTTTTACATACACTTAGACACATAGTTCTACATACACACAGACACATAGTTTTACATACACTTAGACACATAGTTTTACATACACAAAGACACATAGTTTTACATACACTTAGACACAAAGTTCTACATACACCTAGACACATAGTTTTACATACACTTAGACACATAGTTTTACATACACTTAGACACAAAGTTCTACATACACCTAGACACATAGTTTTACATACACTTAGACACATAGTTTTACATACACTTAGACACATAGTTCTACATACACACAGACACATAGTTTTACATACACTTAGACACATAGTTTTACATACACACAGACACATAGTTTTACATACACTTAGACACATAGTTTTACATACACTTAGACACATAGTTTTACATACACTTAGACACAAAGTTCTACATACACCTAGACACATAGTTTTACATACACTTAGACACATAGTTTTACATACACTTAGACACATAGTTCTACATACACCTAGACACATAGTTTTACATACACTTAGACACATAGTTCTCCTTACACATAGACACATAGTTTTACATACACTTAGACACATAGTTTTACATACACTTAGACACATAGTTTTACATACACTTAGACACATAGTTTTACATACACTTAGACACATAGTTTTACATACACTTAGACACATAGTTTTACATACACTTAGACACATAGTTCTCCTTACACATAGACACAAAGTTCTACATACACATAGACACAAAGTTCTACATACACTTAGACACATAGTTTTACATACACTTAGACACATAGTTTTACATACACTTAGACACATAGTTTTACATACACTAAGACACATAGTTCTCCTTACACATAGACACATAGTTTTACATACACTTAGACACATAGTTTTACATACACTTAGACACATAGTTTTACATACACTTAGACACATAGTTCTCCTTACACATAGACACAAAGTTCTACATACACATAGACACAAAGTTCTACATACACATAGACACAAAGTTCTACATACATGTGATAGCGCCAAACCAACGATTTATTTTGGTTTGGTCTGCCTCAAGAAAATATCTGGCAACGCCGGAAACGCCACTCTGAAACAAAGGGACCGGAGTCCATTTTTCCTTGTAGCAGCCAGCGGTGTGGGAAGGCAGGCGTTGGGGCCCTGTGTAGTTTTGTGGCCAGCCCGCTTTGAGACAAGATAGGTGGGGTTTCCCATCTGTTCATCATTGAACAACATATGTCAGAGGAAAAAGCTGTAAGTTTAAAATGTTTAATTTAATAAATATTTCTATAATCGCAGCACACGCCAGTTTACCAACTTGAAAGTGTTTACATGGTGGGACAGGCGTGGGTGAAAATAATTGCTAGTTAGGTGAGCTTGTAGGAACAAAGAAATATAAATAGATAATATGAATAAGTGCTATTGAAATGAGCTATTCTACAGAAGGATTTAGTGTCCCTAAAGCTTTATGAAAATAACAAGTAACACATAGAGATGTCAGCAATCAGACAATGGTGATGTGAAATATGGAGGATAGGTCATTGATGGTGGTTAAGTATCATAGAGACTGTCATGTCATGCCAGCCATGCTGGCACAAGATTATTTTGTTGGGAATTATTTTACATGGTTATCCTATGGCATTAATGTGTTACTGGCTAAATAGATATGTGAGAGATCCACCAAGGTATATGTATGAGGTGTAAATTGAGATGTATGAGGTCATAAATTATAGTTGATGAAGGGACTGGAACCATGCATAAAATTGAATGCTTATGAGTAGGGGAAAATAACCATAATATAGGTGTAATATTTATAACATGTGTAAAGCAGAGAAGAGTACTTACATGTTATATGTGGCAATGATGGGTTAATGGTTAAGCTAAGCAGTTAGAACATGTAGGTAATAAATAGAAGTGTAGGAAATAATGTGTTGAATTGTAGGGACGCCATGCAGATTGATAGCCACTACGCGTAGGAAATAATGCATCTTAATACGCGGGGTGCGTATCAGCAATCATTGTGTAATCGTAACTGCGAATGAAGTGTGGCTTTACTGAGGGAGAACAGGCAGGTGCATCTGGAACTGATATTGGTAAAGGGGTTTCTCATTTAGCATTGAAGTCTGGTGTCACATCTGTTACCAGAATGCAGTAGTGTTTGTGCTAGTGTATCAAACTGGGAGTTTTATGTGTATTAAAACAGGGTGTTTGTTGTACCAGGGGAAGGGTGTGATTTATTGCTATGTACCACCTTTCGCAAAGATATATGCACTTGCTATGCGACACGAAGCGTAAGAGAAGAAAATTTATAACCGGTGTATCATAGGAAGAATGGTGGGGAACAGAGCGCACAACTGTACATTTGCTGTCCACTCACAAATAACATTACACTGATTGTGTTGGGCCTTGAATAACACTTATTGGTCATTAGTGTGTAATAATGACATAATATATATAGTACACTGTTTATTATATTAGTACTAATGTCCTGTATCCTGTCATGGGCATTGTTGTGCTTGGATCCTGTCTCATATGAATGAGGCACTCTGGCCACTATTTTGTGTACTTTCACTTGGTAATATTGTGTGTTTATTTTATGAGCTATCTTAGGGGCCTCAGAGGGTGCCTCAATTGAGTTCCTGTGTAATACATGTTTATCTTTATCTTTACCTTCCTGTGAATGTTGTGATTCTTCTATGTGTAAGGTTACATTGTCACATTGTACAAATACGGTGTTTCCACACTGTATATGTGTCTGTTGCTTTTCATAGTTAGACATGTTTTGCTTGTTGGTTGTTAGTTTGTATTGCTAATCAAATGCTGTAACTTGCATATCATATGAGTGCTGGTATTCTTCATGCAAACTTGGGCATTGTTGGGGTAGTTGTCCAGTGAAGCTCCTATGTTGAGGCAACTCTATGTCTGATGGTGGTGGAGTCCATAATGTTGTGTATTGTTGTATAGGAGTAAAGCGTACTATCCGATGTGGGGCACAGGAGTACAACCTGTCGATATATGTTTCATATTAGAGAAAAGAGTACGGTGTGTTAGAAAAACAGTTGCCGGTGTGCATAACAGTAGGCAGAGAGTTGTAGAGCATTAGACCGAAGATATAATAGGTGGTGTTTGATTGTGGCTCTATCATGGACTGAATATTGATAGTGTTCTATGAACATGTGGTTTGTAGGGAATACTGTGTTGTCCTGTTACTGGTGACTTGGTACAAATTAATGTATAAAATATTCTGGAAGGTGTGGACAGGGAACTGCTTATGGGTTCCTTGGTAAATGTAGCTATTTTGGTAGGCAGGGAAGGTAACCCAATTTGTCAGCACACAGATGTCATTCTGGTGTGTGTTAACTGAATCAGTGTTGAGATGTTGTGTTTGTTTGCAGTGTCTGATGTGTGTTAACCAAATGTGTTGTGATGTTGTGGCAGTTTGCAGTGGCTGATGTATGTACTCTGTTATTTGTAGCTATGTGTTTACAGCTGGACAAATGAGATCGATCTTCCACTGCTTGTGTGTGTAGGAGCTGTGTGGTGTAGTTACATTGAGCTGAGAAGGTGGAGCAGATTGACATTGTTGCATTAGGTGGTCCATTCTAGCAATATCAAGTGTAATCTCATGATAGCAGTGGCACAACTGGAGAAGATAATGAAGTGGGTGATCTGATGACGCAACATTGATTGTTGTATTTAACAATTAGATATGTAGTCACCTTTAAGAAGAATGAGGCAACACAAGAATGATCATGCCAGTCACCAAGGGTTACCTCAGAATAGCAGTAGTACAACTAGAGGGGCAAGGTGGATAATTTGATGGAAGACATTTATGACCTATGGGTTAATTCAAATGTTATATTGCATGTGCTCATTGCTTCATGTGTTTAATATGTTGTCTTTACCATGATAATCATAGATTGTGTTTTCCATTGTTACAGGAGTGGCTGACTAGTTAGTGTCAGCAGGCCTGGGTTCTTGGTGGGATAGTAAATTGTGTCACAACTCTTTGTTTATGTCGTGTCTTGGGGTTTATGTTGTGTAACCTATGTTTGTGTAGTGCCTTATTGTCTGTGCAGTGTTGCTTGTGTCAAGGTTCTTTATTGTGTCAGTCTAACCAGCTATTGCTTGGAGCACCTGTGTTGTGGTACTTGGTGTACCCTGTTGTCTTAAGTGATGTTGATTGGTTGGGGGTTACCCACTGTTGTTTGATATATACAGTTGTCTGTTGTATCTGTAATTGAACATCCCTTATTGACATGCAATGTGCTGTTAGAAGAAATAAAGAAAGAGCTTGTTTATTTGTCCTTGATTTGTTTGTTTAGTCTCTTTTAGTTTTTACTTTTTACAGTCACTATTTCTACCACAATCTAACACCTTAATCCAATGTCTGGGTCTCAAATATGACAGTCAGTCCAGAGTTGAGGCCCCTGCCTGAGATCTCGTATATCTTCTTATCTAATTACTATCCTCTTTTTTTGTCGGTTGAGGCGGTGTGAGGTTCTCTCTCTTTTCACTATTTTTCTTCTTTGGCCGTAACGAAGTCAGAACTACTCTTTACCTCTTAGCACCGTAGTGAAGGAAGCATCAGTCTTTATGATTGTCTCCCTTTGTCTTTTACCATCGACTACATACACATAGACACAAAGTTCTACATACACTTAGACACATATTTTTACATACACTTAGACACATAGTTTTACATACACTTAGACACATAGTTTTACATACACTTAGACACATAGTTCTCCTTACACATAGACACATAGTTTTACATACACTTAGACACATAGTTTTACATACACTTAGACACATAGTTTTACATACACATAGACACATAGTTTTACATACACTTAGACACATAGTTTTACATACACTTAGACACATAGTTTTACATACACTTAGACACATAGTTTTACATACACTTAGACACATAGTTTTACATACACTTAGACACATAGTTTTACATACACTTAGACACATAGTTTTACATACACTTAGACACATAGTTTTACATACACTTAGACACATAGTTTTACATACACTTAAACACAAAGTTCTACATACACCTAGACACATAGTTTTACATACACTTAGACACATAGTTTTACATACACATAGTTAAGTTACACTTACTAGACACGCTGAACAGCGCATAAATGCCCTTGAATTTAAATATTATAGACGGGTTCTAAGAATATCTTAAATACAGAAAAGATCACATGCATCCAAACGACAAGATCTGAATATTGAAGATGGTTGGCTACTAAAGACGATAAAACAAAGAAAATTGAAATATGTTGGTCACTTGAAACGTCACGAAAGTTTGGAGAGAACAATAATGGAGGGGTATTTGCCTGGGAAGAGAGGAAGAGGAGGGCCAAAAAAGAAGATGAGTGCGGATGTAGCGGATGATCATCAGATGGGTGTATCAGACGCGGGACATCTTGTTTGTTTTCCGGAGGGTTGTTATGGGAGCGAGGTTCTGCAAAGGACATGCTTCTGAATGAATGAATGAAATCTGTAAATTGTCCCTCACTGTGAGAAGTGACGGGCCTCACTGTGAGAAGTGACGAGCCCGGGGTTGAAACCCGCGTCCTGCCGTGCTGATGATACTACAGTGAAGTTGCCTGTCGAAAGCGGCACTCAGAGAACGAACTCAGTAGCTCCAGCGACGACCCCGAGGAGTCTCTGAGAATATTGCGCTCGTGAACTGAACGATGTAGGCAGGAATCAAACCCAAAAACCTTCGGAGCGCGAGGCGGACGACGAAACTAGTTCGTCAAGGAGACTTCGATTGGAACACACAAAGA
>JACEFZ010014720.1:65000-75000 GCA_014155875.1 Cepaea nemoralis | reverse complement strand
TACAGAAAGTTAGCCCAAACTTAACAAATCACTTGCCCTGTGGGAACGAGTTACAACCGACTCTCTCAGACTAAAGGTACCAGGAACGAGTTCCCTCTCACGACTAGTGTATCGATTATTCGTGGTCAAATAATCCAATGTGGCACAGAGTAATGTTAAGTGTGCAATCCTTGTACTTATTCAGAAACCAAGGAAGGATACCAATGCAGGTTATAATAAGAGTCGGATTTATTGAAGATAATGAGCAGAGTGCACACTAGACAACAGCTAAAATGAAAGCCACAGCGGATTAAAATTATTAATCTCCAGTTGATATATTCGTTTCTTCTTCTTTCTCATCCCCCCTCCTCACCACCCTTCCCTCCACCGTCCTTCTTCTCTTCTTCGTCTTCTCCTCCTCTTCCTCCTGCTCCTCCGTCTTCTGCTTTCTCCTCTTCTTTTTCTTGTTGTTCGTCTTCTTCTGCTGCTTTCTTCATTCTTCTGCTGCTTCCTCCTTCTTCTTCTGCTGCTTCTTCATCTTATTCTTCATCGCCCTCTGCTGCTTCCTTCTCATTTTCTACTCTCCTCCTCATCGTTCTTTTATCTCCCAAAGAGGGTATGGCCTTCAACCATCTTACTTCAATCCTCCGATCCCTTACCCTTCGTAGACTTGTTCATGATTAGTGTTATTTTGTGGCTAACGAGTTCCATGGTATGAGGTGACTAGTCTCACTGCAACCCAACTCCCTTATAGTCTCACGGCAACCCAACTCCCTTATAGTCTCACGGCAACCCAACTCCCCCCACCCCCCTCCCCACCAACCCGTTAGTCGTCGCTTAGGAAACCCATGGTAGATGAGTTTGTTGTATGTCCTAGTTTGGATATAGCAATCAACCCCAGCATTTGTTGGCTATGTGTAATTTTCTAGACAATTTTACGTTCAGTAGTTTACAGCATGTTACAGTATGTTACAGTTTATTACAGCATGTTAAAGTATGTTACAGTATATTACAGGTTATTACAGCATGTTGCAGCATTTTACAGTTTAGTACAGAATGGTACAGTATGTTATGCATTTTACAGGTTATCACAGTATATTACTTCATGTTTCAGTACGTTACAGTATGTTACAGCATTTTACAGCATGTTACAGTATGTTACAACATGTTACAGTATGTTACAGCATTTTATAGCATGTTTCAGTATGTTACAGCATGTTACAGTATGTTACAGTTTATTACAGTATGGTATAGCATGTTAGTATGTTACAGCATGTTGCAATATGTTACATCATCTTTCAGTATGTTACAGCATCTTTCAGTATGTTGCAGCATTTTACAGTATGTTACAGCAGGTTACAATATGTTACAGCATGTAACAGTATGATACAGCATTTTACAGCATGTTACAGTATGTTACAACATTTTACAGTATGTTACAGTATGTTACAGCATGTTACTGTATGATACAGCCTTTTACAGTATGTTACAGTATGTTACAGTATGCTACAGCATGTTACAGGATGATACAGCATTTTACAGTACGTTGTAGCATTTTACAGTATGTTACAGCATGTTACAGTATGATACAACAAGCTACAGCATGTTACAATATATTACGGTATGTTACAGTATATTACAATATGTTACAATATATTACAGTATGTTACAGCATGTTACAGCATGTTACAATATGTTACAATATATTACAGCATGTTACAGCATGTTACAATATGTTACACTATATTACAGTGTGTTACAGCATGTTACAGTATATTACAGCATGTTACAATATGCTCACAGCATATTACACTATATTACAGTATGTTACAACATGTTACAATATATTACAGTATATTACAGCACGTCACAATATATTAATACACGTTGCAGTATATTACAGCATGTTAGAATATATTACTGCACGTTACAGTATTTTACAATATATTACTGCATGTTACAGCATGTTACACAACGTTACAGCACGTTACAATATGTTACTGCATGTTACAACATGTCACAGTATATTACAGTATTTTACAATATATTACTGCATGTTACAATACGTTACAGCACGTTACAATATGTTACATCATGTTACAATATATTACAGCATCTTACAGCATGTTACAACATGTCAAAGTTTTGTTCCTCCCATTAAAGAAAATTGCATGCTTTTGGCAGGACGTTGCAATCATCCCCAGATTCATTTTCTAGGTAATGGGCGTTCAGTAGCTTGTCGCTGCTTTCTGAACAAGAATTCAACGTTTGAGTCCAGCTTAATGATTGTGTAGGGCAATCAACGCACCGGACGTTTACGAGCGAGCGCTTTTATCCGTTTGACCACGCAGAAAAACAAAATTGCTCCTCGTCACGTGGAAAAAAAAAAAAAGGTCAACTGTCTGTTTCTAACGAATGAATTTAATAAACACACACATAACGAAAATCCACATGGTGACCGCGTCGACCCTATTTGCGGTAAACCGACGTCGAATTAAACAACTTAAATATTCCGTGTTAACAAATGGACAGCGCCTTAAATCCCCAAGACTTTGCCAGTCATTTCTCAGAGTTTCAATATTCATCTCAAGTTAAACATGGCGCTAATGGCGGCAAGGGGAAGTTTAATGCAATCATGGCTTTGCATTCTGGGTTTGGTTACACGCTTCCGGTTAACTTAATCCCACGTGACATACTGGTAATCCGTCAGGGAAAATGTGGAATCGATCTACCGCGAGGAGAGTGGCTCATATTGATACTTTTGTTGTGTAACAACTTCATTCATTACCGGAATCATCATCATCATCATCATCATCATCATCATCATCATCATCATCATCATCATCATCATCATCATCATCATCATCATCATCATCACCACCACCACCACCATCAGCATCATCATCATCACCATCATCATCATCATCTCATCATCATCATCATCATCATCATCATCATCATCATCATCATCATCACCACCACCACCATCATCATCATCATCATCATCATCATCATCATCATCATCATCATCATCATCACCACCACCACCACCATCATCATCATCATCATCACCAACCATCATCATCATCATCATCATCATCATCATCATCATCACCACCATCATCATCATCATCATCATCATCATCATCATCATCATCATCATCATCATCACCACCACCACCATCATCATCATCATCATCATCATCGTTCATCATCGTTCATCATCATCATCATATCATGAAACAGTCGGTTATTCTTACACACCCACCCCCCCCCCCCCATTTTCCCTCTCGTCTTCTCTCTCTATCGATCTCTCTCTCTCTCTCTCCTCTCTCTCTCTCTCTCTGCTCTCTCTCTCTCTCTCTCCTCCTCCTCCTCCTGTTTTCTGTTTTCTCTGGCGACTGTGGCTTATGGAGTAGGGAAATGCAGTTTCATAATTCCCGGACATATCAAGTCCAATGTTCGAAACCGGCCGAAGTAAACTTGGTGACAGATTGCGTTGACTTCAACTGTTTTTTTTTGTTTTTTTGTTCGCATATCCTTTACAGGACATCGCTGTCAAGATCAGCATCTTTCAGCTAATTGTTGATTTCTTGGCAAAATTACGCTCAGTAGTTTGCCATTGCTTTCTGAGCGACAGGCTCACATACCCCTAATTTACGACGCGGAGAGAACCGCTACTAATTCTCGCGCACGTCACGTTACTCACGAGAGAATACGGGATTACGGAGAAAGTCGTGTAACACCTAGACCAGGGAGCCGGCGACTTCAACTGTAGAACTACAAAAATTAGAATTTTATGAGCATGCATCTTTCCTTTTGCAACATACGCCTTGAGACCTGGGCACTTACTAAACAAGCTGAACAAAGCATAAATGCCTTAGAATGTAAACGTTATAGACGAGTTCTAAGAATATCTTTGATACAGACAATAACACATTCATCCATACGACAAGATCTGAATATTGAAGAAGGTTGTCATCTAAAGACGATGAAATAAAGAAAATTTAAATATTTTGGTCACTTAAAACGTCATATTGGACTCCCCAAGTTTGGAAAGAACAATGATCAAGGGGTTATGCCCGGGAACCGGCTCCATGACGAAGGAATTTCGGGCGCAATTCGTAATCCCACATACTGCGTTCGAAACACAGCTGCGTTTTTTTAAAATGAAATGGTATGGGTGCCGGTCGTTCAGAAACAATGGCAAACTACTGAAGGTAAACGTGCCCAGGAATCACGAAATCACGAACGGCCAAAAAATTCTGGGGTTGACTGCGACGTCCGTAAAGGATATGCAACTAACTTTATTTTATATATGCCCGGGAAGAGAGGAAGAGGAATGCCAAAGAGAAGATGTGTGCAGGATGTGGCTGGTGATCTCTCTTACTTATGACCGAGAAGTTTTCCATAAGGTTGTTATGGGAGCCAGGTTATGCAAAGGGCACGCTACGGAATGAATGAATGAATAGTTAGTTAGTTAGTTAGTCGACAGATCATCCTCGTTGCACATCGGACCATTCAGTCCATAAGTGCTCGGATCCCCTCCTCAGCAATTCCCGCAGCGTGTAGCGGCTAACGACGCCAGTTCTGTGTTGGTTTATCAATCTTCTTTGGCTTCCTGCGTAGTGTTCTTGTTTGGCCACCCCTCTTTTAATTTGCTGCTCTCGCAGTCTGGCCATTGTTGTAGATTCACAGTCATCACTTGGTTCTTGCAAAAGTCTCACTTCTCGTAGAGCATTCAGAATGTCAGCCTGGTCCATGGCGCGTCCGCCCTCCACAGTAGCCTCACCTGCGAGCTTGTCAGCCCGCTCATTTCCTTGTACTCCCGCATGACCTGGCACGAAGATGAAACTAATCTTTGCCAGCCGAGACCGCTTCCAGAGGCAGCAAACCATTCTCTTCGGATCGACCCCTCCTCTATCCTCTTGATCATGTTCATTGAGTCGCTAAGGAAACAAGCCCTAGTGAATGTCTGTGTCTCGAGCCATGTTATTGCTTTACTTACTGCCATGACTTCCATGGTCAGGCTACTTGTGGTTTCAGTGAAAGCACCAGAGTCCTCCTTCACAATTCTCCCTCCGGCCCGAGCTGTAAAGGCCCATGAACTTCTCACATGTCGGACGACCGACCCATCTGTGTAGATGACCGCGTCACTGTCTAGCGAATTCTCGAAAATCAACGCTTGTACTTCAGCCTCCACAGCAGCCGGATTTTCTTGTCTGCATTTTCTATCTAGTTGGATGGAATGAATGCATGAATAATGAATGAATGAATGAATGAATGAATGAATGAATCGACCCCAGACCCATACTGCAGGTGAAAAAAGAATCCTACTAAAATGGGTTTTGAATCCGGGCCACTTTTCTCGCAATGTAAAGACCTAAGCCAGTGTTTCCCAACCTTTTTTGTAATTCCCACACTAAGCCTTTCGAAAATTCTTATTCCCCCCCCCCCCCCCCAACATATGCATCACCTTTAATATTTAAAAATTGAAATGTTCACTAAAGAAACTTAAATTTTATTTTTAGAAGGGCTCATGGTTCCCAGAGGGGCCAGAGCCCCCCCCCCCCCCCCCCCCCGTCCGTCCCGCGTCCCGATGTGTCGGTTGCGTAGGATGAATGTTTTTTTTTTTTGGTTTGGGCGGTTACCCCAGACAAACTGGTTCCCCCGTCTCCCCCTTTTTTGTGTGGACCCTTAGTCTCACTGTGAGCTTTTGCCCACAGTGGTCCACCAGGCCCATAATCTAAGGTGAAGATATGCGATGGGTTTTTATTTGATCATTCCGGCCTCCGACCAGACCAGGCGCACTTACTGGGGGGGGGGGGGGGGGGGGGGGGGGGGGGGGGGGGGGGGGGAAGCAGCAAATGCACCCGATCCTAGCCAAAGGACCGATAGGTTTTAGAAAGAAATCACTAGGAAATTATTGAGCAACATAGGAAGTACATTTTCAAAACATATAATGGAGAACTGAAATTCAAGTACAACATAATTTTAATGAAAGATTTTTCTATATTATTTTAATTATTAGTAATTATTTAAATTTAGTGAGATCATTGCGCTTGATGCTTGTTGCCAAGAAATTTTATGTCAGGTTCCAATTTAGTTAACTTCAGTCTCAAGTCTCCCCGTTTTGTTATATCCAGCCGATTTCTTCCATTTTCGAATTGCCCCCCCCCCCCCCCATAACAATCGAATTGCCCCCCTGTGGCGCGTGGGCTGCACTAAGCACTGCCCATTTAATAAAACTGGATCGACCCCCCCCCCCCCCCCCCAATTCACACTGCACTTCAAGAAGAATCATACTACAATTTGGGTTTTGTGTAGACGAACCAATATACAACTGGGATTTGAACCGAGGCCACTGGCCTCGCAAGTAAACACACTAAGCGCTACTCCAACTGCAGCTCTATTCACCTAGTGACTAACTATATTAAAACGGCTTTGTTATCAAATGTGTGAACACATCAACGCCCGGATTATATTCTTGAGCGTAACCGCCAATTTCCTGAAAGACTAGGCCGGTATCACATGATGTCATTAGCTGCGATTACCGCCAGCAATTTAATCAAGGCTCTGGGGGAGGATTACTGATGCTTGCGCCAGGAGCTGCTTAATTCCGGCCGCAACGAACTCTGGATATTATGCAAATTCCCTGGGTCAATCAGAAGTATGGTCCGCGGAGGATTTAGTTGATTGGTTGAACAAAACGGTCTGGATTTATTTAGAGAATCCCTCTGGTGTCAGTGATGTTGACACTGTCATGTCGGTGTGATGTTTAATTGTTTACATATAGAAGCTGGGGGGGGAAGGGGACGGAGGAGGGAGGGGATTAAAAGTTAGTTTTCAATGATGAGAGGCTGAGTGGTCTCGAGGTATGGTGTCCGCCTCGAGTGGTGGAGGTCCCGGGTTCAAGCCCGGTGAGGACCGGTATTTTTTCACGTGGACTTCTAGTAACACAATTTTTCATGGTCTCTGGGTAGTGAGATCGGACGCCCGGGTGTATTGTTGCGCACGTAATAATATCCTTTGGCAGTTGGAAATCGAAAAAAGAAGAGTAGCCTAACGGCGCTGCCTCTGCAAAATTTCGAGTTAAAAATCTACCCAAAGTATTTCAGGATCCTCGCCGGTGCTACGAAGTTCGTGCACTGAGCTGAGATTCTGCTGACTCAGGCTTGAGTTAGGAGTAGAACGGCACACTCCCCCGGGAAGGTTAACCCGGTCAACAAATGCCCGCAGAAGTTGGATGTGTCGGCCTAACGGCGCAAGAACGCAGCTCTGCTGTAAACAGGCACAACACAATCACATCCGGAAAAAAACTCCGGATGAACGCAGAAGAAGAAGAAGAACGGCACACTTATGGGTTACACCCGTGTGCCGCGATGTTGATCCGTCGACTAAACTAAACTAAACTAAACTTAACTAAACTTTCAATGATGATCAGGGAGCTGTGGTGGTGCAGTGGCTAACAGGTTTGTCTGCCGGCCGGGTGGTCATGGGTTCGAATTAGTTTGGGGTCAGGCTTATAATCATCATGTGCCATGCCGATAAGCTTGGGCTGTCATGTTTCGCCACCTCACACGGTCACCAGAGTCGTGGATCAGCTCTGTGTTCTTGTCTCGACCATACCACGTGGCTAAGCCATCCAGGTATTTACTTCTCTGCCGTCCCCTTGTTATTTTCCCCTCAATCTTGCCAGTTGTCACCAAGTTCTCCAATTTATTTCTTTTCATAACGTGCCCAAATAATTTTGACTGTCGACGTATAATTTTTCTAATTGGTTTGCGGTGTTCATTTGTTTCTTGTAGGACTTGGTCATTGGTTGTTCTGTATGATCCATGGTATTCTTTGCATTTTGCTCAGAAACTACATTTTCACAGCTATTAGTACCTGTTTGCAGCACAGCTTCTGCGGACATTTGTTGACAGTGTTAACCTTCCCGGGAGATACTGCGTTCAATCCAAGTCCTCCAGCGCCGATAAAGTGCCTGAATTCCTGCAGAAAAAAATATCTTGGGTCACTATTTGGTGTGCCTGACCTGGTCACTGAAGTCACGCCGTTTTAAAACTTCTTACTCCACTCATACACTTGCTGGACTGACAGGTATGCATCACCATACTGAACCTTAATTCGCCGATGAATTTCTATAGATTGCATGATGTATTGCCAGGCATATTTCGCTGCATCTCGTTAGGTACACATCGCAGAAATCACACAACATAAAGTAAAATAACTAGAAAAATCCTTCAAATTGAAATATGCACATGTTCGCATAGTGATGTCAATTTGTCTTGCACGGTAATTTTAAACTGACTATCGTGTCTTAATATTTGGACAAGACTGGCCTATGTAGATTAATCATAATGGCTTCTGCAAATTGTAATAAACGACTATTTTGTGTATTAAATAACACACTAAACGCGAAGCTAGAACATTATATACAACAATAAGAAAGAGACGAACAGCTTTCTTCGGTCATGTGATAAGAAGAGAGACACTGGATAATATCGTGACAACTGGAAAGATCAATGGGAAAAGGAGGCAGAGGCAGACCAAGAGAAATGATACTGGATGGACTGAGGCTGTGGCATAGAGGAATATCATAAACAGAGTTAATCCAGAATACTAAAGACAGAGATCCGTGGAGAGACATGAACGCTAGGTGATAGGGGACATGATGATGATGAAGGGATAGTTTTACAGTGTGTTGAAGATGATCTGCACATTCAACAATCAATCAATCAATCAATCAATCGATCGATCGATCGATTGATCGATCGATCGATCAATCAATCAATCAATGAATCAATCAGTTAAGAAGGCCACTACAACTAATAATCTGTAGTAACTTCACTGTTGATTTTATTTCTTTTTATCTAAATCTTTACCCCTCATTCCCACCGACCCTTATAAAACAAGTTTCAATAAAACATTCCATTTTTCCCAGCGCAAGAATGCAAGCAGAAACTGGTTGTTCCAACATTCCAAGTACTCACAGAATTAGTGATTTAATGGTTCCGTTTACAATGCAAACACCCCAACACAGAACCAAATGCCTTGCTCCAATCTTCTTTGGGGTAATTTTCCTGAAGAACGGAGTTCTAACTTCGCGGAAACCACCCAAGGGGGGACAACAAACTCAAAATCTGCGACGTGAACATTTCCTGTAGAGAAATCCCACGCATAGTTGTTGCCCTTTCTCACGTTCTGATCACATGTTGAGTAAACCAACAAAAACCAGGGGAGTCCAGTTTTCTATTAATTTGTCTTTAAATGGAATTAAAGGCGGGATGGTCGACTTCATTGCACCTGGTTTTTACCCAGTAAGGCTCGGGTTTATTTTACAGGGTGGCCTGTCGAAAGCGCTGCACAGAGAACGAACTTCGTAGCTCCAGCGACGACCCCCAGGAGTCTCGGAGAACATTGCACTAGTGAACGGAATGGCGGAGTCCAGAATCGAACTCACAACCTCTGGCCCGCAAACCAGGTGGCTTAGCCACTTCACCGCGGAGACAGTCTTGTGTAATTTGTGCACAGGGTTATAATGATAATAAATAATAATAATAATAATAATAATAATAATAATAATAATAATAATAATAATAATAATAATAATAATAATAATAATAATAATTCATTTATTCATGTCCTTTGCAGAACTTCGCTCCCATAGCAATTTTCTGGAAAACTTCTCGGTCATAAGCAAGGTGTCCCGCGTTCGATACACCCATCTGGAGATCATCCGCCACCTCCTGCACCTATCTTCTGTTTGGCCTTCCTCTTCCTCTCTTCCCGGGCATATACCCCCCCCCCCCCCCCCCACACATAATTGTTCTCTCCCAAACATTCATGACGTTTCAAGTGACCCAAATATTTAAATTGTCATTGTGTTATCGTCTTTAATAGCCAACCTCATTGGTTCTTTTTCTGTATCCAAGATATTCTTAGAACCCGTATATAATATTTATATTCAAAGGCATTTATGCGCCTGTTCAGCTTGTTTAATAAGTGAATAATAATA
>JACEFZ010014720.1:0-62500 GCA_014155875.1 Cepaea nemoralis | reverse complement strand
GTGAAATGACAAGGTCACGAATGCGGACTGGCTTGCTGCCAAACTAAAAATAGTAACTATGGCGCACAGATGAAGGTGTGTAGTCGTGTGGCACGGAGCGTGACACGAGCGTCGGTAGCCGCCCTTTAATGCGCGTGCGAGGGGATTTAAATGAATTACTGGCGGGACCTGGACGCTGCGTTGACACGTCTAAATTGACACCTTGAATGGATTTGGGGGACGAGGTCAGAAGACTTGTATTTCAGGGGAAATTGTATTCCTCTCTGTAAACATTGACGTCATAAAGCTATCGGTTAAATCTGAGGTGCGTTAACAGAACATGCAATGAAAACATTGTTTGGTAAAAATATCTAGTTTTAAATTGTACCTTGCCATAGAGGTAGTGTTAATAATATAAACGGGGTGGGATGCCGCGTGGCTTAATGGATAAAATCTTCTCGCTCTTAGAATTCTGAAGCGCTGATGGCGAGGTAGGGACGTTCTCTCTCTACACCGATCAAGTGGAGTTACGCTTTGATTTCTCGACCTTGACTTTGGAACGTAAATAACAAGTATCTTAAAAGTCGGAGTGGGTTCACCTGATAGTGGAGGACACAGGTAATAAGGAAAGCTAACCATCACTAAATATTTAGTCCACAGTGGACCACGCTAAATTTCAAAGAGATTTTAAAATAATAATAATAATAATAATAATAATAATAATAATAATAATAATAATAATAATAATAATAATAATAAAACGAAGTAACTTGGAATTTGGTGTTGGTGAAAATATAGAGTACATAGAACATAAACTTGTGTATGGATGTGAGACGCGGACAATGAGCTGACCAGCTGAAAAACATTTATTTGATAATGGTATGTGGTTTCTGTGGAAATGCAAAGAATACCATAGAACAATGGTTCTCAACCGGTGGCGAATCCCCCCCCCCCCCGAGGGGAATTTTAGAGTTTCCAGGGGGGGGGGGGGGGAATTAAGATTATTTCAAGATCGCGTTAGTACAAGATTACTTGATATTGTTTTTCCCTTCATACGTTATGGTTCTGTACGTCTCACCATTCTAAAATTCATTTTATAAAGTAAGTAGACCCACAAATCACGTTTTATGTGGATGTCTAGACTTGTTTTAGTATGTGCTATTAAATTTAGCTTCCATTATTACGTATACTGTAGTAAGGGGAGGGGGCGGGATTGTTAGGTAGGAAATACGAAAGGAAGGGGGGGGAGGGGGATGACGTTCTGAAAATATGGTGAAGGGGGGGCTACGGGCCAAAAAGGTTGAGAACTACTGCCATAGACAGAATGAAAAACCAATGAGCAAGTCCTACAAGAAACAAATGAACACCGTAAATTGATTAGAGAAATTAGACGTGGATAGTCAAACATTTTAGGACACGTTATGAGAATAAATGAACTAGATAACTTGATGACAAGTGCCAAGATTGAGGCGGAAAGAATAAGGGGGGAGGGGGCAGAGAAGTAAATACCTGGATGACTTAGCCACATGGCATGGTCGAGACAAGAACACGGAGCAGATCCACGGCTCTGGTGATCGTGTAAGATGGCGAAATATGACCTCCCGCTCTTATCGGCATGGCACATGATGATGATGATAATGAAAACATCTACCATTTTAAATTGTACACACAAGCAATTCGCTTTATAAACGGTAACACTTAAGACTTCTATTGTCTCCTTTTCTTCTTCCACCCTATAATTAATTCCCCCATTGGGACACAAGCCCTCAAATAAACCACTCTAAGCATTCTTATCCTTAGCTATTCCTTGCGGCACCGGTTATATCCTCCACATCTTATTCATTTCTGTTTCTACTTCTCTGCTCCGTACATTAGTATGCCTTCTTCTCTATTTCTTTTACCCTATGGATTCCAGTCAAAGTCCTGTCTAATTATATTCTCTGGTTTTCTCAACGTATGGTCTAACTAGCGCCATGTCTTGTCTGTTCTTGGTTCACTGATATAGCAAATCCATTACGTGGAAAGTCTGAATCAAAAACTCATTGTGTGGGCGCCATCAAAGGTGGAAAAAGCGTCCCAGTGGCACGAAATGGAATATTGCTTGGATAGCAAATCCATTACTTGGAAAGTCCGAATCGAAAGCTTACTGTGTGGATGTCATCTACAGACTGTACTCTTCTGGTTTCCGGAAGACAAGCCTATGGTGAACGGAAGGCCCAATATACGGAAGTGAGGCTAAGCAGCCATGTGCAGGACGTGACGATTCCTTGGGTGAGCCCAGTACCAGAGCGCTGTGTGTCGGCTCTGCAAGTATGGAAGCCTCCTTGGATGGCGGGGAATGCCCATGGTCTGCCTCTGCCTTCCCTTGAGGGGTGACCGGGATGTCTTCGGCTGTTCTAAATGGGCCAGCTTGAGATGGGATAACATCACAACAGTGAGAGTCAAACGTCTTACGAAACCCCCGGGAAGGTTAACCCGGTCAACAAATGCCCGCGGAAGTCGGATGTGTCGGCCTAACGGCGCAAGAACGCAGCTCTGCTGTAAACAGGAACAACGCAATCACGTCCGAAAAAAACTCTCCGGATGAACGCAGAAGGAGGTTCACTGATATTTGTCTAGTTCTCTCCGTGAGCCCCGCATTGGTGATTTCGTCATATCAGTTACTTTCCTCTATTAGCATAAGGCTGTAGACTTTTATTGTTTTAAAGAAAATGTGTTCGTGTCTACAAACAATGATGTTGTGAAGCCTGCAATTAGTTCTGTGGTAAATTTACAGCACTCAAGACACTCGTAGAAGTTTGCTTGGTAAAAAATCTACACTTCTTAATATTATCGACAAGTGTACATTTTGGTTGTTTAAAGAAAAATTATTCCTCGAAATTGATTTGAACGTATGACCAACGGGCCAGTAGGCTGGCGTCTAACTGCTACGCCATATGCTTTAAATTCTCCCTTTGTCGTTGGGCCATTAGAGTGTAAAGTGTCGGCCTTCACGTGCATGCCAGACAAATGAGATGAGGTGTCCAGTTCTGTCTTCGTTGCCTTTGTTTCCAGGGCATTTCCCGAAATTGTTCGGTACCCATTCCTTTGAGGCTTTGCCAACCCCCAGAGCTCATCTGGTCGGGAAAACACCCCCGCCACGGCTGGAGATTGAACTCAGACCCCCATTCTTGGGGCAGGCATGTACGCTAATCAATATGCCAACACGACTCTTCCAAACTAGCTACCGAATATTTGTTGTCTCGAAACACAGCCGCGGGCGATTTGGCATGCAGACCGCCTTGCGTTGGTTTACATACAATGGTATGTGTGCCTTTCGTTAAGAAAGCAATGGAAAAAACTACTGAACGTAAACTTGCCAAGAAACCACAAACAAACCTCAAAAATATGCCGGGGTTGACTGCGGCGTCCTGTAAAGGATCTGCAACTAACTGATTCCTTTGAGGCTGAGTCAACCCCGAGAGACATCATTGCCATCATGACATGCCCTGCAAGCTGGCGTAGGCGTTCATGTATCGCCATAGACCTATGCCTTTGGTGTTCTAGATAAACTGTTGATGATATCCCCACATGGCGCCATCCCAGAGATGCACTCATCGGAAAAAGTAACCACACCTCTGCTGGAGACCGGTCAGTAATACTAAAATGTTGACTTCTCGTCCTTGACTTGAAGACGTACATTACAAGTGCCTCTGAAGTAGGAGTGGGTTCGCCTGATGGCGAGGGACACTGGTAACAGGGAAAGCTAATCCATAGGCAGATCGCTTAAAAGTCGACAGGGTCGACTTTATAGCACTGGCTTTTATCCCATATGAATCAGTCTCTTTCCGCAGCGAACTGCAGAAAGCGTCGCTCCAAGCACGAACTCCGTAGCTCCAGCGACGACCCTCAGGAGTCTCCGAAAAAATGCACTCATGAACCGAAGGACGCGGCCTGGAATCGAACCCACAACCTTCGGAGCCTGAGTCAGACGGCTTGACCACTTCGCCATGGAGATTCCCATAAATCCACAGGCGAAAATTCAGTCCAGTACTACTAGAAGGGGTTGCAGACGCAGTTCGTAAACCCGCATACCCGCGTTCGAAATACAGCAGTGGGCGGTTTGGCAGCAGACCGACCGCCTTATGTTGGTTTTTAAGAAAAGGTATGGGTGCCGGTCGTTCAGAAAACAATTGCAAACTACTGAACGTAAAACTTGCCCAGGAATCACGAACAGCCAAAAAATACTGGGGTTGACTGCTATGTCCTGTAAAGGATATGCTACTAACTATTTTTAAACTACTAGAAGTAGTGAGTGTGGATTACGCTCGAGGTCAAAGCGAGCGAGCGCAAGAAACAAACAAAAAAATAAATAAATAAATAAACAAACCCCGGACCGCTATCTTGGCTGGTACTCACACGAATCACTATGCCACCAGGACTCCTGCAAACTAACTAAAAATATTTGTTCTGCCGCTACAAGATCTCAACATACACCGCCATGTTACATTTTCTATCAAACGACATACTCTCTCAGGCGTCACGGCAAAGCGCTCTCTGCACAACACCAGCCATTAAATGGGTCAGTGTCATTTGGCTTGTGTTGAGGACGCCAAGTGTCTGGCGCAATGGCACGCGAACCGACAGAATTTCTATGAATCCATTCTTGCTGTGATCAATAGAATGCTGTCCGCTTTTCTTCTGCGAGTTTTCTAATCCAAACAGTCTGATCGTGTTGGCAGATTTTATGATATAGCACTTCTGGTGTAATTGTCCAATGCAAGGCTCAAGTAGTGTGTTTATTGGAGGTTTGGTTTATCATTGTCAGCAAAGTTGTCATTGGGAGACGTTGGTGACGGCCATGAAGAATAGCAATAGAAAATGGGGAAGCTTTGAAGTAAATATATAGAAAGTTAAAACTGAAGGTGTTTCATGCATGGTTTCCGTAATCTGAAGTGAGGAGGTGGTGATGAATTAAATAACTACACCTGACTAGCTATATGTCTGTCTGTCTGTCTGTCTGTCTGTCTGTCTGTCTGTCTGGCTACCTAGCTACCTACCTAGCTTTCTACCTACCCACTCACCTACTTAACCACCGGTCGGTCGATCGGTTGGTCTGTCGGTCGGTCGTTTTTTTTCCTTCTGTTTGTCTGCCTTCCCGCTCGCCTACCTGCCTGCCTGCCTGCCTGACTTTCCGTCCAGATATTACACAATGCTGACTTTCTCCTTATTATTTTCAAATAATCTTCCAAGCTGACATGCTCCAGTTTTGCTCTTCACGTACTGTGTCTGAACTCTACCCTGCCTCTTTCTTCTCACTGTGTCTGGGTGGCTTATCCTACTTCAAAACCTTCATATTACTCATCTTGGCCGCCAAGGGCAATGTTGGCTTTCTTCAGTAAAACCACATTTTTATGACGTAAGTGGGTGTTATTTTTACGTTTACTAATCGTCATGATTTACATCCACAGTCAGCATGACAGAATGGATAAGAGCTCCTGCTTTTAAACTTCCCACATTATGATGCCGAGGTAACGGGTTCAACCCCTACACCGGTCAGTTGGACTAAAATGTTGACTTCTCATCCTTGACGTGGGAACGTACATTTCAAGCGCCTCAGGAGTCGGACTGGTTCGCCTGATGTCTAATCCAAACAACAACAATACAGTGCACCAGAAGTGCACGTGTATTTTTAATGACTGTGGGGTTTTGAAAATATTGCCTTTCCAAGTTTTGTATTTACCTTTTATATTGCATGAACTCTACGAAGGGTGAATACAAAACTTGAACCGGTAATATTTTCAAAAACCCCACAGCCATTAAAAATACACATTTTAATAGATCAATCAGTACTCTGTGGGCGAAGAGGCTACTATCACATTGGCCACCTTTACTTCCAGAGACATTCCCTGGTGCCCTTTTTAGGCCGGTTCGATTGGGAGCCCAGATAAGTTTTAAAAGCCTCTCTAATGCGGATTCGAACTTACGACTACCGGGTCGGCAGACGAAGGTCTAACCACTACGCTACCGCTGCTGCCTGAGGATAATAATATGCAGTAGACATAACACAGAGAAAGAAATGTGCTCGCGAACGCGTGTGCGTGTGCGTGTCTGTGTGTACGCGCAAGCGCTTCGGACTTGGTCCAAGAGACAAGAAAGAGCAAATTTGAACATCGCTGATTTAGATATGTGGGAGGAAAAGAGGAGCTATATAGATGCATTGACATACAGACGGACACACAAACAAACGCAGACAGACTGGCACACACAGACTAACAGATGGAAGGACAGACAGGTAGATATAAGACAGACGGAGACCCCGGGGAGGTTAACCCGGTCAACAAATGCCCGCATAAGTCGGATGTATCGGCCTAACGGCGCAAGAACGCGGCTCTGCTGTAAACAAGCACAACGCAATCACGTCCGAAAAAACTCTCTGGATGAACGCAGAAGAAGAAGAAGAAGAAGAAGAAGAAGAAGAAGAAGAAGAAGAAGAAGAAGAAGACAGACGGAGAGAGAGAAGAGAGAGAGAAGAGAGCGAGAGAGAGAGAGAGAGCTAGGACGAGAGACGGGACAAGAGAAATAGAATGACAGAAAGCGTTAAATAAATACGTACGCAAAGTCGTCGACAGCATTGCTTGAAGAGAGTCAAAAGATGTAAGAAATAAAAATATATTGTAAAAATAAATGCAAGGCCGGTGTGAACAACAAGTTTAATCAATCATAGAGAGACAGGATGTCACCTCCCGACACAAAAGAGAAGTCAAGAGATAAGAGAAAGAACGAAGAAGACAAACACTCAACAAATTCACCGCCTCTTAATTATGAGATACGCAAGTTAAAATCCGTGCCCAGCCGTTAACGGGATCCAAGGGGAGTTAATTCTGTATTCACCGGCCCGGTTAGTGACAGTGGCAGCGCGTGCCCAGAGGCCGCGAGTCCTTGGCTAGAAAAGTGTCAACCACCGCGTCCCAGCTCGTGTCATCCCGAACCCTCAATGTTCCCACGCTGGCGGGGACTCGACTGGACACCTGCGATCTTTGAACATTCACGGTCCGATGTCTGTTGTAAGGTTGGACCGTGACGAATTTATGACCGTTAAGTTACAAGGTATAATGGTTTGAATTCTATTATATTAAGCGATTCTGGCGGTTTGCGTGATGCTGACCGCTGCATCCATCTGCTTCCGATTGGTGTGTAAGAAATATGGAGTTAGCACCTTATGCCTAGACGTCTCAAGGCGGATCTCAGTTGTTACTGTCATTTCTATTTCAGAAAACTATTACATTAATTCATTGTATCTATTATTTTATCTCCTATCTCTGATTGTTAATACTTTAATTAACGCACTTTAGTTTATACTAATACTCACATCTTAGAAGCTATTAAATTAACTCATTTGATCAATTATTTCAATTCCTATCTGACGTAATTACTTTAACCAACTTCTATTGCATACTGTCACTCCTACCTCAGACAATTATTACTTTAACCAACATCTAGTTCATACTGTTACTCCTACCTCAGACAGTTATTACTTTAACCAACTTCTATTTCATACTGTTACTCCTACCTTAGACAGTTATTACTTTAACCAACTTCTATTTCATACTGTTACTCCTACCTCAGACAATTATTACTTTAACCAACTTCTATTTCATACTGTTACTCTTACCTCAGTCAGTTATTACTTTAACCAACTTCTATTTCATACTGTTACTCCTACCACAGACAGTTATTACTTTAACCAACTTCTATTTCATACTGTTACTCCTACCTCAGACAGTTATTACTTTAAACAGCTTCTATTGCATACTGTTACTCCTACATCAGATAGTTATTTAAAAAAAAAAAAAAAAGTCGACAAGGTCGACTTCATTGCACCGGATTTTATCCCATATGGCTCTGTCTCCTTCCGCAGAGCGGAAAGCGTCGCACAAAGCACGAACTCCGTAGCTCTAGAGACGACCCTCATGAGTCTCCGAAAAGTTTCACTCGTGAACCGAAGTACGCGGCCCGGAATCGAACCCACAACCTTTGGAGCCCGAGTCAAACGGCTTGGCCACTTCGCCACGGAAACTCCCAGATAATTATTACGTTAGCCTACTCAAAGTAGGGACTGTGCTACTCCATCTCATACAGTTATAACTTTAATCCACTCTAAGTTAACACTATTACCTTGACTATAAAATAAAAAGGACCCACTTGCAAGTAATTGTCTCTTAAGCAACTCTAAATTAACACTGTAACGCCTATCCCAGAGAGCTTTCACTTTATCCCATTCTAAGGTAACAATAATACTCCTATCGCAGACAGTTATTACTTTAAGCCACTCTAAATTAACACTATTCCTCCTCTCAGACAGTTATTGCACTCAAAGTTAATAATATTACCCCCTTTACTCCAGACAGTTATTACACTCTATGTTAACACTGTCACAACTGCTATATCAGTTATTACACTCTAAATTAACACTATCAGTACTGCTATATTAGACAGTTATTACACTCCAATGTAACACTATCACTACTGCTATATCAGACAGTTATTACACTCCAATGTAACACTATCACTATTGATATATCAGACAGTTATTACACTCCAATGTAACACTATCACTATTGATATATCAGACAGTTATTACACTCCAATGTAACACTATCACAGCTGCTATATCAGACAGTTATTACACTCCAATGTAACACTATCACTATTGATATATCAGACAGTTATTACACTCCAATGTAACACTATCACTCCTGCTATATCACACAGTTATTACACTCCAATGTAACACTATCACTCCTGCTATATCAAACAGTTATTACACTCCAATGTAACACTATCACAACTGCTATATCAGACAGTTATTACACTTTAAGTTACGAGGGCGAGTTAATAAGTAAGTCACACAGTTCTGTGGGATGGCAGATAAACGTAGTTGGTGTTTTCTACAGGTGTCATTAGGTGACAGCAAGATCGAACTTTATATTCCCGTTCGTCAGGTGGCGCTAGGTGTCTCATGCGCATGCGCAGCGCATAAACAAAATAGCGACTGTACTTACGGAATGTACAACCAAAGAGCAATGTACTGTTGTGCGTTTATGTGGGCAAAAGGATTGCCTGCAAAGGACATTCATAAGGAAATGCTTGCTGTGTATGCTGACAAATGTTTGTCCTGTAAAGCTGTGCATAGACGGGTAGAAAAATTTTCTCAAGGACGCTCTAAAATTGTTGATGAAATCTGATCTGGTCGTCCTGTTGAGATTGCAACAGAAGCATCCGTGCAGCGGGTGGAGGAGATGATTAGAGGTGACAGGCGAGTAACGATAGACCTGTAGCATCTGCAATAGGGTGCTCACATGATTCAGCATACAGCATAATGCATGATCGATTGAAATTTCCAGGACTGCTGACTAGAGGAGTGTTGCTTCTTCATGACAATGCAAGACCACATACGGTTCGATTAACTCAGGAGAAAATTAACCAACTAAGGGGGAAAGTTCTGGAACATTAACCTTACAGCCCCGACTTAGCCCCTAGTGATTTCCACCTTTTTGGTTGGTTCACTGAAAACCCACCTTGGCTTGAGACATATCGCGAATGACGCCAAAATCGGATGTGAAGTGAAAACGTGGTTTAGAAAACTGAGCACGCAGTTCTATGCAGGAGGTTTGGGAGGACTGATAAAACGATGGGATAATTGCACCAATGTTAGTGGAAATTATGTTGAGAAATAAAGGGACAATGTATGTATAAAAATAAAGTGGCTTAGAGTTGTTATCATATTTAAGTATTTTTCTGCAGCCATTTGTGACTTACTTATCGACTTCCCGTCGTAACCCTATCACTCCATTCACCTCAGACAGATATTACACTCAAAGTGAACACAATTTCTCCCTATATCTCAGATAGTTATTACACTCCAATTTAACAATATCACTACTGCTATATCAGGCAGTTATTACTTAAACCCACTATAGATTAGTGTGAGGTCTTGATCAGATATGACTGAGCTACCATAAACAGTAGACGGTACTACCTGCTTTCTGTTGACGCCGAATGTTGAGCGGCGCTTACTGTGACGGGATGAGTCTAGATCACTATGCAAACACTACCACTACTACGTTAGTGGAATTCCTAATTTACATTCTGGATTCAGTACGGCAGCTAAATTACTAATAATGACGTCATATTGGCACGCAGACATTTGCTGCACTAAAACTACACACTGTACTATTGGGGACAGCACATATTTTCACGTCATCAAATGATGTCACAAGGGAAATCCCCTGTTTTACTACCCTTATCATTAATACCAAGTATATGGCCGTCACTCCCTAGCAACGGGAAAACAGCGATATGCTAATAGTACGGCTGCACCGGAAATTGTGACTAACCACTTCCGTCCGGTTCACAATGACTATAGCTGAGGTGCTAGGCAGACCTTACATTAAATGAGCTGCCATATCCAGTGGCATCCTTGGTAGATTATACCAAAACCGATCTTTATTGCTGCAATAAGACTGGGGGTGAGTGTAGTAACATAATAATTACGATTATAGTAAGAAGTGTGTACACATTTATATTCTGATATTGGGAAAACCCAAAACTGTCCCGACCATGTATATTTATGAAACGTGGTATTTGAAAGGGGAGACATTGAGAGAAAACATGTGAGGCCTAGATATATTTATAGATAAAAATATATATAGATATAATGTATGAACCTTACTGATTATTTTCATATGCATTTTGTGAATGTATTTACATGTATATTTTGTTGAAAATATGATAACATGATTTTGCCATGTGGGCAGAAGTAGAAGAGACATGTGGAACATGATTCTCACATGCCAGCAATAATACTAGGCGATTTATATTCAAACATAAATTTGCTTACCCCTGATTCACCGCCATGCCGAACTACACGACACTGACGGTCATAAGTTCAAAGCAAATACTATGTGGTGAGGAATCAGAATTTGGGGAGTAAATAACTCCACAAGGGATAACTGAGACATCCTACAGCCCAATGCCTGGAATATCTCAGCCCCCTTGCTTGCCTGCTGGCCTTCTTCTTATCTTTTAGCTCGTATATTCTGTGGGGTATACCTCACGACTTCATGGCGACACTTGATTGCTTTATGCCTAATGACTGATGTGGGATTAGGTTGAATTATTGTTGGCCCTTCCTTAGCTATCTAGGGAAACATCCTGGCTGCCCAGGACTTCCTCACCATGGTGTTAAGGAATACACCAGTAATTATTGCATATGAGTCACTTCAAGTTTTACAACCATGTACATTTTGTAATGTTTTTTTCAAACAAAGATTTGTCTACATGTTCTATTCCAATGGACCATGTGGTCTTAGAATGTGTCCACTTCTGGACCCTTTTTCACCTTGTATCATCATGTCATACAAGGTATAGCCAAGCTGATAAGAACTATTGGCCTTTGCTTTTGATACAGAATAGCAGAGAGGAATTGTTTTATTCCTGTTCTGCATCTGACACATACACACCAGACACACAACACCAACACTCAGACACATTGTTATTGTCAAGACACTAAGGAGTCTGCAACTGTTTGTTTGATTTAAGGAGCCTCGCTGCTGATACTGCTGAAGCCTAACCGGTCCGGTTACCTGAAACTTTGAGCCACCAACTAGTGGAGACGGAACCTGGAATCCGGAGGAGCATCGTACACCTGTCGAATGCCAGGGTCGACTCCAAGACATAATCCAAACGAAAGCCAGCACTATTCCTAAACGAGATCAGATTATCTCAGGTGACTCTGTGTCTACATGTGGTCTGAGTGTGTCACTGTCTGGATGGTGTGAATGATGATATGCTATCTGTCTAAGCATCAGAAAACTATTTTATTTTTGTACCTGTAACATAAATGTAACTATCATAGTTCACCAGTTGAACCACAATTTTCATTTTCTCTTTTATTATTAAAGAGTATTATTGTTTTATACTTTCACCAACGTACTCCACTCGTGATCATTTTGAACGCAAGGTGTGCGCGTGAGTGCGTGAAAGTATTTAAAACAGGGGGCTCCATCAATTGACGAAGGATCACCGACAGATAAACTAGGCATTCGTGTTAGGGCTTCCTACATACACGAGTGTTCTTCACCTTCTGCCTTTGTCTACCAAGTGAATCCCAGTCTCTTCTATCGGGACCATCCCTTTAGACATTCTTGTAACGAGCCATAATTTCTAGAGACTGTCGGCAAACTCTTGGATAGGGATTTCTGTCTATTTCAATAGAAACACCCTAACGGTCGGTGACAACTGTGGTCTCGGTCCGGGATCTACCCAGCTAATTAGAAATATTTCTAATAAATTGTGTTACTTGGTACAAAATTTTTTTTTTCTCATCTCAGTAAAGGGTAGAGTAGTTTAGGAAACTCTGTAATTAGTTGTTTCCATTCGATTGAGAGAGTGAAAGTGTGTTTTGTATCATTGTTTGTACTAACCATTTTTGTGTATGTACTAATAAGATTTGTAAATTATTGCAATTGTATTAGTATAACTTGAATTGGGAAGTAGTATAATATTGATATAGAAATTGTAGTCCACTGATCACTCACCCTCTCAGTCAAAACTCAGTCATGAGTTCATCAGCAGATTTGCACGCAGCAGCGGTAGCTATGGGGTTATCGGAGCCCGAAGCAGCCAACTATGTCCATGATATGGAGAGGGAGTTAAGGAAAGAAGACAGGGAAGATAAAATACGTAGGCATGAACTCGAGCTTAAGAAACTGGAAGCAGAGACAGAGCTTAAGAAAATCGAGGCCGAGGCTGAGAAAGAACTTAGGCAGTTACAGGAAAACGAAAAAATCCGACAGCATGAGTTTAGGATGAAAGAGCTAGAAAACCAAGCTCTATCAGCAACCTGTTCTAACGCCAGCTCTCCGGCACCAAGCATTGAAACCCAGCTACATTCGACTTCTCATGTGGGTCCTATGAGTTTTCCTTTGATGCCGTTCGAGGAAAATCAGGAACAATTGGATAGTTACCTTCAGAAATTCGAGAAATTAGCTGAGTCATTTGGGTTGGCTAGGGAACACTGGAACTTGAAGCTTTCTCAGGCACTGAGGGGACAAGCGTATGTAGTCTTTCAGGGACTACCTCCAGGCCATGAACACTCTTATGAAAGTTTGAAATCGGCTTTATTGAAGAGATATGAGTTAACCTCAGCTGCTTATCAGCGGAAATTCCGAACCGCAAGACATCTGAGGGGTGAGTCATTCTCACAATTGTCCGCTCGTCTGCAGAGTTATCTCTGTAAATGGGAGACATTGGGAGAGTATGAACACTCCTATGCGGGCTTGCGGGAGATGGTTTTAGTGTGAGCAGCTGAGGAACTGTATGTCGAAGCCGATGGAAACTTTCATCATTGAACAAGGGGCACAAACACTGGGGAAATGATAGTCTTGGCTGAAAGGATATTGACTGCCCATGGGGACTTGGTCCCAACACAACCTCCCCAACCTCAACAGAACCCACCTCCAAACAATCAGGGACAAACCGTTAGCAATATACCAGCAGACCAGAGGCAACCTCAGCAGCAGCATAAAAAAAAAAAAACCACATCTGGGGCTAGAAAACCATACTGCACGAATTGTCATAATAATTCCCACAGTACGGCAGACTGCAAGCGCAGAGCAAAACCCCAGATTGCGGCTTGCTTCTCGGTAGGGAAGAAAACCACTACACTACCACCGCCTCCCGAAATGAGAGGACGTCGAGTGGTAGAGAAGATCAATGTCAATGGACAGTTGGTCGAGTGTCTCCATGATACGGGTTTAACGTATGATGCCATAATAGCATCACACTTAGTAAAACCTGGTCAGTTGACGCAAAACATGGTTGAAGTTATGGGTGCGACAAGAAGTTCGCCTACCCTAACTTTACCAATAGCCCAAGTGTTAGTTAACTCTAGATTTGTAAAGGGAACTATATCGGCAGCAGTGATGACTGATCCTATCTATGACATAATACTGGGAAGTAAATATGTTTATTTAGGGGAACCATCCACTCCCATGATAGTAGGCAGTGCACTGACCCATATCCCAACTCTAACACCTGGCTGTAACCAACTTCCTAGTGCTAGGAAGACTCCCCAGAGAGGAAAATTTTCTTCCTCTAAACGTTCGCTAGCGGTAGGGGACAAAGTGTTACTCTTAAGATCTAGTGGGACTAATAAGGAGACTGAGTGGCAAGGACCATTCCCCATAATGGAGAAAGTGTCCAACACCAAATATAAAATCTTCATGAAAGGTAAGATGAAAATCTACCACATTAAATTGCTCCGCAAATATTATGACAGAGCAAAAGAACGACCAGTACATCTGGTAGCTCTAAATGTTGTTCAGAAAGTAGGGAGGAGGGAAGAACCTCTTAGCTTTCCATACCCACCTCTGACGGGATCCTCACTAAACTTATCTGGAGAAACGCCAGGTCATACCAAAGTACCAAGCCAGCCCCGGAGTCGAAAGAAGTCTAACAGATCCTTCTCTAGAGGGGAACAATTGGTTCAGATATAAACTATGGTGAGAATGCATAGTCGATCTAGGCTCATCCACCCTAAAAGTTCGCTGAGCCGTACTTTTCTCTAGGGGCGGCATATGTGACGGGATGAGTCTAGATCACTATGCAAACACTACCACTACTACGTTAGTGGAATTCCTAATTTACATTCTGGATTCAGTACGGCAGCTAAATTACTAATAATGACGTCATATTGGCACGCAGACATTTGCTGCACTAAAACTACACACTGTACTATTGGGGACAGCACATATTTTCACGTCATCAAATGATGTCACAAGGGAAATCCCCTGTTTTACTACCCTTATCATTAATACCAAGTATATGGCCGTCACTCCCTAGCAACGGGAAAACAGCGATATGCTAATAGTACGGCTGCACCGGAAATTGTGACTAACCACTTCCGTCCGGTTCACAATGACTATAGCTGAGGTGCTAGGCAGACCTTACATTAAATGAGCTGCCATATCCAGTGGCATCCTTGGTAGATTATACCAAAACCGATCTTTATTGCTGCAATAAGACTGGGGGTGAGTGTAGTAACATAATAATTACGATTATAGTAAGAAGTGTGTACACATTTATATTCTGATATTGGGAAAACCCAAAACTGTCCCGACCATGTATATTTATGAAACGTGGTATTTGAAAGGGGAGACATTGAGAGAAAACATGTGAGGCCTAGATATATTTATAGATAAAAATATATATAGATATAATGTATGAACCTTACTGATTATTTTCATATGCATTTTGTGAATGTATTTACATGTATATTTTGTTGAAAATATGATAACATGATTTTGCCATGTGGGCAGAAGTAGAAGAGACATGTGGAACATGATTCTCACATGCCAGCAATAATACTAGGCGATTTATATTCAAACATAAATTTGCTTACCCCTGATTCACCGCCATGCCGAACTACACGACACTGACGGTCATAAGTTCAAAGCAAATACTATGTGGTGAGGAATCAGAATTTGGGGAGTAAATAACTCCACAAGGGATAACTGAGACATCCTACAGCCCAATGCCTGGAATATCTCAGCCCCCTTGCTTGCCTGCTGGCCTTCTTCTTATCTTTTAGCTCGTATATTCTGTGGGGTATACCTCACGACTTCATGGCGACACTTGATTGCTTTATGCCTAATGACTGATGTGGGATTAGGTTGAATTATTGTTGGCCCTTCCTTAGCTATCTAGGGAAACATCCTGGCTGCCCAGGACTTCCTCACCATGGTGTTAAGGAATACACCAGTAATTATTGCATATGAGTCACTTCAAGTTTTACAACCATGTACATTTTGTAATGTTTTTTTCAAACAAAGATTTGTCTACATGTTCTATTCCAATGGACCATGTGGTCTTAGAATGTGTCCACTTCTGGACCATTTTTCACCTTGTATCATCATGTCATACAAGGTATAGCCAAGCTGATAAGAACTATTGGCCTTTGCTTTTGATACAGAATAGCAGAGAGGAATTGTTTTATTCCTGTTCTGCATCTGACACATACACACCAGACACACAACACCAACACTCAGACACATTGTTATTGTCAAGACACTAAGGAGTCTGCAACTGTTTGTTTGATTTAAGGAGCCTCGCTGCTGATACTGCTGAAGCCTAACCGGTCCGGTTACCGAAACTTTGAGCCACCAACTAGTGGAGACGGAACCTGGAATCCGGAGGAGCATCGTACACCTGTCGAATGCCAGGGTCGACTCCAAGACATAATCCAAACGAAAGCCAGCACTATTCCTAAACGAGATCAGATTATCTCAGGTGACTCTGTGTCTACATGTGTTCTGAGTGTGTCACTGTCTGGATGGTGTGAATGATGATATGCGATCTGTCTAAGCATCAGAAAACTATTTTATTTTTGTACCTGTAACATAAATGTAACTATCATAGTTCACCAGTTGAACCACAATTTTCATTTTCTCTTTTATTATTAAAGAGTATTATTGTTTTATACTTTCACCAACGTACTCCACTCGTGATCATTTTGAACGCAAGGTGTGCGCGTGAGTGCGTGAAAGTATTTAAAACAGGGGGCTCCATCAATTGACGAAGGATCACCGACAGATAAACTAGGCATTCGTGTTAGGGCTTCCTACATACACGAGTGTTCTTCACCTTCTGCCTTTGTCTACCAAGTGAATCCCAGTCTCTTCCTATCGGGACCATCCCTTTAGACATTCTGATAACGAGCCGTACTTTCTAGAGACTGTCGGCAAACTCTTGGATAGGGATCTCTGTCTATTTCAATAGAAACACCCTAACGGTCGGTGACACTTACCAAACCCGACACCCCACATTGTGCCAACGGCTTCGTGCGGAAGAGCACAATTGGGAGGGTACAAACCTTATCCTGGAGCGAGGAAATGCAATCTAAAGACAAACTGTCATAACAGGGCAGACCAGGCCCTAAGCCTTGGTTGGCAGCTGGTCTAGGATCGAAGCTCCGACAGGCGGACAGTTAGAGCATTGCTTTGCTGATCCGGCAGCTTCTGCAGCTTGTCTTGTTCCAGATGTAGAGGTGTTACCTTTCCTCTGGAGTGAACTAGGCAGGCCGAGAGAGGGATCATGCTGCATGGGCAACACATGGTCTCTATATTTTAGCCCAGGCTTTGTGCTATGGATGATGGTAGAATACCATAGGACATCTTTTTGGTGAATTACAGTCGGGTAGGAGATCTCAGGGTCGGCCTCTACTACGATACAAAGATGAGTGTAAGCGAGACATGAATGATGCAGGCATTGATCATGCACATTAGGAGCAAGTCACCGCTGAACGTGTTGCATGGAGGGCAACTATCAGAAATGGAATAAAGGCAAAGGAGAAAATGATTGCAGATAAAGCACACACAGAACGTGAAAGACGTAAGATGGTGCATGATGGTGGAAATGACCATGTTTTCACGTGCATCCACTGTGGACAAACAGTTTCAGCACGAATTGGCCTTATCAGCCACACTCACCACCGCCATGGGTCGTAGATATTAAGCCTTTATGAAGCACAATGTACCAAACTATCGTCTGTCAAGACGGGAAGGTACCAATATAGATTAACATTATTACTCCCTCTGTCTCAGACATTTATTACACTGTAATTTAACACAATTACCATGACGTCTATAAAAATAAAAAATCCCATAACTGCAACTGTCAATGAAAACTATGGAAGTCCCCTTCTTTAGAGCCTGGTCCATCTGCACCACTTGCAGCTGTGCACTGTATGCGCCATGCAAACTCGACCATTGACAATTTATGTAATGCCCCTTTCTCCTTGATGCCATAAACACGTACTTAATTTGCTTAATGGGTTATTCTCACTAATTGACACACTCTTTCTGTGCTATTATTATTATTCCTATCATGGCGTGTTAGGCGGGTAGTTGGAGGATTACTTTGCTAATCCGACAGCTTCCGTAGCAGGTCTTGTTCCATATGTATTGGTGTTACCTTTCCTCTGGAGTAAACTAGGCAGGCCGAGAGAGGCATTATGCTGCAGAGGCAACACATGGTCTCTACAATTAAACCCAGGCTTTGTGTTAGGGAGAGATTGCTAATATTTTTATGAAGCAGAGTGTAACAAAGTATCGTCTGTTAAGACGGCAAGGTGCCAGTACCGTTTCATGGCATGAGCGTGGTAAGACGATGTCAGCTCTCCACGTCCGCTATGCGAGGAAAAGACTGATCACCGATTCGTGCATGCACTTAGGCCTATACAATGTAATAGTTCTAGCACTTCACATGTATGTGATATCCCAGACTTTAAACTATTCAAAATTAATAGCATGAATATCAAGCGGAGAACCTTTGGGGGGCCACTAAGACAGCTCATAAATATGCACACATGTAATTTTTTGCCACTCATAGAAGTAGAAAAAATTAATAGAGACTAGAGTGCTCTTATTATCACTCCCATCATGGCGTGTTAGGCGGATAGTTAGAGCATTGCTTTGTTAATCCGGCAGCTTCTGCAGCTTGTGTTGTTACAGATGTATTGATTGTAATTTCCTATGGAAATTAGACGACACAAAAATTCACAGCTATCGTTACCGGGCAGGCGCTGTGACGAGGGGGTTACGAAGGAAATTCGCAATCACACATTCCGATTTCGAAACACAGCTGCGGGCGACATGGCAGCAGATCACACATCACTTTGCGCTGGTTTTCATAGAATGATATGAGTGCCGGTCGTTCAGAATGGCACACTACTGAACGTAAACTAGCCAAAAACTCACAAACAGCAAAATAATGATAGGGCCGACTGCGACGATATGCAATTAACTTTAACGTTAATAGTTTCCGAACGGGAGTTAAAGCTATCTGATTTTGAAGTGAAGCTGGATAGAGGGGTAGGGGGGGAGCTGGGAGGAGGGAGAAGTGGGGAAGGAGGTCACCGTGGCGAAGCGGTGTAGCCGACTAATTCGTTATCTGAAGGTCCAGGGTTCGTTTTCCGACTCCACCATTCTATTCTCAGTGCAGCGTTTCTTAGACCCCGTAGGCGGGATCCGAGCCACGGCTTTTGTGCTCTGCGCCATGTTTCGGCGGGTGGGTAGCTAGGTGGGATGACACCTGGTGCAATGAAGTCAGACATCTTGATTTTTAGCGTATTACGCCGAGTGCGCAACAAGGTGTACGCATCTCTCTCTCTCTTTCTCTCTCTCTCTCTCTCTCTCTCTTTCTCTCTCTCTCTCTCTCTCTCTCTTCTCTCTCTCTCTCTCTCTCTCTCGAACGAGGAAAGAAGAAGAAGAAGAAGAAGAAGAAGAAGAAGAAGAAGAAGAAGAAGAGAAGAAGAAGAAGAAGAAGAAGAAGAAGAAGAAGGAACAGAAGAGGAGGCGAAGAAGAAGAAGAAGAAGAAGAAGAAGAAGAAGAAGAAGAAGAAGAAGAAGAAGAAGAAGAAGAAGAAGAAGAAGGAAACAGAAAGAGGAGGCGAAGAAGAAGAAAGAAGAAGACGAAGAAGAAGAAGAAGAAGAGAAGAAGAAGAAAGAAGAAGAAGAAGAAGAAGAAGAAGAAGAAGAAGAAGAAGAAGAAGAAGGAACAGAAGAGGAGGCGAAGAAGAAGAAGAAGAAGAAGAAGAAGAAGAAGAAGAAGAAGAAGAAGAAGAAGAAGAAGAAGAAGAAGAAGAAGAAGAAGAGGAGGCGAAGAAGAAGAAGAAGAAGAAGAAGAAGAAGAAGAAGAAGAAGAAGAAGAAGAAGAAGAAGAAGAAGAAGAAGAAAGCAGTAAATAACGGATATACAGTTAAAATAATGCATTATAAGCAACCCACTCTATCGCAGTTACTTTAACTCTCTTACCTAAAACAATACTTTAGAGTAACATCCGTTTCAGACAGAGTTTAAGAGAAAAGCCCCATTGATACCTGACCGCAAACAACAGACACCACACAACAATAACAAAGAACATCTGTGTGTACATTTTGCAGTCGCACCGCCAATCGCAGAGCGTTATTGATCGACAGTTGCCAGGCACGCGACCAACGCACGGCCAATCAGCTGTCACTGCAGGCCGAGGGGCGGTATTAAGCGTGAGCGCTTTGAGGTAATATCTCAAACCACTCGGTCGGTCGTGTGCTCACACGAAACACTGAAGGACAAGGTGTCTGGTGCTAGCGACGTTGTTTAGACATTGTATTCTTCTCGGGCATACAGCAGCAGCCAGCGCTATCACATTATTCTTCCGGTTACTACTTCCGTTCGTCCTTTAGAATGAAGAGGAGTTTAAGCGACAGCGATTCTGATGATGATTTCTCGGAGGGACTTAAGTCTGGGTGAGTGTGGGTTTTTTGTAATTTGTTAATATGATATAAAATTGCAGCGCGGTGTAGTTGTTTTCATCGATTGTCAGACAACAGTTTTAAGTCAGTTCTTCGGCGCATTCCTCGTCTTTTACCTCCTTGTTTTTCTGTCGATGGGAGTGATATCATACCTGGCTAACCAACACAGAGGTCGGAGTACGTACTTAACCGGTTCTTTTTCTGTTATTTCTTTTCTGTCATCATCATCATCATCATCATCATCATCATCATCATCATCATTATCATCTTCATCTTCTTCTTCTTCTTCTTCTTCTTCTTATTCTTCTTCTTCTGCATCATCTTCTTCTTCTTCTTCTTCTTCTTCTTCTTCTTCTTCTTCTTCTTCTTCTTCTTCTTCTTCTTCTTCTTCTTCTTCTTCTTCTCCTTCTTCTTTTTCTTCTTCTTCTAAACCACACCTTCCTCCCCCTCCCCCTCCTCCTCCTCCTCCTCCTCCGCCTTTTCCTCATATTCTTCTTCCTTTAACAAATTCCTTTATAAACTTGTTCATGGTTCGTTGAATTTTGCAAGCAAAATTTTCTACGGAATAAGATAGCCAAGTTGCCACCAACTCTTACACTCTGCTTTTTTTATGGACCGCTTTCGGCAGGTTGTTTAGAGGGAAGACACTGAGCCATATGGGATTAAATCCGGTTCAATGAAGCCGAACCGTTGGCATTGAACCCTTTTAGTCGTATAGTGTCACTGATTTCTCGTGTATCGTCATCATCATCATCATGTTCCATACCGATAAGCATAGGCGGTCATGTTTTGCCATCTCACATGATCACTAGAGTCGTGGATCAGTTCTGTGTTCTTGTCTCCACGTGGCCAAGTCATCCAGGTATTTACTTCTTTGCCTTCCCCTTGTTCTCTTCCCATTGATCTTGCCAGTTGTCATCAAGTTCTTCAATTTATTTCTTCTCATAACGTGGCCTAAAAGAATGTGACTGCGTCTAATTTCTCTAATCAGTTTAACGATTTTTTAAAATTTATTTTGGTTACGTCTCTCGCTCGCTTTGAACTTAAGCGTAGTCCATACACACTATTTATAGTAGTGATGGGCTGAAATTTGCGCGTGCATTAGCTTTCCCTATTAACAGTGTCCCTCGCCTTCAGGCGAACCCACTCCGACTTCAGAGGTACTTTAATTTACGTCCCCAAGTCAAGGACGCGAGGTCAACATTTCAGTCCAACTGTCCGGTTAAGGAGTTGAACCACTTACCTCGGCATCAGCACAACGAATCTTTAAGGACACGCGTTCTTACCCATTCGGCCATGCGGACCTGCGTTTACGAATTTCATTTGTTTCTTGTAGGAGTTGGTCATTGATTTTTCTCGTGTATATGTTGCCCTTGTTTTCACCTCTTAGTCAGCGATGCTTTAATGCGGTTGTTTCTCGTGTTTTTTCAGTTCTCCATCCCAAAGTTGCCAGATAACGGATAGAAAGAAGAGACGAGGGGTAAGTAAACTCTGCGTCTGTATGTGTGTCTGTTTTTTATGTTTGCTGGAGAGTCCATCAGTTCGCTGTTAAAACAGGTTTAGCTGTGGGCATTTGTTGACTAGAAGCCGAGAGAGAGAGAGAGAGAGAGAGAGAGAGAGAGAGAGAGAGAGAGAGAGAGAGAGAGAGAGAGAGAGAGAGAGAGAGAGAGAGAGCATGAAAGCGAGAGAGTGCGTACGGGGAGTGGATGTGGGGGAGGGGTTAAAGAAGGGAAATTACACAATCTAAGACAATTTGTATATAATTATTACATTAGTAAGAAATACAAAAAGAAGAAAGCAATAATAACAAATCATAATATCCCTGTTTCCTTCATTCATTCATGCAATCATTCTATTGATCTGTTATCCTTTTACTTTCTTCCTGTTTTTGTTTTCATTGCTTTTTCCATAATTTCTGTATTTGTATGAATGATTGTGTGTTTATTTGCATGATTGTTTATTATATTATATATTTGATAACCATCGAATAGCTTTTGTTCCCAATTTCATGATAAAATCCTCATATCAGTTCACTATTTCACGTTACATCCTTATTCCTGTTAATCTATTTCATAAGAAAATCCTTTTATAAGATAAACTCATTATGTCTGAAAAATATTTAAAGGTAAATTCCTTAAACCAGTTCATCAATTTCATTTTAAACAAAAAGAAAAGAAAATCCTTACACCAGATAATATATTTCATGATACAAATCTTCTCCCAGACCATCTATTTCATTATGAAATCCTTCTATTAGATCAACTAATTCATGATGAAATCCTTATATTAGATCAACTGTTTCACTAAAATAGCGATATGTCAGATAATCTATTTCATGATAAAATCCGTACATCAAATCATCTATTGCATGATAAAATCTTATCCTAGATCATCTATTTCATGATAACACCCTGCTATCAATAATCTATTTCATGATAACATCTTCACTCAGATCATCTATTTCCTGACACCATATTTTCTCAGATAATTTATTTCTTGATAATATCCTGCTCACAGATAATCTATTTCACGATAATGTCCTGCTCCCAGATAATCTATCTCACGATAAAAGCCTTATGTCAAGCATCTATTTAACCGATAACATTTTCCCGACAGATCATCTATTATCTATTCAACCGATAACATTTTCCTGACAGATCATCTATTATCTATTTAACCGATAACATTTCCCGACAGATCCTCTATTATCTATTTAACTGATAACATTTTCCCGTCAGATCATTTTTTATCTATTTAACCGTTAACACTTTCCCGACAGATCCTCTATTATCTATTTAACCAATAACATTTTCCCGGGAGATCCTTTATTATCCATTTAACCGATTACATTTTCTCGGCAAATCCTCTATCATCTATTTAACCGATAATATTTTCTTCGCAGATCATCGAGAAACGCAGACGAGACAGAATCAACACTAGCTTATCAGAACTCAGAAGACTTGTGCCATCGGCATTTGAAAAACAGGTAAGACTGACTCTTAGACTTTATATTGCCATAGTGGGGTAGGGTGTATCGTCCATCAAAACACTAGGGCACCTCATTATCTCCGTAAAATAAAATAAAAATTATTATCTTTTGCTGTTTAGTTAATTTATGAAAAATATATAATTGATGCCGGCTTCGTGGCTTAGAGGTTATGACTTTTCTCCGTAATCTCGTATACTCCCGTCGGTAATGTGATGATGGTGAGAATCAGCAGTGGTTCAAATCGCATCGGTAACTTACGGGGTATGTGAGCCGGCCGCTCAGAAAGCAATGGCAAACTACTGAGCGTAATCTTGCCAAGACATCAACATACAGCTTAAAATATGCTGGTGTTGACAGCGATGTCCTGTAAAGGATATGCAAATTAAAAAAAAAAAAAAATTTAAAAGAGAACTGAACAAAAGCTTAGGACAGTGGTTCTCAACCTTTTTTGGCCCATGCACCCCTTCACAATATGTTTAGAATATCACTCCCCCCACCCCCCTTCGTATTTCCTCCCCATAAATCCCCCCCCCCCCCTATACAGTATATGTAAAAATGGAAGCTAAATTTAATAACACATACTAGAACAAGTCTGGACGTCTACATAAAATGTGATAGCGGGTCTACTTACGTTATAAAGCGAATTTAAGAAGGGCGAGAAGTACAGAACCTTACATTATGGAGGGAAAAACAATATCAAGTAATCGGTTTTTGTATTAATGCGATCTTGAAATATTCTTAATTCCCCAAATTTACTCCACAAAGTGTCATTCAGTGCCTGTTGTTGTGTGTTCTTTTGATTTTGCTCCACCACATTTTTACAGTTATAAAAATAGTCATAATTATTTAGTACTTAACTAATCAACAGAAAAGTGCTACATAGACCCTATTCTTTTGTGTGGATGTGAAAAGTGGACAATGAGCAGAGACGCTGAAAAATTCTAATGGCAGTGGAAGTGTGGTTTCTGAGGAAAATGCAAAGAATACCACGGAGAGACAGAAAACCGTGACCAGTTCCTACAAGAAACAAATGAAAATCGTAAACTGATTAGAGAAATTAGAAGTAGACAGGCAAGATTTTTGGACACGTTATGAGAAGAAATAAACTAGTGAACTTGGTGACAACTGGCAAGATTGAGGGGGAAAGAATAAGGGGAAGACAGAGAAGTAAATACGAGTACATACAAAGCTTGGCCACATGGCATGGCCGAGACAAGAACACAACTCTGGTGATCGAGCGAGATGGCGAAACATGACCGCCCAGGCTTATCGGCACGGCACATGATGATGATGACGTAATACTGGGAATTATGATTCTCTTTACATCCTAGAGTAGAAGTGGTGAGCATAAGCACGCCAAGATGGTATTCTCCACTGTTGCAAATTTTGTAGATGTTCATGGGAAATTCTGTGTCCCCAGGGCTCGGCCAAGCTAGAGAAGGCGGAGATTCTACAGATGACAGTTGATCACCTGAAGGTGCTACATCAGAAAGGTATGTTTATTGTGTGTTTAGTTTATTTATTTGTGTGTATGTGCTTAGTTTATGTATATGTTTGTATGTGTATAGTTTATGTCTATGCTCGCATGTTTATAGTTTATGTCTATGTTTGTGTATAATTTATATCTTTGTTTGTATGTGTATAGTTTATGTCTATGCTTTATATGTATAGTTATTGTCTATGTTTATATGTGTGTAGTTTATGTGTGTGTTTGTATGTGTATAGTTTATGTCTTTGTTTGTATGTGTATAGTTTGTACCTGTCTATCTGTGTAAGTGTATAGTTTATAATTGTATATGTATAATTTATGTCTATGTTTGTATATGTATAGTTTACGTCTATATTTATGTGTACAGTCTATGTCTATATTTGTTTGTATGTGTATAATTTATGTTTAGGTTTATATCTGTATAGTTTATGTCTAGGTTTGTATCTGTACAGTCCATGTCTATATTTGTATCTGTATAGTTTATGTATATGTTTGTATGGCATAGTTTGTCTATGTTTGTATCTGTATAGTCTGTCTATGTTTATATGTGAATATTTTACATCTGTCTATGTATGTGTACAGTTAACGTCTATGTACTTATTGCAAAGTTTATATCTGTATACTGTATCTGTACGGTTTGCATACGTATATAGATGTGTACAGTTTGTGCATGTTATAGTTTACATCTGCGCATAGTTTGCGTCACTGTACGTACGTCTGTAGTGTACGCTTGTATACGTATGCGTATTTTTACGCATGTGTACAGTTTACATTTATGTATATATCTGCATACTTTACGTCTATATACGTATTTGTATAGTTTACAACTCTATACCTATGTATACAGTTTACAACTGTAGACAAGCGTGTATTGGTTGTGTGGTTAGTAGGTTGTGACACCCCCTAGAAGACCGAGCACTAACACTGAAGACCGGTGCGCAGGCGTTCGGGCCGTGAAAGTTGTGAAAATGACTTGCATCCACTCGTATCAGAGTGAGATTGGTTTAATGACTTCCCTCGAGCCGGTTCCAACGTACCATCTCTATATCTTCTTCTTCGTTCATCCGGAGTTTTTTTTTCGGATGTGATTGCGTTGTGCCTGTTTACAGCAGAGCTGCGTTCTTGCGCCGTTAGGCCGACACATCCGACTTCTGCGGGCATTTGTTGACCGGGTTAACCTTCCCGGGGGTTTCTTAGGACGTTTGACTCTCACTGTTGTGGTGTTATCCCCCATCCCAGCTGGTCCATATAGAACAGCCAAAGATCCTGGTCAGCCCTCAAGGGAAGGCAGGGGCAGACCATGGGCATTCCCCGCCATCCAAGGAGGCTTCCATACTTGCAGAGCCGATACATAGCGCTCTGGTACTGGGCTCACCCAAGGAATCGTCACGTCCTGCACATGGCTGCTTAGCCTCACTTCCGTATATTGGGCCTTCCGTTCACCATAGGCTGTTCTTCCGGAAACCAGAAGTATGCAGTCTGCAGATGACATCCACACAGTGAGCTTTCGATTCGGACTTTCCACGTAATGGATTTGCTATCCAAGCAATATTCCATTTCGTGCCACTAGGACACTTTTCCACCTTTTATGAAGCCCACACAATGGGCTTTTGATTCGGACTTTCCACGTAATGGATTTGCTATCCAAGCAATATTCCATTTCGTGCCACTAGGACACTTTTCCACCTTTTATGAAGCCCACACAGCGAGCTTTCGATTTGGACTTTCCACATAATGGATTTGCTATCCAAGCAATATTCCATTTCATGCCTCTGGGTCTTCATGCACCTTTAAATGTCAACCTGTATGTAGTTAAAGTAAGCTGCGGTCAACTTGAGCTTGTTGATATCTCCATAGAGCTTGTCCTCAAATGAAGCAGGTGTGGGCCAAAATATCTTTCTCTGTTCTGCATACGTTGGGCAATCCTGCAGCAAATGTTTTGCTGTCATTTTTCCAGTTCTACAATTACATTCATCAGTATCTCCTATCTTTAGTTTATTGAACAAGTGGTATTTCAGCCTGTTATGTCCTGTGCGGAGTCTGAAGATTGCTACTTGTTCTCTTCGGTCGAGTTTGTAATATGCATCATCCTTCTGATGGCCTGGATGCTCCGATTCCCATTTGGTTCTATAAGTGCTTTTTATCAACCTCTTTGCCTCATTATAGGTTATGTCTATGTCAGGCTGTGGTAGTCGTCCGCCCTCTTTTGCCAGTCTGTCAGCCTCTTCGTTTCCAGGTATACTGCAATGTGATGGGATCCACTGTATTACAACTTTTTTGGATTTCTGGCATAGACCATGGAGTGCTGCTCTTAGGTCAGTTAGTTCTGTGCTGTTATTGCTCTTGAGTATTGAGACAGCTGACTTTGCATCTGTGAAGATAGCTATTTGCTTCTCTTTATTTTCCTCCATCAGGAGCATTTCTGCTGCAGTTTTCAAAGCCTCTACCTCCGCTTTGAAGTTACTTGAAAATTTTCCAGTTGCCATTGAATGTGTTTTTTTCACTCCATTTTTAAATTTAGGAGAATTCCTCCTCCTCCATTCTCTATTGAATTTTTGGCTGATCCATCTGTATATGCATGGGTCCAATTCCTGCTTGGGTAATGTTCTTTTATGTAGTTTAGGGTTATTTCTCTTCTTTCGGTTTCATGCTGAGTGTTCTTTTTCTCAATACCAGGAATGTTTCTATCATCTCAGGCAGTTGCTGCTGTCTCCAAGCTGGGAAGTTGTGTGCATTGTGTATGGGCTTGACTGTTGATATGTTAAGTATAGGATCTGCCCTAATCCTTCGTTTTGCAGTTTCTACAAAGTTGCTACGCTTCAGTCTTCCCTTTCCAAAACCATTAAATCTGTTGTACATAGGGTGGTCTGTCAATCTTCTAAATTTTTCTGCTTGTTGCTGGGCTCTGCTATCTCTTCTATCCTGCATTGGTTGTAAACAAGTGATCTTTTCTAGTTCATTAATAGGCGTTGTCTTCAGGCTTCCAGTTATGATTCGCATTCCTTGGTTTTGGACTCTACTTATTTTGTTAAAGTTTGACTTAGCTGCTGTTGCCCAAGCTGCAATGCCATATTCCAGTACTGGCCTCACCCGTCCAGTATATAACTTCTTGAGAACTTTCTCATCTGCTCCCCACGTTGTACCAGCAAGCTTTTTCATGATTGCCATTCTCTGCCTTGCTCTTGTTCGATTTTCTCAACCTGTGTCTTCCATGTCAGGCGACGATCAAAGGTGACTCCTAGATAGTTTGGATTTTCTTCATGGCGCAATATTTTTCCATTCAATACCAGCTTAGGTTGCTGAGTTTTATTTGAGAGGGAGAACACTGTGCATGTTGTTTTCTCCTCACTTATCTTCACTAGCCATGATTTTGACCAGTCCTCTAGCGCTAATAAGGCTTGCTGTATTCTGCTGTTAGCTGTACTAATATATTCTTCAGATGTCCATATGGCTAGGTCATCTGCAAAGGAGGATGTGTGTACTCTGGCTGGAAAATTTTCTGTGATGTCATTTATATATGCTAGGAATAATGTTGGTGAAAGAACTCCTCCTTGGGGGACACCTTGCTCCAGCAGCATCATTTTGCTTGTTTGTCCTTGTACTTTTGTCCTGGCAGTTCTGTTCTCAAGGTAGTGGCTGATCCATTTATACATTTTTCCACAAACATGCATGTTTTGCAGTTTTACTTTCAGTCCTTCCTTCCATACTTTATCAAATGCTTTTTCTAAATCTATCCAGACTGCTAGTGTGTGCTTTTTCTCTTGGAAGGCATCCTCTATTTCCTGAGCTATATAGGTTATTTGATCTTCAGTGGATCTGTACTTTCTGAATCCTGCTTGGTGAGGTGTTAAGAGTTTGTTTTCTTCCAGATGCCATGTTAGCCTGCCATTGATAATGCGTTCCATTAATTTTCCTACACAGCTAAGTAGACTGATAGGTCGATAGCCATTTGGTTCTTCCAGGTCTTTTCCTTTCTTTGGGACTGGTATTAGTATAGCTTCCTTCCATGCCTGTGGGACTATTCCTCTCTTCCAGCTGTTATTTAGGACTGCTAGTAGTTTCTTCTTTGCCTTGGTGCCTAGTCCTATTAGCATTTCATTTGTGATTCCATCCTTTCCTGGTGATTTCTTCTTTTTTAGGGTATTCATTGCCTGTTCCATTTCTTCCATTGTTAGATTTGCCATCATATATTCTGCTGCTGTCTCTGTATTTCTATGATGTATCTGTTTGTCTTTGATTGCTTTCTTCTGTTCGGTTGTAATATCAATGTGGTTTGCATTTGCATAGTGTTCCATTAGTGCATTTGCAGCCTTTTTGCCTGTAAGCAAGGCATTTCCTTGTTTAATTGTTATTTGTTTGTTTCTAGGTCGTTCATTGTTCATGGCTTTCACTAGTTTCCATAGTTTGTTTCCATCTCTGTCAAAATTCAGGTTTTCTGTTTTTTCCCTCCAACAATCTCTTGTTGTTTGATTTACTGTTCTTTTATATTTTGCTGAGATGGCTTTGAGAGAGATGTTTGCTTCAATTGTTTGTTCTCTCTCTGCTGTCTTCCTGGCATCTTCAACTTTGTCCTCCAAACTTTGTAGTTCTTCAGTCCAGTATGGTTTGTAATTTTTCCTCGCTCCTCTTGGAATGGACTCAGTGGCTGCCTGTATTATTGCTCTGTTTAGACTTTCCACCATTTGCTTTATGTTGCCATATCGTGTATTTATGTTTTCACAATATTTGTCTGTTAGTATGGCAAATCTGTCCCATTCTGCTCGTTTGTAATTCCAGCGGGGCAAGGGCTTTTGCTCCTGTGGAACATACTCCATATTCATTTCAAAGCTTGATTGGTCTGTGGTCACTACCTGCTAATTGGTCCAGCACATGGCGATCGATTTTGTGGAGGATGTCTCCTGTGCAGAAAGCTAAGTCTGGAGTAGAAGTGGTAAGCCATCTTCTGGAGTAGAAGCTCGGTGTGTCATCCGCTTTGTTGAGTAGATGGAGATTTGAGTCTATTTCCCAGTCCTCCAATTCATCTCCTCTTTTGTCAGTATCTGGGTATCCCCATCTTTCTGAACGGCTATTAAAGTCTCCGACAATAATGCAGTTTGTGTCAGTTATTTTCATTTTGAGAGTGTAAGGTCCTTATCTGCTGGGCTATACAGATTGTAGATTCTTATTTTCACGTCCTTTATCATTATATCAACACCTATAATTTCCGTTTGGTTGTCAGAGATCACAGATACTTCGCTGCAAGGTATTGTATTTCGTGTAAGTATTAGAACTCCTCCTTTGTGTCCTTCGCGGTCGAAACGTGTGGCCTGATATCCTCTGACTGAGAATTTGTGATTGGCGTTGAGGTGTGTCTCTTGAATGCATGCCACATCTATTCTATCTTTATGAAGACGCTGTGTTAGGGAGTCTTTCTTCTTGTAAACTCCTTCGGCATTCCACTGTAGTATGTTGAGTGTCCGGGGTATTTGGTCAATAGCTCTTAACCTACTCCTATGTGCCTTGACTCCACAGCACAGGGGAAGGTGACCACCAGTAGTCATGGGTGGACCCCCTCGAGGCAGGGGGCCCGGCACTATCACCGCCTGATGGGACTTCACGGGATTAGCACCATAACGATTAATTTTGATTTGTGACATCATGAATTAAGTTACGTTGCACTGCTTTGTCAAGCCTGTGGCTCAGTACATCCGATTTCGACAAGCATTTATTCGGGATGCTTTCCCTAGCCTTTGACTGTCCCCAGTCTACCTACAAGGCAGCAGGTTTCACGTTGCACTGCTTTGTCAAGCCTGTGGCTCAGTACATCCGATTTCGACAAGCATGTATTTGGGGTGCTTTCCCTAGCCTTTGACTGTCCCCAGTCTACCTACAAGGCAGCAGGTTTGTGTGTCTCTTCGTCTGGTCCCTCTCCCTTGACCTGTCCGACATGGGTGGCCCTACCAGTAGCTGTGCTACCGTCGGCATAGCTCTTGGGGTCATTGGGACGCACAAGCCCCTCTACCTCGTCACGGTGGACACACAGCAGAGGGGTACCATCTCTATAGAGGACCGAGCTGAAGAGCTTGCCTTCCCTACTCCAAGCCTGAAATATAGCCCAGCATGCAGCATCGGTAGTGGAACTGTACATCTGGAGGGGGGGGGGGGGGGGGGGCATTTAAGCCTTCTCTGGAGACCGCGGTAGAGGGGTCGTTCTGTATGCCGGCAGTACCGTAGGTTTTCTCAGTATGTCCCGAGTGCTATGATGTCGGTTCCTAAATCAATCAATCAATCAATCTCAGTATGATGCAAGTCTTCGAAAAGCCGCCCTTTACGTTGTTTTCTTTAAAACTGCCGCTCCTTTGTGAAGCCCCCTTACGGTGCGCCGCCTCTCTGTATCATAGCACGGCACGACCCTGCATACCGGTCAGTTGAACTTAAATGTTGACTTCACGTCTTTGGATTGGGGGTGTAAATTACAAGTACCTGAGAGGTTGGAGTGGGTTCGCCTGATGGTGAAAGGGGGGGGGGGGCACAAGTAATAGGGAAAGCTAATCCACAGGCAAAAATGAGTTCAATGCACTCCCTAGAAGTAGCAGCTGCTAGAATGAGTAGCACGGGTGTTGATTACGCTTAAGTTCAAAGAGAGGGGACGAAAAATTCTCTTTATTGGGTTCCAATTTACGATAACCTCTATCGTCTTGTGGGGGATCCTGCTTCACTGGATTATATCCCTTTATTTGTTTTATTCGTGAGACCGCAGTCAAGGAAAGGCATTAAACAAGTGGCTTATCCTTTGTTTTTTGGCCGGACAAAATTATTTGTATGCATAACGTAAGAATGATCTGGGAAGTGGCGTATTCTAAAATGTCTGTCCTTTGCAGGACGTTGCGATAAACTTCAGGTTGAGCTTCTAGGCAATTGTACGTTCAGCAGTTTGCCATTGCTTGTCTAGCTGGTCCGGTGATCATGGAGTCGGTATTTGCATCGGGGCGGAATTTTAAAGAATTTAGACTGTCTTCTTCTAATAAAAGTAACCAACTTCTCTTTGTAAGCTCACTTCTTTCAAGACATCTTCACTGCTCTTTATGTCCGTCTGCGGTGTTCTGGTCATTCATTCACCATTAATTTCACAACCCCTAAGTTTCTACATAATCTCCACGTATTTATAACCAATGATAAATGTGCTATAGGCAGTAGATAACATACATATAAATGTCTAAATCATGTTAATTAAAAATATGGTTAAAGAGGCAACGGATGACATATTCCTTTCACGTCTTCTCTACAGGTGTCAACAGCTATAACTTCGACCCGCATACAGTAGCAGTTGATTACCGCGGCGTTGGATTTCGAGAATGTGCTGCTGAAGTGGCTCGTTACCTTGTTGCTGTAGAAGGACTCGATCTCCAAGATCCCCTGCGTTTGCGTCTTCTGGGCCATCTGCAGTGCTTCTCCGCTCAGCGTGAGGCCGCAGCCAAGGCGTCTCTACAGGGCAACGCTTGGGGAGGAGTAGCAAGTATGACCGGGATGGGAGGCCAGAGTAACTTTACTGCAACCCACTACCCGGGTCCTTCCATGACTTCGCCCATGACACAGCACCACAATCTAAGCCAGTCTGACCAGCTGTCACACATGTCTGCTTCTTCACACCAAGGCGGAGTTATCGGGGGTGCCCAGGGAGTGTATCCTCCAAGTTCATCGTTTGACACTGCTCGCCATGGACACTCCGATGCGCTGTTACCTGGACATATGCGGCTATCTGGCAGTGCCAACACAGCAGCGACAGCGCCCATCACTCCAATGAACCATAACTCTGTTGGCCAGTCTCAGCTGTCGCCTCCCTTATTTTCAACCCTTCCCAACCTCCATTCTCAGTTCCCAATGTCCGCTCTCAATATGAACTCGGTATCATCGATGATGTCTTCACAGAGCTCCAACAACTCCTACCAAAACCAGTCACACAATCTGGGCAACAGTTCCGTGAAACCCTACAGGCCGTGGGGCGGGGAGCTGAGCTATTGACTATATGAATGACGTTTCACACACGCAGTTTAGCAGAGTGGTGTCCTATTTCATGAAAGATGAAACAATATAACAGTCTAGTGGTCGTTACAGTTACGTAACTAACTACTGTAATTTCTTCACTGACTATACAAAACAGAGTATCTGACTGACTCTATCGCAGTGACTAAAGACGCGCACATCGGTACGTACGGTCTCAAGCAAACACTGAAGGTGTTCCTGTCCAGAATTGACCATACAGAGAAGGACATAGAAACCACCATGCAAGGAAAAAGACCTCAAAAGCACGGACCTTCTCATGACCAAAGGCTGAATAAACGAATAGCTAAAATTGATCCCCGAGGGGAAAAAATGCCTGTATACAAGGACTGAATTTGGTATCCGGTTCTTGAACCTTGTGTCGTAGAGTGTCTGAACAGACCACCCTGATCGCAGCATTCGCTAGATTAGTTTAATTATTGTGACAATTAATTAAGAGGAATCGGTGGAGATGTGGTTTTGTAGAAGAATCATGAGAGCACCGAAGACAGACAGAAAGAACAATGAAGATATCTTGAAAGAAGTTAACTCACACAGAGAACTGGTCACTCGCATCAGAAGAAGTCAGTCTAGACTCTTCTGGTGTGTCACGAGAAGAGCAAAATTCCAGTACGGACATCAAAACCTGAAGGTCAGAGGGGAAGAGCGGAGTGGGAGACCAAGAGAGACGATGCTGGACAATTTGACATCATGACATGGAAGAACGTCGGTATCAGAAAAGATTGGCAGCACAAGAGACAAGAGGCTCTGGACAGAATGATCATCAACTCCACAAAACATGAACTATAAGAAGCATTACTCCATGTGCAATATATACCTATATTCTAAAGCGGATCTTAATATCTGCATCAATTTATGTAAGTAGTACAGTAAAGGACCCTTTTATATATCTTAATGTGTTTTGACATATGGTGCTAAGGTACATAATTTTATAAACCAGTCGACACTCGGTGAGCTTACTTCGTCAGAATTTCCTGATATCCATTTTAAGCTGACACTATATACCATGTACTCCTCAAGGCATGTATAAATAAGCCATTTACTTTACTTTTTAAAAATACTTATCAGAATAGTATCTCAGTATCAGAGCAGTATAAAATTGGCCTGCCACCGTGAGAGTGTGTCTCGGAGCAAGTCGCAATAATCTTTACTTAGTATAACAATGCAGTGTATTTATACGGGCGTGTGCAGTTAGTACAACATCCAAGAAACATAATATAATGGTCTTGTATTTTGCTTTTGTAGCATGCCACCGTGTTTCCCGTTAAACAAACATGTCAGTGAAAACAAGGAAAGATTTCTGCATAATGAATTATACAGCCTGCAGCGAGATGACAATGCGCAGAGTAAAAGGACACAAACACTAGAGCTAGTATTGCATGTCGATTGCGTTAACGTGTTAGATGTGTATCCAGTTCGCGTGCACAGAGGTTATAGTTATTATTCCTACACTTCGGTGTAAGCTTTCATGGACATAGACAAAGTAATTCTCAACAGTGCTACTGTGCTTTTATTAACATAATTAATTAACAAAAATTAGAATTGAACCCAAAAAAAAACATTGATGGCAGAAAATGGGAAGTAGGGATGTGTCACAGATATGACTTAAACGTTGTTAATATGGTAGCAGACATGTTGTATTATATATCAAATTAAAGGAGGTTGCGTATGAAAAACTATTGTATTTATATTTTAATTGAGACAACATTTCGCATAATCCCTGGTTCAATTGCTATTTCACTGTTGACATTCGACTAAACTAAACTAACCTAAACTTTATAATTAACTAAATAACGAAGACACAAACAACAGATTGCACGATTTATTGCCAGGCATTTACAACACACATATTCACAGTCATTTGAATTGTCTACCAAGATAATTTAAAACTGACTATGGTGTGTGTGTGTGTGTGTGTTTTTTTTTTTTTGGCACAAAGTTGGCGTTTTTAAATGAATTCTGTTGCCGCGAACAGCTTTATCATGCTACTATTTTATGCGTTAAACAGCACACGAGGCGCATTGTCCCTACCATATCATAATTCCCCGATATAGTCTAGTCGTCTGAATAGACACTAAATTTGCCCGTTACAGTCTCGTAGTTTGAATAGACACTAAAATCATCACCATCCAATCTTGTCGTATTGAGATCAATGGAAGTAACAAGACACGACAAGGTACATTTCGCGCCACGTGAAGCGCATATTGTCATCCCTTTTACACGTCTGCTAAATGTGTTGCCAATTTTATTCAGAAACAATTAAATCGACAACAGTGGGAGCGCATTCAACCGCGGAAATATTTGGGGCAGAATTAAAATTAATTTATGAGACCCCACTTTGTGTTTGCTGCCTGGTGAACCTTTTGTTTTTAACAATGATAGCTATATGTAAAAGATAACCTAATCATGGGCTGATGCCGGCTTGTTTCTGTGACATTTCGGAAAATTCACGTAAAAAAAATCGTTTACCGACACCCATTCCTGTAATATTTCATGCGTTGTTACAAATGTTACACAGCCTGTTGAGGTAAAACCACGGGCAAATTGAAATATGCAACAGCTGTTACTTAATTTAACAACACAAAAAGTGGTTAGAAAAACTAAATAGCAGTACGTAGTGCAGTGAAATATTTTATTGTGTAGAGATGATTGTAGTAATTCTTCTTGATAAATTGTCAGTAAATAATTTAAAAAAACAAACATTAAAACGCAAGCTTAAATAATTTGAGTGATAGAAGGATTTTAAAACGACATTAAAAATGGGTTGGAGTGGGGTAGGGTGTAGGATGTTAAAGCGTTACATCACACAATGTGTGTATCTTAATGTCAAAAATAAACTGTGTGAAAATGTTGTACCATACCAAACCCATCTGTAAAAAATGTAATATGTGGGATATTTTCCCTACAAATCATATATGTTGGAAATATCAAAAATCACTAGCTTATGGAAACTTACAGCCCAGGCTGTGTAGTATGGAGAGGTTTAACTCCATCCCTGGTCCCCACCATGAGTTGTAGTTATTATGCCTTTTTTTTTTTTTTACATCACAATGTAGCAAACTATTATTATCTGTCAAGAAGGTTAGGTGCTAGTAGTAGTCATGGAAACATACCTTGTAAAAAAATACCATGTGAAGTAGTAACATTATTTCATAACTATGCGTGAGTGTGTGCGTGCACGCGTGTGTGTCTGTGTGTGTTGTGGCATCGAATACTGGTCGGCCTTTTTATAGATTAATATATTTGTTTGAAAGTTACACATTGGATAATGCGGGGTATTGCTTATTATTCTATACTTGCTACAAAAACTAGTGCCTTAGAATGCCAGTATTAACATGTTGTTGTCATCATCAAACGAAGACCTCGAATCCAAGAAATCCTGTACACATGCACGGACAGTGCTGTCCTGTGTATTTAGAATGAAGCTAGCAAATGTAAAACGTTTCGACAGGTTTTCTTGTCTCATCTTCAGGCTCTAGCCATTACACATGAACATGAGCGTTTTGTCTGTTCATTTCCATCTTGTTTCAATCATCACAATGTGTCATGCCGATAAGCGTGAGCGGTCATGTTTCACCATCTCACAGTCGTTGATCAGCTCTGTGTTTTTGTCTCGGTTATGTCATGTGGCCAAACCACCCAGATATTCACGTCTCTGCTATCGCCTTGTTCTTTCCCCGCAATCCTGCCTGTTGTCACTAAGTTCTACACAATCCTACAATATTTATCTCATAATATGTCTTGTACTGTTCCCATTTGAAAACTGGTTTCAACATTCCAAGTTTTGGAGATCTTCCTGGGTGAAAGTTGGCAAGTCGGCGATCCACACTCCTTGCGGGTTTTCTCGACATCGCGTCATACTTCTTCTAAGGAAAATGACCCCTTTCTTCTTGGCTGGTTGGTTATTTCATTTCCTTGTCTTTAGCTACCGCCCCGACAACATTGTTAGGAAAGAAACCTTACCCACGAATAGATGGAGCCCGCTACCTTATATGGAATCTGTCCAAAGGAATTACATCTTACATAAATGCATGCTTAAGTCGGACATACTAACCTCTGAGATGCATAATTTAGTGTGGATTAAATTAGATTGAATATGTCCAGAGGGATTAAACCTTACAAAAAACAAAAACAGAAAAAAAAAATTAGGTATGGGTTAAATTGGATGTTATCTGATAAGAGGAATTCAACCTTACACACATGCATACTAAAGTCGGACATATTGACCTTTGCGGTGCATAATTAGGTATGATGCATTCACATCTAAAGAAGAAAAGTCCATACAACACCTCGGGTGAAAATGATTTATTGGTCGAAAGGCGCAAATAGTACTAATTTCCTGTAGGTCTATATATAGCAATTATAGCGCAAGCAACGTCATTTTCAGGAGGAGCGAGAATGAAAGAAAAGGAAGACACCGGTTTTATATGACTTCTGATATTTATCTACTTTACTAGTTATCTTCTGCAAGTGCAATTAATAAATGTGAATGTATTTAATGTAAGAAAGGTCGCTTGCTCAGCTGTAAATGTCGCTTTGGGTTGTAAGTAATTGCCGTAAACAAACACATTTTTGCCTTAAGCCGACAATGAACGGCCAGATTTTTCTCTGTCAAATACCAAAGTTATTGCTGAATTCTACATATCAAATTCACAATTTACAACGATTTTAAACTTTAAATGTGTATTTATAATTTTTTATACAGTTTACATGTTTGTAAAGGCTTTATTCTTGTGTGCAATAAAACTTGATATATAAACCATGTGCAATTTATTGAATTACAGCTATAAAAGTATGCAAATGTTTTCAACATAAACTGATGTACTCACATTATTGTGTCTTCCAGCGGGAATTTTTCCTTTGATTTTACTGTAAATTTTTTTACAAACATTAAAGTATTAACTGAGAAATACTAGATTTAATAGTTAACGAGTAATTTCCCCCAGTTGAGAAATATCACATTCCATAGATAATGAGTAATTTCCCCCAATAAGAAATATATTTCATAGTTAACGAGCAATGCCCACGCATGCGATGGTTATAATAATAATAAAGCTATGATGCGGAAGTGTTGGGGGGGGGGGGGGGGGGAAGGGAGGGGGAGGAGGAGAAGCAGAGGGGGAAAAGTAGAAGGATAAGGAGAACGAAGAGAAGAAAACGCGACGTATCTTAACTCCTTATTAATTTTATGTTTATAAAAATATATACTTGGCGCGTGTACACACAAATGCACGTGTGTGTGTGTGTGTGTGTGTGTGTGTGTGTGTGTGTGTTTGCGAGTATATTTGTGTGTGTGCGTGTCTGACTGTAATGTATACATGACAGTTCTACTGATACTGATTATTGTGTTCATGTCAATGTTTTTATAATGTGCAATATTGGTGGCCTTTATGATTATATGCAAAGCACTGAATAAAATTACTGCTGACAACATGAGTGGTTGGTTGACATTTGAATATCATTGCCGTGTTCACTTTTTGTTGTGTTCGCTTTCTTGCTTCTCACAGTCAGTCCTTTTGTCAAAAGTATTTCAATCTTAGTTAGCCACCCATCGAGCGTTGGAGTGTCAACTATCCCTCTCCACGACGTTTGACGACAACAGTGGAAGATGGTGATGGTGATGATGATGATTATGATGATGATGATGATGATGAGTTAGTGAGTCATCACTTTATAACAATGACCCCTTATTTAACGTCAAAATAACTTGAACCATAATCTGTTATCTATTGGGGTATCATCCTTGCACTCCGGACAAGTCCATAGGTGCTCAGATCATTCTTCCCCCCCCCCCCTCAACATATGCATCAGCGTCCGGCGGCTAATAGTTCCAGTTCTGTGATGGTTGACGAGACGCCTTGTTCTCCCGATGTGCCACTCGTGTCTGGCCATGCCAATTCTAACTCCCAAATCTCTCTTTCTAGACAACGATGTGGATTCGCTAACGTCAAAGTAAAATAACTTTATGCATGAGACAGTGAAAATAATAAGGGAACGCATTAAAGACAACCAACTAAAACTAGGCATACCAACATATGTTATCTACCGTCAACATACAATTCAATTTTCTAACAAAGTCATACCACCAAATTGACGGAGTAGCCATGGGGAGTCCTCTTGCCCCTATTCTAGCGGACATCTTCGTGGCACATTTAGAAGAAAGAGATCCTCAGACATTAAGAACTTGGTCTTCTACCGTCTTTACGTGGACGATATACTAATTATCACCACAGACGAGCTCCAGGCAACATCGTTCCAGGCCACAATGAACATGACGCATAAAAACATCTCTCTATCTATGGAACACGAACACAATGAAGCGTTGCCGTTCCTAGATATTCTAATGAGACGTAGAGCAGACGGCACAATTCAAAGATCGGTGTATCGCAAAGAAACATGGACTGGCCAATACCTAAATTTTCAGAGCTTCACACCTGTCCAGTACAAACGGCGCTTAGTACGGACCCTGTTTGACCATGCTAGAAAGATATGCACCCAGGACACACTGACAGAGGAATTTGAAACTCTGAAGAATGTCTTAAACCTGGATGGGTACTCCACAGGATTTATAAAGTGCCACAGCCAACAGCCCAAACTAAAACCAAACAACCGGGAAGGTTAACCAGGTCAACAAATGCCCGCAGAAGTCGGATGTGTCGGCCTAACGGCGCAAGAACGCAGCTCTGCTGTAAACAGGCACAACGCAGTCACGTCCGACAAAAAGAAACTCCGGATGAACGAAGAAGAAGAAACCAAACAAAACTGCAGTCTCTAAGCCAGTGGTTCTCAACCGATGGGGAATTCCTCCCCCCCCCCCCACCAGGGGGAATTTTAGGGTTTCCAGGGGGGGGGGGGGGGGGGGGGGGGGGGATGAAGATTATTTCAAGATCGCGTTAATACAAGAACCGATTACTTGATATTGTTTTTCCCTTCATACTTTACAGTTATGCACGTCACATCCTTCTAAAATTCATTTTGTAAAGTAAGTAGACCTACAAATCACGTTTTATGTGGATGTCTAGACCTGTTTTAACATATTTACCTTCCATTTTTACGTATACTGTGTAGGGGTGGGGTGGATTTTTAGGTAGGAAATATGAAAGGGGGGGGGGGGGAGTGACGTTCTGAAAATATGGTGAAGGGGGGCACTGCCCAAAAAAGGTTGAGAACCACTGCTCTAAGCTCATGGTATTCATCCAGCTAAACTTTCGAGGGGATGACATAATGCAACGTCTACAAGACCGGCTCATTACAGCAGTAGGCCGAACATTCTGTGCTGCAATTCCAGTCATTAGGTACAGAACCACACCGATTCCTATCCAAGCAGTAAAAGAGATTGTTCCTCTGTAAGCCAAAAACAATTGTATTTACCAATTCATATGTAGGTGCCAGTCTACCTACATCGGCAGAACAGAGCGGCAGTTTAACAAAAGAGTGTCTGAACACACACCTCAAAGAATCGACAAGATACTACACACATGCGGAGGGAGCCTAGAGGGCCGACACACCATTATTTGCTAGGCATATGCTGAAAAGCGGCCATGTGACAGATAGAGACAGGTCTTTTCACGTGTTGTTTAACACACAAAATACTCGCTTGTTAAAGTTTGCAGAAGCAATAATGATTAATCTATACAAGCCAGTTTTGTGCAAACAGAAAGACATGTTAGTCAGTTTAAAATTACGTGGTAGACAATTGACAATACTGTGCGAACATGTGTGTATTTCAGTTTGAAGGATTTATCTAGTTATTTTACTTTACGTTGTGTGAATTCTGCAGTATGTATCTGACTAGATGCAGCGAAATATGACAGGCAATGGTTCCAAATGTTGCTGTATGTAGCCGGGGCGCAGTGTTGGGGTGAGCCTATAACCTATGCAGCAAAAGTCCAACTCCTGGCCTTCACGTGGCGGAGCTGTTTAAACTAACAGGAGAAGGGGCGACGGCGAGTCTCTGGCGCCGGAAAATAACCAGTATGCTCTAGATGTGTATGCACGCACATGCATGCGCAGACACGTGTGTGCGCGCGTACACATCTACACTCGAGTGAGACCACAGTCTGCTCTAGCAAAGAAAGGTGCTGAAGACGGAGGCAACCAGCCAAGAGGCGCACCACAGAAATCAGGATGCCACGCTCTCACGCAAAATGGAATATGTCGACTACTGCTAATTGTTATGGTTATGTAATGTTGAGCTACTGAACGTAAACTTGCCAAGAGATCACAACAGCAAAACATTCAGGTGTTGACTGCAACATCCTGTAAAGGATACAAAAATAACTTTTGTGTATGTGTGCTCGTAACTAGGTCTTGTAACTCTTTTGTGTGACAAAGTTTTATTGCTTGGCTTGCCTGTTTAGAAATTAGTTGCTTGTTTAAGTTTATTTGTTTGTGATACTTTAAATAAATGTCCCCCCCCCCCCCCCCGCCCCCTGATAAAAGGGAACTATAGTGTCGTGCAGTGGTTCTCAACCGTTTTGGGCCCGTGCACCCCTTCACCATATTTCCAGAACGTCACCCCCCTCCTCTCCCCCTTTCGTACTTCCTACCAATAAATTCCCCCTGCCCCTACACAGTGTACGTGACAATGGAAGCTAAATTTAATAACACATGCTAGAACAAGTCTAAATGTCTACGTAAAACGGATTTGCTGGTCTACTTACGTTATAAAATGAATAGGGCGAGAAGTACAGAACTGTAAAGAATGGAGGGAAAAACAATATCAAGTAATCGGTTGTTGTATTAAACGCGATCTTGAAATAATCTTAATCCCTCCACCCCCCCCCCCCCACGAAAATCCTAAAATCCCCCCCCCCCCCCCACCGAAGTAGGGAGGAGCGGAATTCCCCCACCGGTTGAGAACCACTGGTGTAGTGGCTTGACTCTGCATACGCTCGCCTGTCGGTCCTATTGTATAACTGGCCTGGACTTTCAGGTCAAACTCGATTTTTAAATAAAAGGTATCAAGAAATGTGTTGGGAAGTAAAGGAGACTTGCGTGATGCTTACCACATCACCCACACAGTGCAGAATGGCCTTGACTTAGGTCATCAAATTCTCTAGTTTATTTCACCTCTGCCGTCTCTTTGATCTTTCCCCCTCAATCTTGCCAGTTGTCATCAAGTTCTCGTTTATTTTTTATTTGCCGTCCCCTTGCTCTCTCTCTCTCTCTCTCTCTCTCTCTCTCTCTCTCTCTCTCTCTCTCTCTCTCTCTCTCTCTCTCTCTCTCTCTCTCTCTCTCTCTCTCTCTCTCTCTCTATCTTGCCAGTTGCCACCAAGTTTTCTAGCTTATTTTTTTCTCTGCCTTCCCCTTTTTATAACCCCTCAATCTTGCCAGTTGTCATCAAGTTTTTTAGTTTATGTCTTCTCTGCCTTCCCCTCCTCAATCTTATTCTTACCAGTTGTCACCAAGTTCTCTAGTTTATTTTTTCTCAAAATGTGCCCAAAAACCTTAAATGTCTACGTCTAATTTCTTTATTAGTTTACTATTTTCATTTGCCTCTTCTAGGACTTGCTCACTGGTTTTTCTGCCTATCCATGGTATTCTTTTCATGTTCCTCAGAAACATGCCCACTGCCATTTAGATGTTTTTCAGCTTGGCTTTTTATGCCCAGTACATTTATAACTTTGTTGTCAGGAGAGCTCCACAGAACATTCCATGTAAACACCGGACGCCATGTGTACCGGAGCGTTGGTTGTTTGTTGTTAAAATGGCCTTGTTATCCTTGCTTTTCTTACGTCGCCAAGAAGTTAATAAATAACACCGGGAAATCAGACCAAGAGGGGAAAGCCATGGCGTCAAATTATGCAAAAATCTTTCAGTTTATGAAACTGATAGGCCAGCTAAAAGTAAATGAAAATCCGACACGTCTTGTCCACTTCTCTTCTTACTTTTGTGATGTTTGTAAATGTTTTTTTTTTACAATGTAATTAGTAATTTTATTTAATTTATTTTGTAAATACTTGTCTATCAAAGTTTGAATATTATGATTAATGGTTTGACTTATCTGTTTAGAAATTACTCACATGTTCAAGGTTATTTATTTGTCTAAGTTTAATTAAATTCCCACCCCCGTCCTGTATAAAAAAAGATCTGTCGTGTGGTGTAGTAACACACTTCATCATATGCTCGCTTTCTGGCCATGGTGTCATGGATTCGAGTCTACATCGAGACGGTTTTATAATATAATTGACCTGGGCTCCCCCAGGTCAACCTGAAAAAAAGTTATCAAGAAATTTCTTGGGAAGTATAGAGACGACTGGCGTGATACAGACCACATCATCCACACTCACATAGCATAGCATGAACCATCAGATTTTTAAATTTGAGTATTTTCTCATGGGACCACCACCAAAAGATAGGCCTTGAGAAACCGAATCTAATGGTACCAAGATGATGCATGTATGTCAATTAGAAGCGAAGATATGCAACTTTGAGTGTCGAGATCATTACGCAGAAATTGACACAAAAGATCTCTTCTGCACATCTTTTTTTCGTGTCCGAACCAAGGTCATAGCAGAAGTTATCAAAACTAGAGTAGTTTGTTTATTTTTAAACGAACATCCTAGCAACCATACACGAACATCCTAGCAACCATACATCATTGCGATCGGTGTAGCGAAGCCTAACCGCTCATGTCATCTATTTTTACATATGATGTAACATTATCTAATTAGCATATAAAAATGGCCACCAATTAGTTATTATATTAATTAATTACCAAGTGCATTCTTTATATTATGTTTAAACCCTGTCACGTAATATATTGTATTATGCGAAATGATGCTACCCACATAATGGGTTAATTCCTGTTTAGATAGTATGCAACGTTATCTAATTAGCATATAAAAATGGCCGCCAATTAGTTATTATATTAATTAATTACCAAGTGCATTCTTTATATTATGTTTAAACCCTGGCACGTAATATATTGTATTATGCGGAATGATGCTACGCACATAATGGGTTAATTCCTGTTTAGATAGTATGCAACGTTATCTAATTAGCATATAAAAATGGCCGCCAATTAGTTATTATATTAATTAATTACCAAGTGCATTCTTTATATTATGTTTAAACCCTGGCACGTAATATATTGTATTATGCGGAATGATGCTACGCACATAATGGGTTAATTCCTGTTTAGATAGTATGCAACGTTATCTAATTAGCATATAAAAATGGCCGCCAATTAGTTATTATATTAATTAATTACCAAGTGCATTCTTTATATTATGTTTAAACCCTGGCACGTAATATATTGTATTATGCGGAATGATGCTACGCACATAATGGGTTAATTCCTGTTTAGATAGTATGCAACGTTATCTAATTAGCATATAAAAATGGCCACCAATTAGTTATTATATTAATTAATTACCAAGTGCATTCTTTATATTATGTTTAAACCCTGGCACGTAATATATTGTATTATGCGGAATGATGCTACGCACATAATGGGTTAATTCCTATTTAGATAGTATGCAACGTTATCTAATTAGCATATAAAAATGGCCGCGAGAAGAAGAAGAAGAAGAAGACTGGCCACGATATGAAAAAGATTTGCAGAAAGAAATACAGAAAGACAGCATGATCGACCACAGTTGTACTCACAGTTTCTTGCTGCACCTCTTATACTCTTGAAGCCAAGCGTAGCAATTGGAGCTCTCTGCATTAAGGCATCCGAGCAGCCGAGCTATGTACCCTTTCAGAATAGGGTATCCTTCTTCGAACACAGACAGATGGGATCTTAGATCATCAGCAGTCCTTGCCATGATTCACTAGTGCGATTCTAAATATGAAATAAACTTACATAAAAAGTACAATTATTAGTAACATAAATTCATGAGATAATATATCTTTATTTATATGAGACATTTGTATAAAAATGGATGTCTCCTGTGAGCATTTAAACATTTCTAAAAACAAATAACATATAATATATGTAAATAAATATAATAAAAAATTTAATCCGATTGATATGCATGGTGTAGCGCCGCCATTGATGTCGATAAATACCAAAAGGACTGAATATCGTACCTCACAAGTAAGCGATGAAGTCCCTGAAGCTGAAGGGATACGTTCCATTCCAGATGAAAAAGAGAAAGACTATTGTGTGCAGTGACAGAAAAATTCCTGGAGGGCGGAAGCGGGCCCAGTCAATGTACAACAAATGTCAAAAGGGACTTCATGATTGTTTCTTTTCTAAACATAAGTGTTCAAAGTTATTCTAAAGTGGTGTAGGAATTCAGTGAGGAAATGTTAGGTGAGTATCATTTTTTTTAAATGTATTTTATTACAAAATATTAAATTAAAATATTTTATTTTTCACAAAATGCAAATGAGGTCACCAAATTTGCATAAACATGAACAAAATAACTTCAGTCATACACAGAAATAAACTTTAGTTTATCCTCTTAACATCTTACAACTAATTTATCTATTTTAAAATGAATTTTGTAGGTATGTGCGAGATTGACTCAAACGCCGCCATTGTTTCCCAATGGCAAAAAGTCGGCACAACACATGTCCCCAATCTTTTTCTTTTCTTTTCAAATTCAAAGGATTTAAGAGATAGAACTCTCTGAATATATATATACAATTGAATGCAGAATCCGAAAATGCAAACAAAAACATCTAACAACTAATTTATCTATTTTAAAATGAATTTTGTAGGTATGTGTGAGATTGAGTCAAACGCCGCCATTGTTTCCCAATGGCAAAAGTCGGCACAACACATGTCCCCAATCTTTTTCTTTTCTTTTCAAATTCAAAGGATTTAAGAGATAAAACTCTCTGAATATATATATACAATTGAATGCAGAATCCGAAAATGCAAACAAAAACATCTAACAACTAATTTATCTATTTTAAAATGAATTTTGTAGGTATGTGTGAGATTGAGTCAAACGCCGCCATTGTTTCCCAATGGCAAAAGTCGGCACAACACATGTCCCCAATCTTTTTCTTTTCTTTTCAAATTCAAAGGATTTAAGAGATAAAACTCTCTGAATATATATATACAATTGAATTCAGAATCCGAAAATGCAAACAAAAACATCTAACAACTAATTTATCGATTTTAAAATGAATTTTGTAGGTATGTGCGAGATTGACTCAAACGCCGCCATTGTTTCCCAATGGCAAAAAGTCGGCACAACACATGTCCACAGTTTTATTATTCTTTTCACATTCAAAGCTATATAAGAGATGAAACTCTACAAATATATGTAAAATTGCATGCAGAATCCAAAAATCTATATAAAAACATTAAACTATTAATGAATCAAGCTTAAAATAGACAATTACTAACTTATATCACAAGAAATTCAATTTTTCAAAGACTGAAGGAAAAGTTACCCACACTCTGCGATTTCAAAATGGCAGACTGACCTTTGGTCATGAAGCCAAGATGGCGCCCGTGGTTGTTATGCGTTATTTGAAGGTATCCAATCAGAAACAACAGAACCACCTATAATCGACAATGACTCGTTGACACGGCGAAACCTTCTGCGCAAGCGCGAAAAAAATGGCTTCCGGTTAAAGTATGCTTCAGTACTGATGGATCACGCTACATAGCAGAATGATTTGTATACTTTATAAAAATAATGGCTCTAGCACCATATCATAATAATATCCAATGTCTTAAGATGTGTGAAATGGTCATTGATTGATTTAGTAACCAACATCACAGCATTCGGGGCATTCCCATAAGCGCTCCATCCCCATCCTCAGCAGCCAGCGAAGAGTTCCAACACCAATAGTTCCAGTAGCAATCTGATTATATGTCCGTCTTGCCTTTCCTCTAAGCGTTGAGCGTCGGCCAGATCCCCTTGTCACTCCTCGCTGTCTCATTCTTACCAGACTATGGTGATCCGTTTGCTCCTCCAAGGTGTACACGTGCTCCCACAAGGCCGCAACCACGTCTGCCTTGTCATGCATCAATACTCCACCAAGTTTTGCAGAGCCAGCCAATCTGTCCACCTGTTCATTCCCCAGCACACCGGCATGCTCCGGAGAAAAGATCCAGGTGATGCTTGCCACCCGTGACCTCCGAAGCGAAGCAAGCCACTCTGCATGAAGCCTGCCTGTCCTCACCCTCCTCAGCATGCTTTCTGAGTCAGTTACAATCACGATGTGCGTATGTATCATGTTCTCCATCCAGCAGAAAGCTGCACTGACGCCTCCACCTCCATTCTTAAGCTAGATGTTGTGGTATCATACGCCAAATAGTCCTTTACTTACTAACTAGTACTAGTACCGTCTATACAATATTACAGTGCACTTTCATAAATTATTCCCCCCCCCCCCCCCCCCTCCCCTCTCTCCCCCGGTGTTAAAGTAATATGTCGGTTATATAATGTAACTGATTCAATGCCGAAGGACACTATATTGCCAAGTGTAGGGTAATTGCCAAATACTAGGGTCATTGTGTTATTTGTTTTGTTTCGTGGTATCTTGCACATTTTAAATGCTCAGTGAACAGAAATTTACATTATAATACTTGTTCATTTGTTTGTATACCATGTTTGGTCTAAACCTACTTGTTTTGGGCTGAGGCAGTTAATAATACAATATTTTATTATTATGAATTGAAGTGGAATGTGGCCTCTGAGACTATCAAAGGGGGAAAAAAGTTGACTTCATTGCACCAGGTTTTTATCCCATATGACTCAGTCTCTTTCTGCATTGAACTGCCGAAAGCGCCACACAAAGCACAAACTCTGTAGCTCCAGTGACAACCCTCAGGAGCCTCAGAAAAAAATGCACTCGTGAACCGAAGGTCACGACCTGTAATCAAACCCACAACCTTTGGAGCCCGAGACAAACGGCTTGACCACTTCGCCACGGAGACTCACTTTTAAAGGGAGATACAATACATAGTTTTATCGACTACGTATATTTGGTTGTTTCAAGATTTGAAATTTAAATATTGAGCACAACCCACCACTGGCAACGCCGACCGTATTCCGGTATGAACCTAATTTGAACCATATTGACGTGGATAGACCTTAGGTTCATACCGGACTACGTATATGTTTATGGTCACCGTGGCTGAAAGGGTAAGCACGCCCTAGCTCCTAAACTTCCAGTGAGCTGATGGCGAGGTAGGGGGTTCATCCCCCATACACCTGGAGGTGGCATCTCTGAGTGGCTAAGAGCTCGCGTTTAATCTTCCGGTGTGCTGATGCCGAGGTTCAACCCCCTACACCGGTCTTTTAGACTAAAATGTTTTCTTTTCATCCTTGACACAGGGATGTAAATTACAAGTATCTCAGAAGTCGGCTTGGGTTCACCTGATGGAGAGTGACACTGGTAATATGGAAAGATAATCCACAAGCAAAAATCAGTCCAGTGCACTACTCGTAGTAACAAGTGTATGGACTACGCTAGAGATCAATGCAAGCGAGCGCAAACAAAAATCCCCATACACCAGTCGCTTGGATTGAAATGTTGACTTCTCATTCAGAAAGCAATGGCAAACTACTGAATGTAAAATTTCCTATAGAAAATCAACCTCGTGTTGATTCTGCACAGAATATGCAAGTTTCTTTTTTTTTCTGATTTATTTATAGGTTACAAATAAGCTTTTGACAAAGTACAACAGGAATAGTTAATTACATGTCTCCACGTTAGCATTTAAATAGTCATAACATCTGAAGGGAGATGCCTTGAAGAGATTAGAATAAGAATCACCATGGTGAAGGCAGCCATTTGCAAGATGAAAAATATACTGACCAATAAATAGATGTCATTGGCAATGAGAAAATGAGTGTTGAGGTGCTACATAGAGCCTGTTCTTTTGTATGGATGTGACGCGTGGACAATGAGCAGACAAGCTGAAAAACATCTGATGGCTGTGGAAATGTGGTTTCTGAAGAAAATGCAAAGAATACCATGGACAGACAGAAAAACCAAGTCCTGCAAGAAACAAATGAAAACTGTGAATTGATTAGAGAAATTAGACGTAGACAGTGAAAATTTTTTGGTCACGTTATGAGAAGAAATAAATTGGAGAACTTGGTGACAACTGGCAAGATCGAAGAGAATAGAACAAGGGGAGGGTGGGGAGGTAAATACCTGGATGGCTTGGCCACGTATGGTCAAGACAAGAACACTGAGCTGATCCACGACTCTGGTGATCGAGTGAGATGGCAAAGAATGACAGCCCACGTTTACTGGCATGGCACATGATGATAATGATTAAATAAAATGATGCATGTCTTTTACAATCAACCCTGGGTTGATTTTATAGGCAATTTTACTTTCAGTAGTTTGCCATTGATATCTGAACAAGTCCAGCCGACTGTTGTAGGGATGTGTTGTTTTATTCGCTCGCTTTGATCTCAAGCGTAGTCCATACACATGCTACAACTTCTAGTACACTGCACTGATTTTTGCATGTGGATTAGCTATCCATATTACCAGTGTCCCTCACCATCAGGCGAACCCACTGACTTCAGAGGTACGTGTAATTTATGTCCCAAGTCAAGGATGAGAAGTCTATATTTTAGTTCAACTGACTGGTGAAGGTAGTGAAGTAAAAAAATATTAGACTTATTAATTATCTATACTGTGAACAAATAGGAACAATTTATTTGTCTACAACACAGCAGTCAACTGTCTAAATATTAACCACGCTTATGCTGCTTGACTTCAGTGATTGGATGAGAACTTATATTTGCAATGTGGTATGGCCAAAGACAAACATATGGAATGCTTCACGAATTTGCCCTGCAACAATTAGGTATGAAAATGATGACTCATTACGTGTAAATATAAAAAGAGGAGTCCAGCTTGTTATCCCAATCCTTTTGAACTTATACATAGAAATCATTTTAAAACAATGGAGATTTGCCTGGACTGAACATCAATAGGAGAATAATAACAAATCTGGATGAGTAAGATGATTAAAAAAACAAATCTGGAGGTTAGCATGGCCGAATGGATAACAACACATGTTCTTAAACATCCGGTGTGCTGATGCCGAGGTAAGGAGTTCAGCTCCTAAACCAGACAGTTGGACTAAAATGTTGACCTCTCGCCCTTGACTTGGGGACGTAAATTACAATTACCTGATGGCGAGGGACACTATTAATAGAGAAAGCTAATTCACACGAAAAATTTATTCCAGCACTACTAGAAGTAGTATTTATGGACTATGCTTAAGTTCATAGCAAGCACAAAACAAAAAGAAAGAAAAACAAATTTCAGCTATGCTGATGACACAGAGTTACTAGCAGACAGTGAACAGGGGTTACACTATGGAACAAGTACATAGGTGCAGTGCAAAATGCGAATTAGATTTTACTATTAAAGAAAAACTATCAACAACGAACATCATAGTATTGAGGAGATAGTAGAACAAGTAAAAAGTCTCTCATATATTTGCCATGTAATAGATGATAGCAGATCCAGGTGAACCTTCTGGCCTAGAGAGAAAACAGTGGAAGACAAACTCTATGGACCGCTGAGTGAACTAAAAAAGACTGTTAGATTCATACAAGAGACAACATTGCAGTTATAGACATATTTCAAGTGAATGAAAGAAGAAGAATAAGATGATAGCAGAAGTAAAACAGAAATAATAAAAAGAATAGGAATGACAAACAATATTTTCAGCAACATTAAAAAATTATCTAAAGAGATCAACATTACATTAGAAATGAAAACTGTCAAATTATGTATATATTCAACACTTATTATATTATATGAATACTAGTTTGCATATTATAAATGATAGATGGTGGGTCAGTAACTGTGCTAACACCAGACTCTCAGTGAAAAAAAACAAACATAGGAAGGTATGATGGGTTGGCTTTTACGTGGCAAAGGGGTTATGGACACAATTTGTAATCCCTATTACTGCTTCAAAACCAGCTGGAGGCGATTTGAAGCAGACTGCCTTACGCTGGTTTCCATACAATAGTATGAGTGCCAGTCATTAAGAAAGCAATGGCAAACTATGAAACGTAAACTTACCCAATAATCACGAACAGCCAAAAAATGCTGGAGTTGACTGCTATGTCCTGTAAAGGGATATGCAACTAACTTTTTTCATCCTAGTCACACATCTGTGGCTAAATTTGTTGTGAATCTGTTGCTGTGGCCATGTAGGCGTCCATGTCACTGTGATATTGGAGTGTTTGGTTGCTAAAATATCCATGTGTTATGTCATCCACTTCGATAAGGGATCCATATTGCACTCGATCCCTGACTGACAGCTGTAGCATGACATAGCCAGTGAGGAATTAACCTCAACACAGATTGTGGCAACTTGGAACAGATTGCTGCAGTCTGGAATCAAGCATGGAACCCACATTAGGGAATACCTGAGAAGTGGGGTCATGCGTTTATGCTACCAGCGTGCTACAGGAACAGTTAGCATTTCTGCACTCTGACGTCTGATGGGAGGAACTGAGCTTCCTTGTACGCGCTGCCCTTAAATTATTAAGTGTTTGAGCATCACCTCCAAACACTAGCGAAACGATATGTTGAAGTGAGGTGGTTGAGCAATAAAATAAAACATGGCTAGCTGAGAGCTTTTGAGAAGATGCCAAGTAAGATAACATTATTAGAGGGTGAGCAACGCTTCACTTGCTACCTCCTTGGCTTCACTGCCCCCTCCAAATGATTTCATACTTTGTTTAAAAAGTATACTTCATTAGGAAACTGGAGGAAGATGAGATGTGCTTTTTGAGAATGATGTGAATATGAATAGAAGAAAACTAATGCAGAAATACTGATAATTGCAGGTGTTAATAGATTACTCATCAAAAGCAAAAAAAAAGGCAAAAGGGAATTAATACGACTGTCAGCATGGCTGAAAGGATAATATAGCTCATTCTTAAACATTTAGTTTGCTGAGGCAGCAGGTTCAAACCCTACATCGGTCATTTGGACTAAAATGTTGACTTCTTGCTCTTGACTTGGGGACGTAAATTACAAGTACTTCATAATTCAAATGAGTTCGCCTAATGGCAAGGGATACTGATAATAGGGAAAGCCAATCCACACGCCAAAGGTTGACCAGCACAACAATGGACAGGATGTTAAAGACACTGGGCATGAACATTTGTGGTTTAGGCAAGGGAACTGTCAAAGGATTCAGAGTCTCTCTGGTGGACGGTCATTTCTTATTTGCTTTTGCTTGCTTTAAACTCAAGTGTGGTCCACATATGTGCTATTACTTCTACTGCACTGGACTAATTTTTGTGTGTGTATTAGCTTTCCTTATTACCAGTGTACCTTGCGATCCAGGCAAAGCCACTCCAATATCATCATCTTCTTCTGCGTTCATTCGGAGTCTTTTTTTTCTTTTTTTTCAAGGAAATTGTGTATATTTCAACTTGAAGGATTTATCTAGTTAATTTCACGTAAGTTGTGTGATTTCTGCAGTATGTACCTGACGAGATGCAGCGAAATATGCCAGGCAATAAATCGTGCAATCTATTGTTTGTGTCTTCGTTATTCATATTAAACTAGTATTTTGGTGTGATGTCATCTATGGGAACCTTTTTAATGATCGGCTGAAATAAGTAATTTTTAAATTCACAGCGTGTGGAGAGAACAGGGTGGGTTCGCAATAAAGTCAAAGATCCCGAATCTGTTGCCGAGCACATGTATCGAATGGCAATGATGGCTTTTGCAATCCCGTCAAACTTAGGCCTCGACAGAGACAAGTAGGTAACAACAATTTTGTGTGTAGTTTTAACCATGAGAAACCACCTCAGAAACCACATTTCCACAGCCATCAGATGTTTTTCAGCTTGTCTGCTCAGTGTTCAAGCTTCACATCCATACTAATTATAGAATTCTCCTACCCCCTCTGCTGTGTGTCCACCGTGACGAGGTAGAGGGGCTTGTGCGTCCCAATGACCCCAAGAGCTATGCCGACGGTAGCACAGCTACTGGTAGGGCCACCCATGTCGGACAGGTCAAGGGAGAGGGACCAGACGAAGAGACACACAAACCTGCTGCCTTGTAGGTAGACTGGGGACAGTCAAAGGCTAGGGAAAGCACCCCAAATACATGCTTGTCGAAATCGGATGTACTGAGCCACAGGCTTGACAAAGCAGTGCAACGTGAAACCTGCTGCCTTGTAGGTAGACTGGGGACAGTCAAAGGCTAGGGAAAGCACCCCAAATACATGCTTGTCGAAATCGGATGTACTGAGCCACAGGCTTGACAAAGCAGTGCAACGTGAAACCTGCTGCCTTGTAGGTAGACTGGGGACAGTCAAAGGCTAGGGAAAGCATCCCGAATAAATACTTGTCGAAATCGGATGTACTGAGCCACAGGCTTGACAAAGCAGTGCAACGTAACTTAATTCATGATGTCACAAATCAAAATTAATCGATATGGTGCTAATCCCGTGAAGTCCCATCAGGCGGTGATAGTGCCGGGCCCCCTGCCTCGAGGGGGTCCACCCATGACTACTGGTGGTCACCTTCCCCTGTGCTGTGGAGTCAAGGCACAGAGGAGTAGGTTAAGAGCTATTGACCAAATACCCCGGACACTCAACATACTACAGTGGAATGCCGAAGGAGTTTACAAGAAGAAAGACTCCCTAACACAGCGTCTTCATAAAGATAGAATAGATGTGGCATGCATTCAAGAGACACACCTCAACGCCAATCACAAATTCTCAGTCAGAGGATATCAGGCCACACGTTTCGACCGCGAAGGACACAAAGGAGGAGTTCTAATACTTACACGAAATACAATACCTTGCAGCGAAGTATCTGTGATCTCTGACAACCAAACGGAAATTATAGGTGTTGATATAATGATAAAGGACGTGAAAATAAGAATCTACAATCTGTATAGCCCAGCAGATAAGGACCTTACACTCTCAAACATGAAAATAACTGACACAAACTGCATTATTGTCGGAGACTTTAATAGCCGTTCAGAAAGATGGGGATACCCAGATACTGACAAAAGAGGAGATGAATTGGAGGACTGGGAAATAGACTCAAATCTCCATCTACTCAACAAAGCGGATGACACACCGAGCTTCTACTCCAGAAGATGGCTTACCACTTCTACTCCAGACTTAGCTTTCTGCACAGGAGACATCCTCCACAAAATCGATCGCCATGTGCTGGACCAATTAGCAGGTAGTGACCACAGACCAATCAAGCTTGAAATGAATATGGAGTATGTTCCACAGGAGCAAAAGCCCTTGCCCGCTGGAATTACAAACGAGCAGATTGGGACAGATTTGCCATACTAACAGACAAATATTGTGAAAACATAAATACACGATATGGCAACATAAAGCAAATGGTGGAAAGTCTAAACAGAGCGATAATACAGGCAGCCACTGAGTCCATTCCAAGAGGAGCGAGGAAAAATTACAAACCATACTGGACTGAAGAACTACAAAGTTTGGAGGACAAAGTTGAAGATGCCAGGAAGACAGCAGAGAGAGAACAAACAATTGAAGCAAACATCTCTCTCAAAGCCATCTCAGCAAAATATAAAAGAACAGTAAATCAAACAACAAGAGATTGTTGGAGGGAAAAAAACAGAAAACCTGAATTTTGACAGGGATGGAATCAAACTATGGAAACCCCCTCTGCCGTGCGTCCACCTTGACGAGGTAGAGGGGCTTGAGCGTTCCAATGACCCCAAGAGCTATGCCGACGGTAGCACAGCTACTGGTAGGGTCACCCATGTCGGACAGGTCAAGGGAGAGGGACCAGACGAAGTGACGCACAAACCTGCTGCCTTGTAGGTAGACTGGGGACAGTCAAAGGCTAGGGAAAGCATCCCGAACAAATGCTTGTCGAAATCGGATGTACTGAGCCACAGGCTTGACAAAGAAGTGCAACGTAACTTTATCATTTCATGATGCCACAGATGAAAATTAATCGTTATGGTGCTAATCCCGTGAAGTCCCATCAGGCGGTGATAGTGCCGGGCCCCCTGCCTCGAGGGGGTCCACCCATGACTACTGGTGGTCACCTTCCCCTGTGCTGTGGAGTCAAGGCACAGAGGAGTAGGTTAAGAGCTATTGACCAAACACCCCGGACACTCAACATACTACAATGGAATGCAGAAGGAGTTTATAACAAGAAAGCCTCCCTAACACAGCGTCTTCATAAAGATAGAATAGATGTGGCATGCATTCAAGAGACACACCTCAACGCCAATCGCACATTTTCAGTCGAGGGATATCAGGCCACACGTTTCGACCGCGAAGGACACAAAGGAGGAGTTGTAATACTTACACGAAATACAATACCTTGCAGCGAAGTATCTGTGATCTCTGACAACCAAACGGAAATTATAGGTGTTGATATAATGATAAAGGACGTGAAAATAAGAATTTACAATCTATATAGCCCGGCAGATAAGGATCTTACACTCTCAAACATGGAAATAACTGACACAAATTGCATTGTTGTCGGAGACTTTAATAGCCGTTCAGAAAGATGGGGATACCCAGATACTGACAAAAGAGGAGATGAAGTGGAGGACTGGGAAATAGACTCAAATCTCCATCTACTTAACAAAGCGGATGACACACCGAGCTTCTACTCCAGAAGATGGATTACCACTTCTACTCCAGACTTAGCTTTCTGCACAGGAGACATCCTCCACAAAATCGATCGCCATGTGCTGGACCAATTAGCAGGTAGTGACCACAGACCAATCAAGCTTGTAATAAATATGGAGTATGTTCCACAGGAGCAAAAGCCTTTGCCCCGTTGGAATTACAAACGAGCAGATTGGGACAGATTTGCCATACTAACAGACAAATATTGTGAAAACGTAAATACACGATATGGCAACATGAAGCAAATGGTGGAAAGTCTAAACAGAGCAATAATACAGGCGGCCACTGAGTCTATTCCAAGAGGAGCAAGGAAAAATTACAAACCATACTGGACTGAAGAACTACAATTTTTGGAGGACAAAGTTGAAGATGCTAGGAAGACCGCAGAGAGAGAACAAACAACTGAAGCGAACATCTCTCTCAAAGCCATCTCAGCAAAATATAAAAGAACAGTAAATCAAACAACAAGAGATTGTTGGAGGAAAAAAACAGAAAACCTGAATTTTGACAGGGATGGAAACAAACTATGGAAACTAGTGAAAGCCATGAACAATGAAGGACCTAGAAACAAACAAATAACAATTAAACAAGGAAATGCCTTGCTTACAGGAAAAAAGGCTGCAAATGCACTAATGGAACACTATGCCAGTGCAAACCACATTGATATTACAGCCGAACAGAAGAAAGCAATCAAAGATAAACAGATACATCATAGATATACAGAGACAGCAGCAGAATATATGATGGCAAATCTAACAATGGAAGAAATGGAACAGGCAATGAATACCCTAAAAAAGAAGACATCACCAGGAAAGGATGGAATCACAAATGAAATGCTAATAGGACTAGGCACTAAGGCAAAAAAGAAACTACTAGCAGTCCTAAATTACAGCTGGAAGAGGGGAATAGTCCCACAGGCATGGAAGGAAGCTATACTAATACCAGTCCCAAAGAAAGGAAAAGACCTGGAAGAACCAAATGGCTATCGACCTATCAGTCTTCTTAGCTGTGTAGGAAAATTAATGGAACGCATTATCAATGGCAGGCTAACATGGCATCTGGAAGAAAACCAACTCTTAACACCTCACCAAGCAGGATTCAGAAAGTACAGATCTACTGAAGATCAAATAACCTATATAGCTCAGGAAATAGAGGATGCCTTCCAAGAGAAAAAGCACACACTAGCAGTCTGGATAGATTTAGAAAAAGCATTTGATAAAGTATGGAAGGAAGGACTGAAAGTAAAACTGCAAAAAATGCATGTTTGCGGGAAAATGTACAAATGGATCAGCCACTACCTTGAGAACAGAACTGCCAGGACAAAAGTACAAGGACAAACCAGCAAAATGATGCTGTTGGAGCAAGGTGTCCCCCAAGGAGGAGTTCTTTCACCAACATTATTCCTAGCATATATAAACGACATCACGGAAAATTTTCCAGCCAGAGTACACACATCATCCTTTGCAGATGACCTAGCCATATGGACATCTGAAGAATATATTAGTACAGCTAACAGCAGAATACAGCAAGCCCTATTAGCGCTAGGGGACTGGTCAAAATCATGGCTAGTGAAGATAAGTGAGGAGAAAACAACATGCACAGTGTTCTCCCTCTCAAATAAAACTCAGCAACCTAAGCTGGTATTGAATGGAAAAATATTGCGCCATGAAGAAAATCCAAACTATCTAGGAGTCACCTTTGATCGTCGCCTGACATGGAAGACACAGGTTGAGAAAAATCGAACAAGAGCAAGGCAGAGAATGGCAATCATGAAAAAGCTTGCTGGTACAACGTGGGGAGCAGATGAGAAAGTTCTCAAGAAGTTATATACTGGACGGGTGAGGCCAGTACTGGAATATGGCATTGCAGCTTGGGCAACAGCAGCTAAGTCAAACTTTAACAAAATAAGTAGAGTCCAAAACCAAGGAATGCGAATCATAACTGGAAGCCTGAAGACAACGCCTATTAATGAACTAGAAAAGATCACTTGTTTACAACCAATGCAGGATAGAAGAGATAGCAGAGCCCAGCAACAAGCAGAAAAATTTAGAAGATTGACAGACCACCCTATGTACAACAGATTTAATGTTTTGGAAAGGGAAGACTGAAGCGTAGCAACTTTGTAGAAACTGCAAAACGAAGGATTAGGGCAGATCCTATACTTAACATATCAACAGTCAAGCCCATATACAATGCACACAAGTTCCCAGCTTGGAGACAGCAGCAACTGCCTGAGATGATAGAAAACATTCCTGGTATTGAGAAAAAGAACACTCAGCATGAAACCGAAAGAAGAGAAATAACCCTAAACTACATAAAAGAACATTACCCAAGCAGGAATTGGACCCATGCATATACAGATGGATCAGCCAAAAATTCAATAGAGAATGGAGGAGGAGGAATTCTCCTAAATTTAAAAATGGAGTGAAAAAAACACATTCAATGGCAACTGGAAAAATTTTCAAGTAACTTCAAAGCGGAGGTAGAGGCTTTGAAAACTGCAGCAGAAATGCTCCTGATGGAGGAAAATAAAGAGAAGCAAATAGCTATCTTCACAGATGCAAAGTCAGCTGTCTCAATACTCAAGAGCAATAACAGCACAGAACTAACTGACCTAAGAGCAGCACTCCATGGTCTATGCCAGAAATCCAAAAAAGTTGTAATACAGTGGATCCCATCACATTGCAGTATACCTGGAAATGAAGAGGCTGACAGACTGGCAAAAGAGGGCGGACGACTACCACAGCCTGACATAGACATAACCTATAATGAGGCAAAGAGGTTGATAAAAAGCACTTATAGAACCAAATGGGAATCTGAGCATCCAGGCCATCAGAAGGATGATGCATATTACAAACTCGACCGAAGAGAACAAGTAGCAATCTTCAGACTCCGCACAGGACATAACAGGCTGAAATACCACTTGTTCAATAAACTAAAGATAGGAGATACTGATGAATGTAATTGTAGAACTGGAAAAATGACAGCAAAACATTTGCTGCAGGATTGCCCAACGTATGCAGAACAGAGAAAGATATTTTGGCCCACACCTGCTTCATTTGAGGACAAGCTCTATGGAGATATCAACAAGCTCAAGTTGACCGCAGCTTACTTTAACTACATACAGGTTGACATTTAAAGGTGCATGAAGACCCAGAGGCATGAAATGAAATATTGCTTGGATAGCAAATCCATTATGTGGAAAGTCCAAATCGAAAGCTCGCTGTGTGGGCTTCATAAAAGGTGGAAAAGTGTCCTAGTGGCACGAAATGGAATATTGCTTGATAGCAAATCCATTACGTGGAAAGTCCGAATCAAAAGCCCATTGTGTGGGCTTCATAAAAGGTGGAAAAGTGTCCTAGTGGCATGAAATGGAATATTGCTTGGATAGCAAATCCATTACGTGGAAAGTCCGAATCGAAAGCTCACTGTGTGGATGTCATCTGCAGACTGCATACTTCTGGTTTCCGGAAGAACAGCCTATGGTGAACGGAAGGCCCAATATACGGAAGTGAGGCTAAGCAGCCATGTGCAGGACGTGACGATTCCTTGGGTGAGCCCAGTACCAGAGCGCTATGTATCGGCTCTGCAAGTATGGAAGCCTCCTTGGATGGCGGGGAATGCCCATGGTCTGCCCCTGCCTTCCCTTGAGGGCTGACCAGGATCTTTGGCTGTTCTATATGGACCAGCTGGGATGGGGGATAACACCACAACAGTGAGAGTCAAACGTCCTAAGAAACCCCCGGGAAGGTTAACCCGGTCAACAAATGCCCGCAGAAGTCGGATGTGTCGGCCTAACGGCGCAAGAACGCAGCTCTGCTGTAAACAGGCACAACGCAATCACATCCGGAAAAAAAACTCCGGATGAACGAAGAAGAAGAAGAAGAAGAATTCTCCTACAAACATTATACCCCAATCACTGAGCTGTTGTAATCAACTTAAATCAGTTTGTGTCTTATTAGACCAGTCTTTCAATCTGCTTATTCAATGTGTGCAAATGCACAGTATTCATTTTAGACAGCTGAAAAACATCTAATGGAATTGGAGATGTGGTTTCTGGGGAAAATGCAAAGAATACCATGGACGGACAGAACAACCAATGAGCAAATCCTACAAGAAGCAAATGAGAACCATAAACTGATTAGAGAAATTAGACGTAGACAGTCACAATTTTTTTGACATGTTATAAGAAGAAATAAATTAGAGAACTTGTTGACAACTGGCAAGATTGAGGGGAATAGAACAAGGGGAAGGCAGAGAAATAAATATCTGGATGACTTGGCTACATGATCGAGACAAAAATACGGAACTAATCCACGACTCTAGTGATTGTTGTGCAAGATGGCGAAGCTTGACTGCCCAAGCTTAATGGCTTGGCACATGATGATGATGACAGTATTAATTTTAGACTTATTCATTACAGCTAGTAATTTTTTTTTAACCTTTTTTGTTTGTTTAATTTTGGTTATACTTTTAAAATGATTTCATTGTAACTATGTATTACATCTATATAGTTTAAAAAAAAAAAAGTGTGGAAATATCTGTTTTTAAACTCCAGCTATACATGAAAAATCAAAGTGTCAGAAAAAACCAGTACCAGATACAAGAAAATCCCACACCCTTTAAGAGTTAAGATCATTATACTTTCCCTGATCTCTTGGGTTGGATACCAAGTCTGTTTGGATAAGGACAAAAAATAGGAAGTTCCATTTGCACACTTCACAAATCCCACTCTAGGTAGAAGTCTCAAAGATAAAAGAGTCAATTGTCATGACAAAATAAGTAAATAACAAAATGGTTAGGTCATAAAATATACTCACCAGTAAATACAGCCTGTTAGTATGGATATTTTGTCCTGGCCATGCGGGAGTGCAGGGGAATGAACAGGCTGATATGCTGACAGGGAATGTACCTCTTGGTGGTAGATTACTTATGGACAAGGTGGAGGTGGTCGTGCGCTTGTGGGACCAGGTGGAGAAGGCGGAGGAACAGATTGAGAACCCATATGTGGAAAGAATGAGATTGCGGGGGATCAGCAGGGGTTCTGGGAGAATCTCAAAACTGAGAGGGAAGACCAGGAGAACTTTAAATCAGATAGCGGTGGGAATGATTAGTAGTGTGACTCTTTGCTGGCTGTTGAATGAGGGGACGTGGCACATATGGGAATGTCATGAGCGCAGTGATGTCAGTTCTTAGCTCAACTCAAATCAAGTGAGTTGCTGCGGAAGTCCGTTGTCTGTAAAGTCACCTTCATCTTCGTCCCGAGACATGCGGGAGTCGAGGGAAATGAACGAGCTGATAAACTGGCAGGCCCCCTGTAGATGGCCAGCCCATGGATCGTGCCGATGTTATTAACATCCTTAAAGATATGTCGAGAACAGAGGACTTTGACGTCAGTGAATCCACATCGCTGTCCAGGATGAAAGACTTGGGAGTAAGAATTGGCACGGCCAGACACGAGAGGTACATCGGGAAAACGAGGTGCCTCATCAACCAACACAGAACTGGCACTATTAGCCACTGGACGCTGATGCAAATTCTGGGGGGAGGATCTGGGCACCTATGGACATGTCCGGAGTGCAATGAAGATACCCCAACTGATAACTGATAACTCAACTCAACTACTGTCTGATAGCTAGGACGAAGCCTGTTTAGAGAAAATAACCCTTATCCTTGCTGATGTGAGTGAATGCCCTTCAGTCTGGTATCATGGGCTTGAATTAACTTCAAGACCGATGTTTAAAAATGACCTGGGCTCCCAGGTTGACCTAAATTGTGTCCCAGGAAATGTCTTGTGAAACATAGGCGGCTGGCACGATATTGACACATCACCCTTCAAAAGGTGATTGGTCTATACAAATTTAGCACTATATGCCCATGAGAATTTTTTTAAAAGTCACTTAAAAGTCGACAGGGTCGACTTCATTGCACCGGGTTTTATCCCATATGGCTCGGTCTCTTTCCGCAGCACGGAAAGCGTCGCACAAAGCACTAACTCCGTAGCTTTTAGCGACGACCCACAGGAGTCTCCGAAACATTTAACTCGTAAACCGAAGGGTGCGGCCCGGAATCGAACCCACAACCTTCGGAGCACGAGTCAAACGTGCTTGACCACTTCGCCACAGAGACTCCCTATAGTGTAATTAGTGGATTTAGGATATGTGTAATTAGGATAGTGTAATTATACTCTCCCTTGTCTAAAACCCACAGAGTGAACGAAATAGTGGAGTCCTAAAAACACTCGGAGAAGAGAGTTAAAGACAGAGATGAATTACACAGGGAGGGGATGGAGGGAGTTGAAATATAGGACAGCCTAGCGTAAATTTGTTGTGGTGGTGGTGGGGGGGGGGGGGGGGGGGGGGGGGGGGGTCAGCTTAACTGAATGGATAAGAGCGCTTGTTTTTAAACATTATGTTGAGGTAGCGGGTTCAACCCCTATACCGGATAGTTGGACTAAAATGTTGACTTCTCGTCCTTGACTTTGGGATGTGAATTACAAGTATCTTTGAAGTCAGAGTAGGTTCACCTGATGGCGAGGGACACTGCTAATAGGGAAAGCTAATCAACATGCAAAAATCAGTCCAGTGCACTAGAAATAGAAGCACGTGTGTGGACTATGCTTGAATTAAAAGCGAGCTAACAAAAAACAAGAATTGGTTGTAGGTCTGTGCCCCAGTGGAATAATAAAGAACAAAAGATAAAAATGAGACCGTATGCTTAATGTGCCTCAAAAGGCATAAAAAGGGTAGTTTATTTTTTACTTAGATGTTGAGGTCAGACACACTGACCTCTGAGTCAGAGAGGTGCATAACATTGTGTGACGCACCACTCTAAATATGGACTGCGGATCTGATTAATATTGAGTTTTTCCTACACATTATAATCACATGAGCTTATCCAACCTTAGACAGCCTGACAGCCACAAGAAGAACATAGAGGAAGTCATGGTGGTCTCACAGTACAGGCCACAAATAATAGCATTACCTTGACTTTACATCTTGCTGCAGGTGTATAAAGATTGCCATCGTTCACGACATGGCAGAGAGCATGGTAGGGGACATAACTCCATGGTGCGGAGTCAGCAAAGAGGAAAAAAACAAG